>JAJEJO010002353.1:1149504-1219146 GCA_020662805.1 Glaucomys volans
GGGGAAAAAAACAAAAAAAAAGAAAAAAACTGAAAAAATCTTAATAGGTGGTACAGGGTATATTTCTACTATGGTGGTGAAATTTGCTGGCCGGGATGGATTTTCAATCTTTGTATTTTTTCTTTCTTTGGTTCTATAGTCTTAGCCAGTGTCCTTGTGTTCCTCACCTTCCTGCCAGCTTCCAATCTCCCAGTATTAGCTGGGATAGACTGGGGTGCTGATAAACTGTGTGTTCCTGTAGTGGGGGTGATGCAGATTTTAGACTGGAGCTTCCAGTTGGTGGGGTTTGGACTTTGGTAGGTTTGGGGATTTTGTCGGCAGGTATGTGAGATCTGGTCCACTCTTCTTATTGGTGTGGAGCTTCCTATCTCTGCTGGGCTTCTGGATCTCTGGGACTTCTAGGAAAAATCCACTTTAATGGCACAGGGGCTAAACCTCCACAGGTTTCACCCTCACCACTAGGGATGTGACTTACCAGTGTCCATCCTGCGTGCAGGTGCATTTGCAGGGCTGGGGAGGAAACAGCTCTTACGGGGGGCGCCAGCTCTGTCAGTTTTCTCCCTTGGGAGCCAGAGGCTGAGCGGTGCAGGTACACTGCTCTTTGGGCCCATTTCGGCCTCCATGGTTCGGGTGCCATCGGGAATGTTTTCGAGGCTGCTCGTAAGTTCTTTGAATTCCCACTCTTGGGTCTGTGTTTGCAGCTGCACGAGCTGCAGAGCTGAGCGGAGGGCTGAGCTGCAGGGCCCCACAGTGCTCTGGCGCCTGCGCACTGCTCCTCCCCGGCAGCGAGCCCCACAGTGGAGGACGCTGGGCACCTCGCGGGCCTCGGCCGCAGTCCTCACGCACTGCGGTCTGTCTTCACCTGGCCGCTCCCCACCAACGCCTGCCGTGGAAGTCAGCCTTCCTCTGGGGGGTTCCCGTGGCCCTCACTTCACGCTCTACCTTCCCGCCGCCGCCTTGGCCGCCTGCTTGACTCTGCACCCGGGCTGGCGCTCTGAGGCGTCCCCCGGGCTCCAGTCGCCCACGCCGGGGCCTCGCCGGGCTTTTTCTTTACCGTTCAGCATCGTGTCTGGGCGAGGTTCCTGCTCCTCGCCTGGCTGAGGCGCAGTTTCCAGCTTCGCTGGCCTGCAGAGGAGCCGCCGCTTCCTCTCCTAGCCGCCATCTTGCTCGTCTGGCTACAATGCACCGAGAGGCGGAAGCGGAAGTCCCGCGGAGGTCACGTGACGAGGGCCAAGGCTGCGCGGGTGATAGACAGCAGAGCCAGGTCGCGAGCCCGCCCTTCCGGCCTCCAGGGCTGTGCTTTTCCCATCTCTGAGTCCGTGTCACTCAGGGTGAGGATCCATAACCAAGAGCCCCTCATTTGCACCTGTTTGTACAACTAACGTTAGAGGAGGCTGCGAAGTTTGGGCAAGTCCCCGAAGTTGATGCATCTTTACTCATTCATTCGTGTTCTCTAAACACCTATTTTCAGTATATTCCGTGATTTGAATGGGAAAGAGAGCTTACTTATGAAATTGGTCAAAGAGTCATTGGCTGACACCTGTCGACTGCAGTGATTAAACAGTGCTGAATGAAAGGCGACTGTGGAACATTGCTGCATTCGTATTTGAGAAAAATATTGGAGCTTGGCTCCCATCAGATCCAATCATTTAGGACACAGTAAATTACATGACTTTAATGTAATGATTTTACTATCCTCCTCTGGATGTTGGCTAACTAAACAAAACCATGGCTGGGGGAGGAGGGAAGTGGAATTTTTCCTTTTTTTTTTTTTTTTTTTTTTTTTTGCTTATCTTTGTGAAATAGGCACTTGACAATAAAACATATCACATCAGAATATGTGTGTGGGGAATAACTCCAGTGGCAGAATCAACTATGATCAGATTAAGAAAGAAAAAATAGTTTTGCATGGCTAATAAGCATATCAAACTCTTGCAAACCTAAGGATATTTGGGTGACAAATCTAACTTTAATTTTCAAATGTCCATATCTGCCGAAAACATCTCTCCAGCAATAAAATCATATCACACTCAGCCCAGTTTCTCATATTCGGCAAGTTGTGCCCATTGCAAACTTAGACGTGACTCTGATTTTCCCTTGTATATTTGAGATTTTTTTAAAAAATGCATCCCCCTAAATCCTCAAATAGCAGGAATTAGCAAAGAATAAAAGAAAATTCTGTGTAGAAGCATTAGCCCTAAACAGCCTCTTTCAGATAACCATTAGGGACTGCATCCATTGTTCTTTCTGATTCTGAATTAAGTTCAATGATACATTGGTGGTCAGAAGACTGTGAGTTGTGATAATCATTCTTTGTAGCTAAAGTTTATTTTGATAGTTAAATAATACTTTTAAAAATGCATAATTTAGTGCTATCCTACAAAAGTAGGAAAAAAATCACAAAATGCTTAAGGAAGGAAGGATTTTAACTCCTCATTTTACATAAGGGAGGAAACTTAGTGAAATCATTTTACATCCTTGAAAAGATGTGGAGTAACTTGCCCAGTGTCACACTTCTGTAATGGGGACAAAAAGCCATCAATGTAACAGCAGAGCTAAAAAGACATAAAGTGAATCATACAGTAATAGCTTTATACCTTAAAAATGTTTGCCTTCTTTCAGATTTGAAATCATCCTCTCTTACATATACTAGACAAAGCTTGACAAATGAATGCATCTTAAAAATAAAGCAGGGCCATTGCAAACCATTAGGCAGGATTTCAGTAAGAGCTATGTAGATAGCAAATGCATTTCATTTTGAACTATTTTTTCCCCTGTACTGTGAATTGATGGATGTGTGCTTTACCACTGAGCCACATCCCAGCCCTCTTTTATTTTGAGGTAGGGTCTCCCTAAGTTGCTGAGGCTGACCTTGAACTTGCAATCCTCCTTCCTCAGTCTAATAGTTGCTGGGATGACAGGATGTGTCACCATACCCAGCTTTAAACTTTTTTATCAACTGTCCGTGACTCCCAGGATTGCTGTGAAGAAGCAGAGTCTGAGCAGGACAAGCATGTCTGTCCTGAGTGCCAGAGGAAGCAGCAATTGCAGGTTTGGAAAGGAGCCACCCTTCCTAGCTTCTGTTTGCCGCTCTGTGTTAAGGATTCTTCTCAGAAGAATCGTGGAGGTTAGGGAGAGTTAGGGTCCAAGAGTCAGAAAAAGTACAGCACACTGTGAAAAGTACAAGAATGGAACTGTGTCCAAGATGCTGGGTCTGTCCAGAGAAGGGAATTAGGAGGAGTTCTGTTGACAGATTAGGCACTCGCTCTATTAGTCATTATGACAATAACAGGTGTATATACTGAGTGCTTTCAATGTGCCCAGCATGCTTCTAAGCATTTATGTGCATTAATGCAGAATTGTCTCAAAGATCATATGAGATACTGCTGTTGTTATCCCCAGTTTATGGATAAGAAAACGGAGTCCTAGATCAGTACCAGAGAGTTGGGGAGCTGATCCTAAACCCAGATGCTCTGGCTCCAGAGCCTTTCATGTTAACCATTAGAATGTATGAAAAGATAATTTTATTGATAAAATTGCCTCAAGAATAGTCCTTTCCATAGTAAGGAATCAATATTATGGAAGTATATTGATTTCAGTTTAACCCACATAGCATTGGCAGTGAAACATCAAAAAGACAGGGGTTGGTTATTTGTGTGAGTCTCGCGGATGCTTGATGTTTGTCATTCTCCAAAGACGAGTTGTTCTTTGTTTTCTAATGTTTTTTTCAGAAAGGTCAACAGGATTTTGCTGGAAGCATATGGAAAGTCAAATGCAAACTTTGCTGGTTGACAGTTTGGAATGGGCTCACATGGGTCTATGAAAGCATAGGGCAGGATTTCAGAAACAAGTCTCAGAGATCAATAGGAACACACACCCTGGCCTTCTCTAAGGTGCAGTTAACACGTTTGCTGCCGATGCCCATCACATTCTCTTAGGAGGTAAAGCCTGTCATGGATCCACCAGATTACTCTCACTTTCCCAGACCTTTAGAGCAAGGTAATAGCTTTTCAGTCTAAATTGGCTTTAAAACCAAGTTCTTTACAGGATTTCCAAAAGCCAGTAGCTGGACATCTAGCCCAGAGGTGGAGCTCTGACCCAGCATGTGGAAGGCCCTGGGTCCTGTCTCTAGCACCCCAGAAAAAGAAAATAAAGAATCAAAAAATGAAAACTAGATAGTAAGTCAGAATCTTTGCCACCCAAAGTCACATAGAACACTTGTCATGATGGCAGGGTGGAAGGGCACTGAAAACAGGACCAGAAACAAGAGGGAGTTAATAATCCTGCAGGGTTATTAAAAGAAAATATATCAACTATTTGATTTTTGACATTTTACACATTCTTTTAAAAATATATTATGTACTCACCATCCAGATTTAACAGATGTTAACATTTGGCCATATTTGCTTTCTTTCTGGAAAAAAAAAAGTTAGAATTATTCTCTCTTACCCCGTGAGAAGTCAAGATTCCAACTTGAAACCTTGAAATACAGAAAGATATCCAGAACCCAACCCTTAAGGACCCCACCCAATATGAACCCCTTCCATCTTCCCAGGCTCCAGGGTGAGGGGGACACGGCAAATCCCCCTGAACAGAAGCTGGCAGAGGCTGGGCAGGGGATTGAATCAGCTTGGCTGGCTGTTGCCAAATGCAAGGCACACCCTGTCTCCAAGGTCCCGACTGTTTACCTCAGTCCATAACATCCAGGAGGATTGGCAACACCCAGCAGTCTGGACAGGACCCACCCAGTCCTGGCTTCTGCCAAATCCAGACCCTGTGCTTTCAGCCATCTCATTTACCATGGCCAAGTGCGATGCATCCAGAACCCAAAACGACCCAATGCAGAGGACTGGCCAGCTTCACAAGGCCTCCACAAATCAAATCCCTGTCCTCCTACCCGGTGAAGAAGGGGTGCAGAGCCACCTTCCTCCCCAGGACTGCTCACGTTCCCCACTACCCCATGCTGCCCAGATGAATCCTCAGGTGTTTGGTTGTTGATCACCCAAGTCCACTGGTGGAGAGGGTTTGATGGAGGTCTCAGAGTTTGATGCAGAGGTATACTCAGGCCACCTGTGTCCTGCTCCACACTGTCTTGTCACTACACTTAATGAGGACAACAGGCATAGAGGACCAAATCATCATGATTCACGTTGATTCCTCTTTGCCATTTCCTGCTGGGGAAGGAACATCAGCAGACTCATGTGTTCTATAAATATTTACTTCCTATCTGCTCTCTGGGCAGTT
The DNA here is from genome assembly GCA_020662805.1 of Glaucomys volans. NCBI lineage: Eukaryota > Metazoa > Chordata > Mammalia > Rodentia > Sciuridae > Glaucomys > Glaucomys volans. Next base: position 1,154,749 of record JAJEJO010002353.1, read on the forward strand.
CTTACCAATCTTAATCCAAAAGGAATAAGCCCCAAAGCTGGGAATTTGGACTCTGGTGGGGAACAGCCCACAAGAGCAGGCATCCAGTAAGCCAGTGGTTTGTCTGGTGCGGACACTGCTGAGCGGTCATGCAGGAAGGAACAAGCTGGGGATCCTTGGAGGCCTCAGCTCAGCAAGGGGCTGGAGCCCAGGGAGGGGGTCTGGAGAGAAAGTGTTTCTGACACAAAAAGGAAAGGTGCAGAGTCCCTAAGTGAGGAGTGTGTCTGATGTGTGCAAGGCCAGTGTACCAGGGTGGCCCAGGCTGGGTGCCAAGACCAGGGAAGCCCAGGGCCTGGTCTCAGAGATGGCCTCACCTCACAGGCCATGATGTAACTTTAAATCTGAACACAAGAGGAATGGGAAGTCATTAGTATACCTAATACGTGATCCAATTTACAAAACTGAGGTTGCCGGGCTAAGAGGTGAGCGTTAAGAATCTCAGGAGAATCATGAGACTCCATGTGGGTGGACACACCCGCAGAGGTGTGCCTCTCCAGGACAGGTCCTGCACAGTGCCTCGGGGCATTAGGTGCCATCAAGAGAGCACAGTGTTAGACTCACCAGAGACACCTGTCAACCTGACAGTCCCACCCAAGGTGTGATGAACTACCACTTCTGTGGGTGGAGTTCAAAAACCTGCATCCCAAACAAGGCCCCAGGACTGACGTGCATAAGAACTTCAGAACACATCAGGGGCCAGCGAAGGCTTTGCTGAGAAGGGGGCTCTCAGACTGATTCCGAAGAGGAGAAAGAGTTCACTCGTGGCAGCAGAGCAGAGAGGAATGACAAGGGGTCTTCAGGACAGGTGCCCATGTGGGCAAACCCCTGGAGACACAGAGGTCAGGCATGTGGGCCTCTCCTTGATTTGACACATGGAGCACTAGGTTGTTCTGAGCTCCTCCTATGCCAGGCATGCATGTGCTCTCATTCTGTCATCTAAGTCACTGTGAAAGAGACTGTGGGGAAGTGTGGATCAGGCAATCGGAAAACACAGTGGACTGTCCAAGAGCAGCAGGCTAGCAAAAAGGGAAAGGCAGGATCAGAGCCAATGTCATTAATTCTGTAGCTTATGATTGAGCCACCAGACTGAGGAGAGTCACATAATGACATTCTGGAAAGAGTGGGTCAGTGCAGGAGGCCTTAGTGCCCTCCTGTAAGACAGCATGTTTGAAAGTTGACACAAATCCACGAATCTATGAAGGGTTCCCTGAAGCTATGCACGCAGCATCCATGACCAGACGTGCATTTCAGCACAGCCCCCAGGCATCTGGAATATAGGCAAGAAGTCAGCCCAGCACAGCTCCTCTAGGGGCAGGGCTGGAGGCCAGGTGAATATGTTCATGCTTCTTCGGGAGGTGCAGCCCTGCAGTGGAGAGCTGGAGAAATAGGCAATTCCAGCAGGGGGAATTATGGCCACCCAGGACACCACATGCTCATTCCTGGAGCCATACATATTATAATGTAGAGAGAAAAGGCCTTTGTACTATAATTACATAGTGTGATGTGGGAGATTATGCAGGATCACCTGGGTGGGCCCTAAAGTAAACCGTGAGTGTCCTTATAGAAACCAGACCCAGGCATGACATCCCAGCTTCTCAGGAGGCTGAGGCAGGAGGATCACAAATTCCAGGCCAACCTGGGAAACTTAGTGAGAACTTGCCTCAAAAGATAAAAAGAGGGACTGGGGATGTGGCTCAGTGGCACAGCAACTCTGAAGTCAATCCCCAGTACAAGAAAGAAGGTGTGGAGGGAGATATTGGAGAGAGACATCTGAGTGCACATGGAACAGGAGGATCACAAGTTCAAGGACAGCCTCAGTAATTTAGAAACTGTTTCAAAATAAAAAATAAAAATAATTGGGGGTGTGCTTCAGTGGTAAAGCCCCGCTGGGGGAAAGGACAGATGGGAGGAAGGGAGAGAGAGAGAGGGAGGGGGCATCTGGGTTCACTTGCAGTCCCAGCTAATCATAGGCTAAACCAGGAGGATCACTTGAGCCCAGAAGTTTAAGGCCAGCCTGGGCCACATGGCAAAATCGCATTTCAAAAAAAAAGAAAAGAAAAGAAACAGAAAAAGAAAAGGCGGTGGAGGCACACGTGACATACGCAACCACGGAGACAGAGATTACAATGCCAAAGCCACAAGCCTGGGAATTCAGGCAGCTTTCGGGAGTGGAAGAGACAAGAAATAGGTTCCCACTAGATCCTCAGAGAGAGCATAGACCTGAGGACATCTTGATTTTGTTCCAAGACTTCCGGCCGGGAGAGAGCAAATCTCTGGTATTTTAAGCCACAAAGGCTGTTCCGTGTTATAGCAACCCTAAGAAGCCACTATAGCAGGAGAAGAAAGGACACGCAGTAGTGTGCTGTCTTACCACTCTGGCCACCACCCTAGGAAGACCCAGGGCACAGCATCACAGGTGGCCGGCAGGTGTCCCTGTGCAGCTCAGGAAGACCTGCAAGGCAATGCCTGGAGCAGCCCCCAGAAGGACCAAGGGTGTGGTGTTTCTCACTGACTGCAGCCCAGCCCCACAGCGACTACTCAGGAGGCTCGGTTCTGTACCCTGTGGCATACATTCCATGTCAATGCAGGAAAGACAGAGCCACTGATGCAAACAGGACTCTGCAAGAGACCCACACAAATCTATCTGGGTCGTCAGATCCCATGGGGACTGGGAGCTGGCCTCAGAGCCAGTGAAGTGATGGCAGAAGAACATTGGCAAGAAAAATGTGCGGGGCGAGGTTGGCACACACTGCAGAGGTGGAGACGCAGTGAGGCACAACTGGGCAGGGGGGAGAGTCCTGGGGGCTTTCTGATTCACTAGATATGCAAAATTAAGCCAAGCAACCTGAGAGTCATACAGATGTGGTTTCAATCCTGAGTTCTGCCACCCACTGTGGATGTGGTCAAGGACAACTTGTTTGATCTCTGAGCCTTGGCTTCTTCCCGTCTATAAAATAGAAATAATAATACGTGCTTTGAGGTTTCTTAGGAAGCACCAGGTGTAAAGCCTTTCCCACCACATTTGGCACGTACCACTTGCTGCATTAGCACGGTGGTATTTCCTGTTGCCATTGTTCCATGCAGTGATGGAGCAGAGGGAGGAACCTGGGATGACACGCCAGGGTCTGGGACTTAGGTAGGGGAGGAACGCTGATGAGGGACAATGTGCTCCTGTGGGCCTGCTCAGAGCAGCTTCACTGATTTTCTTGGCCACTCAGATCATTATGAATTGGAGGAAGAAACCCTTTGGTGAGCCCCAGTCCTCTGCACACTAAACTACTAAACTCTCCATTTTACACATGTGTTGTTTCACTTATCTTCACAACAACCCTTTGATGTGCAGTGTTTGCTATGAAGAAGAATCACAGCAAAGAGATCCTAAGTGATCTTTCCAAGGCCACCCAATGATTAATGGGTAGAGCTAAAGATGTCACTTAGACCTAATTCCAAAACCCAGTTTCCTGCTACTTCTCCATGGCCTGACATACTCATCGGAGAGATTTGGTCATGCGTAGAAAACATCCTTCCAAAGTCAAGTTTGTTTTCTTGAGCTTTCTGCGCATGCAGTCTGTAAAGGCATTCAAGTCTTTGAGAATAATATTGCAAATGTCAACACCAACAGCTGATAACGAAGAATAGGCACTGCCGGTGGGTAGATAAACTGGAGCCATCTGGGGGAATTCCTACACAGTACTCATTTGGCTAGCTGCAACCTATCAATCCTACTTCCTGGGTTTAGACCCTATAAAAATGGGCATTTCAGTCCACCAGAGCACATCTAAGAATGTTGAAGTCATCCTTACTCATAAGAGCCAATCACTGAGCATTGCCTAGATGTCCCCCCAAGGGTAGAATGGTTACATATTGTGGTATAGTCCTGCAAAGGACTGCTATAAAGAAATACAAAGAATGAAACACTTGTGCATGCAACAACATGAGTGAATCTTGCAGGCATGATGTTGAACAAATAAAGTTAAATATAAAAAGATATACATTACAAGATTCTGGAAGAACCAGGGAAGGGAATCCATAGTGATAGAAATTCTGCGTTCCTCTGGGGGCAAAGCTGCTGAGCTTGGGGGCCATGAAGGCGCTGTCTAGGGTGCTGGAGAGGACTTAGATCTTGATGCGTAGTGAATGCATAGGTATGCACATGTGTTAAATAAAATGAGCTGTCCACAAATGTCGATCCACTTTAGACTAAGTTTTATCTCCGTAACAATGAACCTAAGACAAAGGGGATTCCTGAAACTGCCAGTAGGCTCTTGGTCACAGACCTCTGATTAGAAGGGAGTTCCGTCTTAGTGGGTCTGCTTCACCCCGTTCAGTCCCTGCACCTGGCACAGTGGGACTCAGCAAGCACTTCATAAGAAACGAGTGCATGCCTAGACATCTTCCAGCGGGAAGATGTTGCTTAGGGGAACCATGGACCCCACTGGCACCATGGCCTGCAGCTCCAGAGCCAGCGGATTCCCCCCCGTTACCTGGCCACAGGTTCATTAGAAGAAACAAACCAGAAAACCAGGCAGCAGTTGTGCGGCGTGACACAGCAGTATTGCTTGCATTAGGCCAATTTTCCACTTACGACAGCGGTAATAGCACTAAAAGCCAATAAAAGCGGTCTGTTCGTTCAGAGATCAGCTTTTATGGCTTATTCTAAATATTATCAAGTGAATCAAGAGCCGTCATTATAGTGTCTAAAAAGCCTTCATACCCCGTAAGCAAACAGTGTGACTTTGACAAATAATCATTAGCATGACCGTGTGAGGCCAGTGCTGGGGGAAAAAGTCAAATAACAGATATTTCCGTTTACATAAGTCATTGAGGTGATGCTGGCGAGTTTCAGAATAAACAAAATGGATTTCATGTGTAAAATGATACATTATCCCTCCAATAATCCCAGCACGTCTTGGTATTTGATTTCCAGGTTGCAAGAAGATATGGGCTACTTAGCCTCCCCAACTTCCTCTGGCCTTCAGGGCATGTGAGGAAACTTAGATAGAGCCAAACAGAGCCCAGGCAACAGCCAGGCTCTCTGACGTTCTTTAGGCCTTATGGAAAGCAAATCTCAATAGTTCTACTCCCTAGTACCAGATTTGGTGATGACTCCCATAGGCCAAGCCAAGATGGCTTGCTGATCAGGAGTTTCTTGGAAAAATGTCAATCCCGTGCAAACCCAGGAGAAGCAAACCTCAGGAAAGCTCTGCTTGTTCCAGGAGGATTTTGCACCAATGACCGTGGAGAACACAAATTCTCTGGAGTATAATTTGGCAAGGTGGCCAGCTACAGGACCAACAGGTTGACAGATATTTTTCTGGCTAGCTGATAAATATTTCCTGTCTTGGTCCTGACTCTTCGACTGCCATTACTGGTATGGGAACACACCCAGGGCATGGAATGAGCGTGGTTTTTCAGCAAGACTTGATCTAGGAAAGCAAGGCAGGAGGCCACACTTGGCCTCTGAGCCTCAGGCTACCAGCCTCTGCACCAGATTATGAGCAGATCCATTGGGACAGGACTGTGCCTACTGTATTCCCCACAGTACTCTCGGGCAGATGTCTAGCTCAGGCACACCTTGGATACTGGGTATTTATCAAATACATATTGAATGGATTATAATGCTTTGAAGCACATATAATTCACTGGCTGGCCACTTCAAGGGATTATCCTAAGGAAACAATCAGGTGTATGCAAAGAATTTGCCATGGGTGCTTGACAACAATATTTGTGTATGATAGTAAGACAACAGAAATAACCTAAATGTCCAGCAATTGGGGAGCCGATGAACAAAACATGTCCATTCATAAGATGAAATGTTAGTCATGATGACATATGATTAAATGGTGACGTATGATGTTCAAAATATTTAATGCTTTAAAAATAATTTCAGATATTTTAAGTAAAAGTTTTATTAAAGCAATCTTGATTCTCACAGGTAGTTATCACCTTAGGACGGATTCCATTCTTCCTGCTTACAGACTCATTTTACAAAACCAGTAGAAATCATAATGGAAACAATGCACAGTTTACAGGAGGCGGCGTAGACAACTCAAGTGTTAAAGGTGCATCAGTAGCAACATCAAGCAATTTTTTAAAACATTCGTAATGCATATTCAACTTGAAGGTGCCTTACCAAGTTCTCCAGTCAATGTAATGTTAATTATTTGGAGAAAACTACTTTTCACGTGTACCTTGTAATGCTGAGTTGATGAACAATGTCATTAAAAAATTACATATCAGTGCTCATTTCTGTCAGTTGCTTCACATTTCAAAGAAGTTAAGTTTATTTTGCTGAATATAATGACTCTAAACCTGGCTGCATTTTCGAAGTGATAATTTCTCTGCAGTCAAAAGCACCAAAATATTATATTTGAAGTCACCTAAACTCCCTGAGATTGTTTTTAAAAAATCAGCTTTTTCTCTCTATATACGTAGATTTAGACACACACACACACACACACACACACACACACACAAGAATTCCACACTATTTCCCACAGGATTTCTTTGTTACATGCACACAGAGAACAGCTACTTGCTACTTTCATTTATGCTTCTAACACCACCTTGGTTTTTTTGGGGGGTTACTGGGGATTGAATCCAGAGCACCTAACTCCTGATCCACATCTGCAGCTCTTTTTATTTTGAGACAGGGTCTTGCTAAGTTGCCTGAGGCCTTGCTAAACTGCTGAGGCTGGCTGCAAACCTTCCATCCTCCTGCCTCGGCCTCCTGAGCTGCCGGGATTGCAGGTGTGTGTCACCATACCTGACACCACCTTGTCTGTGAAAGTCAGAAGAGTTTGGAGTCGAGAAGTGAATGATGAGCTCCATTATATGTCTGACTAGTACACAAATCTGAGATCGCTACCCTTGGGGAACTGATGGTGAGCCACACTGCAGGCAGCATGTGAGCCCAGTTCACAGGCACCTCACCCTTCTCTCCTCTGAAGCTCTTCCTGAAAGGAAAGCTCCACAAAGCCACAGACAAGACCTGCATTTTCTTTTCTTAAATGTTGTAACCAGACTTTTCACCAGGATGGACCTTTCCCGATTAGGGGCCCTCACTGCACTATCAGGTGTTTGCTGCTTTAGGGAGCTTTCCTGAACCAAATCCCAGGTCGTGGAAATGATCCCAAAACACTCCTGCAGAGAAACAATTCTGTGATCTCATCCTAGCGCTCTTAAGACTTTCCTTTGGATTAAAGGTCTTAGCATCTCCTTTTTAAGAGGAAAGAAAAAGGTGATAAGTACTATATACACACACATGCTTTCTTAGAGAAATTGTCAGAGAATTGGTTGAATCAAGGAAGTTTTAATGAACTAGCTGGGTTAACACACCAAGGTTCCACCTCTGGGGATGACACTGCATGGATGTGGAATCTCAGGCATCCCTCTCAAGCCTCACTGACCCCTGGGGAACATCTGAGATCTGTCTGCCCCTCAGGACGGTATCGCCCTCCTGTGTAGACAGCCTTCATCAGACGGAACCCAAGTTTCCAGCTGCACCTCCTCAGAGTGGGTAGGGAGGGGCATGTGGAGAACTTGTGGAGGGCAAGTGAGGAGGGAGGGTCCTGTTTGACAAGAATTGAGGCCACACGGTGCTGGGCATGAAGTCCATGGCCACCAGGGACTCTGGAGAGTTCCCGCAGAATGTTCATTGGAAGCTGGCTTCCTTGTCTTTTTCTTTCAGTGATCCTCCATCCTCTTTTCAGTTTCCTTTCCTTCTCAAAATCTTGCCAGAAGGAAATATTCCTTTATGCTTTTCAGTGGGAAGCTGGAGGAGAGTATGGGGAAGCTTAGAGGAAGAATGATCTAGCAATGCTGTGCTTTCTACCGACCCTTGAAAACCAAAACTTGCTAAGCAGTTTCTTATAAATATTCGCTCACCATTCGACCCAGTAATCATGGAATTCACCCATAAGAAATGAGAAAACATGTCCATATGAAGACCTGTTTGGAAATGTTCATAGCAGTCTTCCTCATGTTAGCTAGAAATAGGAGGCATCCTTCTGGGAGGATGGCTGAGCAGATCGGGATTCAGTCATATAAAGGACAGAGCCTCAGCCTCATCAATGAATCAACCCAAACACATGGACAATGCTGAGCCAGAGAGGACAGACACAGAAGAACGCACATAGTATGAATCCTAAAGAAGGTCAAGGGAGGCTGTGGAGACCAGGAGGTGTGGCCTAAGGCCGGCTGGTGGAGGCATGGTGACTGCAAGAGAGGAGGGAGCTTTGGGGGGAGAGAAATGTCTGCACCTTGACCATCCTGGTAACACATCTGTCAAGACCCCACTTTAACTGTGTGCAGGGTACCATGGAGGTGGGCATAATAACCCTGCTGATCAGTTAGCTTGCTATGGGTTTGCTGTTTTTCCTTTGAAAGTTACTTCTGTATCATCACAGTTTTGACCACTATCACCCGGCTACCTTGTCACTCTGGTGCCTTCTCAAAGGTGACATCTCCTCAGATGCATCAATTGCTCACCCTGGTCTCAGCTTACTCAGATTTCAGAAGGTCATGGCCCAGTATTTGTGAATTGGAGATCCATGGGTCACCTTTGGTTGATGTTTGCAACACTTCACTTGAGAACAGAATTTTTTTCTGCTTATATTGGACTCAGGTCTTATGTTTGGACATTTAGCATTATCTCTGCTTTTGTTTTCTAAATACTTCCTAATTTTATTTTGATTTTTGCTAGTAACCATTTGGAAAAATTATATCTAAACTTCTAGTTGACTCAGCTTTTAAAAATTATCATTTTTTAGTTTAAAGCATTGTAGTAAGATATGGCCTGTACATTTCTTAAATATTTGAACTAATTACTATTTAAAAATAAGAATATTTTAATAAATATTCCAGACTTATGGCTTCCTTTGAGAAGCAAATATCTGGGGATCCCAAATCTGCATCCCAAGTGATGCCACTGAGCCAAGGAGGCTTAGTCAGACTCCCATCATCCATGTGTCAGACCCTCCAGTAGCCTGGCTTCTGACTGATGCTTTCATCGTTTGCATCCCTGCCTAGCCCTCAGTCATTTTGAGTTTGCAAACCCTAAGCAAGATCAGTGCTGAATAACTGGGATCCTCAAGATGTAAACTTTTATAAGAGGCTTATGATGTAATATTAGAAATAATAATTGTAATGTGTTAAAAGCCAGTCCCTTGAAGTCACTCACTCAAGTATGCACACAGAGAAAGTGCTGCCGAGCTGTGAAGTTCCAGCTTGCCTTCGGCAAACACTGGCCTGGAACTAAGCAAACAGCCTTGTAAGGACTGGGTATCCCAGGACTCAGGATTCGACAGCCAGCCACTGATCAGCAATTGACGGGAAAAAAACCAAGCCCTGAAACTTCTGTATTTCTGTGGGATTGATCTGCATTTGTTTTTTAGTTTAATATCAGTTTAGGGAGTGGGGCTATATATTTTTTATAAAACTATTTTGCAAGTTGTTCTTACTTTTCACACTATGAAATAGTTCATATTATTGCACAAATATTGTGCAAAGATAGCTTGTAATACTAATATTACTCAGCTGTCTTACAAGTTTGCAAGGGCTCATTTGTAACACCAACTGATCAATGTGACTTCAACTACTTTTCCAAAGTTGCTTAGTCTTTCCTACTCATCTGAAAACTCCACATTTTAAAATAATGTAAACTCTAATTTATTTGCCTAATGCTATAGCTTGCATTATGAGCTTTCTCAGAATTTTTGTCTTCCTGGTTTCTTTCCTTCCCTGATGGAAAAGAAGACTCATGAACTTCTTTATCTTTCTATGTCTATCGATTCTTAATTTCTAATTCAACTGCATGCCTTTCCTTTTTTCTTCCAGTTTCTTGTGTTGACTATTGATTTCTGTTATTGTTACTTAAGAATACTAATTTTTCTGTTTACATTGGACTCATGTTGTATGTTTGGAAGTTTAACTTTATTTCTGCTTTTACTTTCTAAATACTACATAATTTTGTTTTGATTTTTACAAATGGGAATTTGGAAAAATAATATTTAAACTTCCCGCTGACTAAACTTAAAAAAATCATCATCAATATTTAGTTTAAGGCATAATAGTAAAATATGGCCTGTATGTATTCAACTTTTTTAGTTTATTGCTATTTTCTTTTGCTCAAGAATCTAATGAGTGATTAATTACTATTTTTTGTGTGTGTGAATGGTGAATGTGGATATTTCCAATAAATATTCCCCTGATTTTAAAAAGAACATGATTTTTCTGACACAATTTAGTCTTATAAATTGTTATTCTAAGCTTTACTGTTATATAATTTATCTTACTTTTGACAGATTGATAAAGGATATTAAGATCTCCCACTTTAATGGTGTTTTCTCATTTTAACCTTTGTGATATACAAGAAGCTGAAGACTACTTCTGGATCAAAGAGAGCACTGTGTTTGAACTGCCTTTCTGATTGATCAGCAGCAGTGGGCATCTCTCATTAACTGATACTGTATAAATCTCTCTTTTTTTTTTTTTTTTTTTTTGATACTGGGGACTGAACTCAGGGGCACTCGACCACTGAGCCACATCCCCAGCCCTATTTTGTATTTTATTTAGAGACAGGGTTGCACTGGGTTGCTTAGTGCCTCGCTTTTGCTGAGGCTGGCTTTGAACTTGCAATCCTCCTGCCTTAGCCTCCCAAGTGCTGGGATTACAGGCATGTGCCACCATGCCTGGTTTGTATTAATCTCTTAATATTAGATATTTAGCAATAATATTTAATTTGCTTATAAATGAAAAATATTTCTGAAGCTAATAACCAGAGATGAAGCAGACACCTCATCCAGGCGAGTCTCTGAAAGAGTTGCCAAAATCAATATATTTTTAAGAAAAACATTTTTTTGTCATTTGCTGCCAAAGAAAAGGAAAATGTGGGAGATTGAAAAGGTAAGGGTTTGAAAGAATACAAAATGCCATTGTCTGTCTGTCCAAACCCACAGTAGTACAACCCCAAGAATGAGGTCCAGCCCAACCGTGGTTCTAGGAGCCACGTGCCCGGTGGCCCCTGAGCTGTGGCGAGGCAGCCGGTAGCAGGGATGCCGACGGCTGTAACAGGAGCCCGTCCTCCGGGACAGGGGGCAGGAGGGAAATCCCCACACCTTCCTCTCAAATTTGCTGCAGAACAAAAACCACTCTAAAAACACCCAGGAGAGGGAAAAGGAAGAGGAGTAGGTCCCGGGCGACTAGAAAGTTCCACCCTTGGTTGCAGTTCCAACGAGGGTGATCTGCTCCTCCGAAGAGATTAGTAGTCACATGGAATTCCGGTCTTCACCTAACACAGCTGCTCTCCTAAGAACACGGAGACCCACTACAGCCTTCTTCATCTTAAACTGTGCTGCGTAGCTGCTATGAAAATACTATTTGAAAAAAAACCTGTATTAGAGAGGAGAGTCCATGCTCTGATAAAGTTAGGTCCATAGAAAAGTTTATGCCTACACTACACTATGTCAGAAATACCTTCACACCACACACCTGTAATCCCAGTGGCTCGGGAGGCTGAGGCAGGAGCATGGCAAGATCAAAGCCAGCCTCAGCCACTTAGCAAGGGCTTAGCAACCTAGTGAGACTCTGGCTCAAAATAAAAAATAAAAAAGAAGGACTGGGGTTGTGCTCAGTGGTTAAGCACCCCTGTGTTCAATCTCTGGTACCAATACACACACACACACACACACACACACACAACACAAAACCCTTCACACTCCTAAGATTCATCCACTGGTTGTTGGCTTTCCTTTTGCCCTTTGTAAAAATGAAGTCCCCACTAAGACATAAGCAAATTCACTGCATAATAATTTATTAAATCAAGGAAACCTGACATTCCCTTCCCTCCTCCCCATCCCACGGCCACAATTCTGGGAGTGACCCAGCTGCATTGCTCAGAAGGAAATTAGAGCTGGACACTGAGGAGAACGTAGATAAAAGAATCCATGAGAGGCGAACGTTGGCAGGGTCCATCCAAACACAGCCAGGTGGGCTCCCCAGGCCTCACAGGTGGCCACAGTCCTCTCACAGGGCCAGGTCCAGTCTGCTGTGGCAGCAGAAGCAGATCATGGTTCCCAGGATGCCACTGGAATGACTTCTGCCATATGTGTGCACTATCTTTTCTGGTATTTAGCGATTTGTTTCATAATGGATTTGTTTCAAAATTAAATAAATATATTTTAAGGGAAAATGATATATTGCCATAATAAGTAGAAACGCAAGGCAGTTCCCATTGCCATAAAACGTTGACATTAAACAATTGCAGTTTAATCCAAATGGCACTCGACGTCATACGTGGGAAATTTGAAATCTGATGTAAACAAATCAATTTGCAAAAATGTATAGCTAAAAATGTTCCTCTTTCAATGAAAAGAACTGAGGTTTGTAGACATTTTATAATAAAGTGGGATTCTGCTTAAAGCCATTAAATTGCAGACAGAGATAAATTAACCAAAATAATTTCAATGGACTTCTGGTTCAAAAAGAGCCAAAGAGATCTCGTATTCTGTTTTTCTCCTGGAAATACTGACTCACGTGGAAAGGCCCAAAGGATGTCGTGCAAGATGCACCTTACCCACTGCTGCTGCCTCTCCATGTGGGGAAGGAGTGATGCTCCCCACGTGGCTCTGCTGGGTCTGTGGAATGCTCAGGTGTCTTCCTGAGCCCCTCCTGCCGGCTCACAGCAAGGCTGTCCAGAGAAGGGGAGGGGCTGCTGGTATTTGGGGACAGGTAAGTGGGTGAAGGAGCTTCACAGAACTTCTCTCTGGTCCCTGGGGATGCACCATCACATACCCAGCACTGTGTTTGAAGCCTGCTCTCCGTCTCGCTTGCTTCACCCCGTGACTGTAGAAGGTGGCCCCAGAACCATCCCCACTCCACACACCTCAGCAGATCGGGCTGCAGGAAGCCAGGCAGTGTGTGAAGATGTCCCCCACTCCAGAGCTGTGTGCTGACTCTTGTCCTTGCAGAAACACATTTCAAAGTCACAATTCTTCTTGAGCATTTCCAAAGTTTAGTCCCGGCCACAATTGGAATGTGGTCTGCCACCACCAAATCACCCGTCGAGGCTTAACTACACAAGTTGACGCAATGTTGGGGATGGGCCCAGGGGGATGGAGAGGGAGCCCCGGTAGATCAGTGCTGACTCGGGGCATGAGCCCTCCCGCATGAAGGACTGAATGAGCCACCGCAGAACAAGGGGACCCCCGCCCCGCCTACAGCTCTGACTAGTCCACAGGCCCCAGGCTGTCCCTCCACTTTCCGCCAGAGGACCTCACCAGAATCCAAGCAGACGCCGGAGCCACCATCCTGGATTTCCAGAATCGTGAGCCAAAATAAACCCCTTTCCTTCAGAAGTTCTGCAGTCGTAGCTATTCTGCTACAGCCAGAGATAGTGGGTTCTGACAGCTCCTCCCACTGAACTGAGGATGAATTAAGCCCCCACCCTGACCCTGGATTGGTGGCCAGTCCCACAGTGGCTGTTTCCAAGGTCTCTGCCCCTGATGGTCCGTCTTTTCTTAACTGCCCTGGGGTGGCCAGAACAGTTCCCTCATAAGCTCAGTGTTCCTATGTCTATGCAGGGTGTTTGGAGGTGGCAGGGCTGACCAAGTCCCAAAGTCAAAGGAGATCTCCTGCCTGCCCTGCTATCCCCATCTTCCTGCGCGTCTGCTCGAAGCTGATGGCTGGCCTGGTCTTGCCTACAGGAGTGAAGAATATCGCTTTGGAGCGTATTTCACTAGGTTCATCTTTCTGCCTTCCTCATCTAGATAATTATTATTAGTCTTCTGCATCCCTGCTTCGATGTGACCTTCCCAGAGTGCCTTATGTGAACCCCAGCCTGCTTTACATTCTCCCACCACATCCACCTACAACCCCCAGAGCGCCCACTGCTCCCTGTGTTTCCGTTCCTCTGAGTTCTCCCTGTTTGGCATTTAACAGAGCTATGGTGGGACTGCGTTGACCTCATTCGCAATGTTTAGTAAAGGAAAGGGCCTCTTTCCTTGCACTCGGCAAGTTTTTCTTGGCTCCATGACCTACTCAGTGCACTGCCTGATGCACGCGACTCTGATTCCCCAAACTCACTTGTTCGTGTTCCATGCTCAGAAAAGCATGTTCAGATTATGCGTCCCGCAGGGACAAGATGTGCTGGCCACGTGGGCCCACGCACCCTGTTCTCCACATCAGCAACTGGGACTCAGTTTTAGACCTTCACCTCGTAAAACTGAGCGCTCTGAGATGGCCCCGAAAGATAAATCCACCCTGAGGAGATTAAACAAAGATGTATTTCTCAGCTGACAAAGACAATCAAGTCTGGCACAGTGGAAATTATTGAGGGAGGCTCAACCAAGGAGCCCACTAACAACACCAAGGCCACTTAGAGGTTAAAAGACGTAGAAGAACTCACAAGTCATGGCCCTGTTCTCCTTAGGGAATCTGCACATTTTACAAAAAATGAAGACGTGCAAAGTTCATGCAACATTTTAAGTTATCTATATTTTAGTCATTTAAAGGCAGTGCTTTATGAGAAAATAAGATGCAGAGCGATTATGCTAGTCACAAGGTGATTACAGAAACTTCAAAATAATAATGATGACTCATAGTGAACTTAATGCTTCAAGCCATGAGAGGGTAGGAGGTCTGAATCATCCTCACTGTCACCAAAAGCTAGCAAAACATATGAAAGACCTGTCCTATACCTCCAGGAACAGGGAGTGCAGGGTCGTGGTGGCAAAGGAAAGAAGAAAAGACAGTCATGCCATTGCCCAGGCCATGTGCCCAGGAGTGGCTTCCAGACTGTGGAACAGCAATGCGAACTCAGAGCTGGGAGATGTCTGAGTTCTCAGCTTGAAGAAGTGGATATGGAAGGTGCAGAAGATAAAAGAAAATAGAAATTACAGGGCAGAGATGCCAAGAGCAAGGAGCTATGTAGGAAAAATCCTGTGAATTTGCATCGAGGTGCTTTGAGTCAATAGCATCCCCAGGGGTAGGGTAAAGCCCCATGAGATAAGGAATGATACTTTCTGGCAAGTCATTGCAAACTGAAGAGCTGTGTTGACCCCGTCCACTAGGTTTAGATATTCAATTCTGGGAAAGAACAGTTACCAGAATTCTGTAAGTCAGGCATTTCCCAGAGAGCATTTGGAAGTGCTTGAATTCCCACCACTCAGAGTGGGGAAGCCTCTGGGAGCTCAAACACATCCAGAAAAGACCTCAGTTCGCACCTCAATGGAAAGGCTACACAGCCCTCGAGACTGCTGAAAACTCACCCTTACGGCCTTAAAATGAAGTGTAAAAGAATCATGCTGGTAACAATTAACTGTCAGTAGAACAAAGTCAACACTCAAGAGGAATTTGAAAAAGGCCAGCACTCAGTGAAACTCACACTGCCCAGCACACAGTAAAAAATCACTAAACAGGGAAGAAGCAGGAAAACGGATCCACAGTCAGATGGAAAGAAAGCAGTTGATTAACAACAGCACCCTAAATGACACACATGATGGAATTTTCCGTCAAGGGTGTCAAAACAGCTATTACAAACCTGCTCCACGTGCTCAGAGTTGTAAAGGAAAAGACAAACAGAATAATGGAGTGATGAATTACTTGGAAATAAGGTAAAATAGAATTTCTAGAAAAATGAAATACCTAAAATTGAAATTTCCCTGGAATTATTCACAGCAGATTAGACACTGCAGATAAAAAAAAAAAACCCAGTGAACTCAAGAATATAGTAACAGAAGCTATTTAAAGCAAAGAACAGAGAGAAAGAAGTCACTGGGGACAAAACAGGCTTAAGAAACTATAGGACGGCATCAAGCCTGTGACGTAAGTGGAAATGGAGTGACAGAGAAGAGCAAGACAGAATGTAGAAAACACCTGAAGAAATGGCAAGTGTGGGAGGCCAAATCTGATGAAGACAAGGAACCTATAGGTAGATCCAAGAATCTCAACCCCACCTGGAAAACCGTGGTGCACGCAGCGTCCATGCAGGTGGCTCAGTGTGAAATCTTCCCAGCAGAGGCTCCCTGGTCCAGAGCACAGCCGTGCACGTCTGCACGAATGCTACTTGGAAGTTCATTTGGAATTAACTTCACAATTCCTTTGACAGTGAAATTAATTCCAAGTGAAATGACCTTCCAAGTCCCCCCAGGACATCTCCTGCGACACACACTTAACCATTCTGTGTGTACTGTAACTGGTCTTAGTTCACGTCTGCAGAAGGAAACGTTATCAAAACTGTTCCTGCTCTTTCACAGAACTTTCATTGAAGTCCCTCTCCATTATATTTGCCTCATCAAAGCATGGTGGAGCAGATGGGGAATCTCCAGGTACCGTCCCTTCTGCTTTGGCTCCTAGGAATCTCAGAGTTAGATTCTGTTCGAAGCCCTGGGGTCACTTTGCTGTCTAACATTACGGGGCACAACTAATTATCCATTCCTATCTTTCCCTTATCCGACCTTTGTTCTTTCATCTGTAATTGATGTTCTATTGAAAGTAGAAATTGTTGGAGGTAAGAAAGCTCTTCCGGAATGCCAAGGAGAGAAGGCCTAACAGCGTAGAGCTGGCCACAGCAGGGAAGGGAGTCATGGCCGCCCCGAGCCACACCCCCAGCACTGTGATTTAGTTTGAGACAGTCTCAAGAGGTTGCTCAAACTGGCCTCAAACCTGCCACCCTCCTGCCTCAGCTTCCCCCAATAGCTGGGACTACAGGTGTGCACCCCCACAACTGGTCAAGATCATTCTCTGTATCAGTTTTTATTCACTGAATTCTATGCACCAGACACCATGCTAAGGATGTTACGTGCAGCATCTCATTTTTCTTTCTTCATCTGTTTGCAGAGCTGGAGATTGAACCCAGGGCCTCAGGCATGTTGCAAAGTGCTCTCTGCTGAGCTGCGTCCAGCCCTAGGGCAGTATGTCATTAATCCTCAGGTCCACTCTGCTACAAGTTCTCCATCATACAGATGAGAGAAAATCAGCCTTTGATGGCTAGATGCTTGCTAGTGTCACTGGGCTCAATGTCCAGTACCTACTCTATAGAGTCCCTGGACCTCCCTGTGCATCTGAGTCTAAATCAAAAAACAGTAGGGGTGATGGTGGGTTGTCACCAGGTGGCTGGGGTTTGAAATCTTGATTATCAGTCAGGGTGTAGAGAACGAAGCAAGAAAACACAATCAGCTGTCAGGGGAGCTGCTCCAGAAATGGTGAAAGGCCAGGGCTGGTGGGGACAGTGAAGGCAGAGCTGGAGAAGCAGGCAGGGTCACACGCACCCTTCGGGGCACAGATGACAGAGTGTAACGAAGGGACATGCCAGCAGAGCAGGCAGGGAGAAGCTGCACTGCACTACGTACTGGTGCAAAAAGTGGGCAGGTCTGATTTCAAGAGTCAGGTTGGAGTCCTGTGCGTTCTGACCAGCCAACGGCTTCCAGTCGATTTTAAGGATTGCAGAAGGGAACTAGAGCCAAATTCCCTTAACATACATCTGACTTCTGTGATCTTATCCAAAAGTGATGGAAGTCAGCACTAAATAAAACTTGGAAGTGCACAGATTCTTACTGTTGAGTAATGTCTGCAAGGTCTGCTTGGTGCCACAGGGAATCTTTCCAAGAGCTTTGGGGTCACGATTTCTGCAAATATTACAACTTTAAGAAAATATTTTCTCTTCCCCAGACTCAGTTTATCTAACAGCTGGAGGTTATCAGTCTGAGTCCTAGCAGGAAACAGATGGCACATTCTCTAACGGGAGGAGAAGTTCATAAGGGAACTACGTTTTAGGGACTGGCTTACTTCACTCGGCATGGTAGTCTCCAGATCCATCTATTTGCTGGCAAATGCCTTAAAGTCATTCTTCTTTATGGCTGAGTAATACTCCATTGTGTATATGTATACCACATTTTCTTTATCCATTCATCTGTTGAAGGGCACCTAGATTGATTCCATACTTGAGTTATTGTGATTTGAACTGCTATAAACATTGATTGATGCTAAGTGAAGTAAGCCAATCTCCAAAAGGAAAAGGTCAAGTGTTTTCTCTGATATGTGGAAGCTAATAAGGGGCGTGGTGTGAGGGGGAAAAAGAGAAATTCAGAAGATTAGACAATGTGGAACAAATAGGGAGAGGGGAATAGGCAAAGGAAAGACAGTGGAATGAACCTGACATAGTTTCCCCACATACATATATGAAAACAACACAGTGAATCCCACCACCATGTACATCCATTAGAATGGGATTCTAACTGGAATGAGATACATTCCATGTTTGTAGAATTATATCAAAATGGATTCTACTGTCATGTATAACCAAAAACAACCAATAAATTTTAAAAATATAAAAAAATATAAAGTATGGGTAGACAAACATCAGGAAAACCAAGGAGCAAGTGTAGTACCTTGGAGCTTGGCACTAGTGTGGGGAAGTGTGTTTATTATCACTCTACGTCTGAAAGAGAAAGGACAAGGTCAGTTTTGACCCAGGAGCCGGATCTGCAGAGAACACCTGCCCAGAGAGGGCACATTCACACAGGGAACCTGAGAGGAAAGGTGAAGGATCACAGCATGCACACCCTCCGGTGTTAACCCCACCTCTGCCTTCATGACGGGCACCTCCTGTCCATGACCTAACACAATGTGAAGATGATGGACAGCAGGGCTATTGTGCATTAAACCGTGTCACCTCCAAAAGATATGTTGGGGTCTGACACCTGGTCTCTCTGAATGCAACTTTATTTGGAAGCAGTCATGGCAGGTGTAATGAGCTGAGTTCAGACGAGGTCAGACACAGGAACGTAGTGGACCCTTAAGTCCAACAGGACTAGCATCCCTGAAGAAAATGGCAAAGAAAAGACCCAGAGACAAACAGGGAAGGTCCCTGTGATGACAAAGGCAGAGACTGGAGTCATCCTGCTGCAATCCAAGGAACGCCCATGGTGGCCATCAAGCCACCAGAAGGTAGAGGAAGCAGGGATGACCACGATGACCACAGGCACCAGAAGGTAGGAGGAGGTGGGCGTGCCCACAATGGCCACAGGCCAGCAGAAGGTAGGAGGCAGCAGGAAGTTTCCCTGACTGGTTTCAGAGGGAACCTGGCTCTGTCTACAGCTCCCTCTTACCCCTAGCCTTCAGAGTGGCAAGACAATACATTCCTGTGATCTCTTGGTTGAGAGAGTAGAAGAGAATCTGCAGAAGCCAATGAAAACATTCCAGAAGGGACGTTATTCAGAAAGCCCAGGCTGATTTCCAGGACAGTCACAAGGTTGGCAATGCTTGCATACACCTTCCAGCACACACAGACCCAGGAGTCTGTACCTGGAAGATGACTTTCTGTAGAAAACATTCTTTCCGGTTCCTTGAAAGGTTGGGTGGAATTCCCGCCCTTACCTCTTTCTCTTAGGTGCTTGGCATAAACTAGGAATCCTGGGAACTGCCTAGAACCAAGGCTGCAGACCTGAGAAAAGAGCCCCACTGGATCAGCGCCCTTGTCTGCCACCCCACCACATTCACAGTGTGCACTGAGGGTGAATGGGAACCACGGAACACGTTCAAGTAGCAAACCAAGCTGATGATGCACGTTACCGTGTTCTAATTAGCGTGCTCCAACTTTGGTGCCTTTCTCCTTTATGTCTCTTGCAACTTTCTTTTCCTGACAGCTTCTATTTTATTGGCTAAATGCCATTTTATCTCAAGGTTCCAATTCTCTGTTGCTGGCTATTTAAATGAAGCTTTCACTGTGTAAAACATGCTTCGATTCACATTCTTATACATGAAGCTGTGACTGCATAGGCTCCTTTTATTTTTATAAATTCCCAGTAGCATGGGAGCCTAGGAATATTTTTAAAGACTGTGCCAATCAATACTTTCCATTTGCAATTGACAGAAATTCAGATAATGCTAACTTAAGAAATAAACTTCACTATCCACTTGTAGTGGATAGTGTCAACACTGACCTCCATTCAATTATAGCTGAACTTAAAAGTTGATAGAATGTCATTCTCTCTCTGTGTCTATATGGATTACATATCTGGGCATATTTTATATAAAAATATATACACACATAAACACACATGTATATTTGTATGTGTGTGTGTACTCTCAGTTGAAGTTCTTTGCCTGATACATGTGCTATAAATATCTTCTTCACGAGAGTCTTGCATTTTATTTTCTTCAGTGGTGTTTTCAAAGAGCAAAGATCATTCTTTTCATTTTGATAATCCAAATTCGCTACATTTATAATGGTTCGTGGTTTTTGGTGTCCTGTATAAGAAGTTGCTGCCTATCTTTGGGTTCAAGGTTGCAAAGATGTTATCCTGTGTTTTATTCTAGAAGATGACACTTTGTGCCTTTACACTTAGATCTATGATCCATTTCAAGTATAATGGTTTGTGCGTGTTGGGAAATGGAAATTGGGATTTATTAAATTTTTTCTTAAAAATATCCAGGTATTTTAGCAGCATTTTTTTCCATTTAATGACCTTGGTAGTTTATCGAAAATCAATTAACTATGTGTGTCAATATTTATTTCTGGACTCTTCCTTACATTCCAATGATCTATATGTCTGTCCTTATACCAACACCATTACCGTGCTGTTCCATAAATTGTGAAACCGGGCAGTGTTCCTCCTTCCTCCTTCCAATGTGTTCCTCCTTTTCAAAATAGTTTAGGCTCATCTAGGTCCTCTGCATTATTACAAATGCCTGCTGCTAGGACTTAGGATGGGCTCACACTGAACCCCTAGGGCAATCTGCAGGTATTGTCCTCTTAGCTAAACTAAATCTACTTGTCCATGAGCACAGGTGTGTACCTCCATTCTTTTAGGCTGGCTCTTAGCAGTGTTACTTGGTTTTTACTGCATGAGTCTCACATAGACTTCCTAAATCTAAGCATGACTAAGTATGTCATGCTGTTTGATTCCTTTGCCTGTGACTTGTTTTAATCTAATTAAATTCCAGTTCTCTCCCCTCTTTCTCTCCATTCCTCCTTTGCACTCTCTCCCCATCTTTTATTTATTTTATTTTGGGTATCAGGGATTGAATCCAGGGGTGCTTAACCACTGAGCCAGATTCCAAACTCTTTTTCATATTTTATTTAGAGAAAGGGTCTCACCAAGTGTCTTAGGGCCTCACTAAGTTGCTGAGGCTGGCTTTGAACTTTTGATCCTCCTGCCTCAACTTCCTGAGCCTCTGGGATTACAGGCATGCACCACCATACCCAGCTCTCTCCCCATTTTAAAGCTCATTTATGGTATTTTTTTCCCCTCTTAGTCACATTCTTTTTTGCCACTAGCAGGTTTTCTCCATGAGGAATGATGGCCAGGGACATCCTTAAGCCTAATTATTTGAATGTAATGATTTAAAAGTGAACAATTCTTTCCTGTTAGCTCCCTGGAGAGTTTCCCACAGAAGTCCCTTCTCCCCTTGCCTGAGTGGCCTGATGGACCAGGCTGTGGAACTGGGGAGAGTTTGCACACAGGGAAAGCCAGTGTGCCCTTAGCCCAGGTCCCAGGCAACATGACAAGTTGTTATCAAATTGCTTTCTAGGAGAGTTGGGCTGAGTACCCTCCCACGAGCAGCTATAATATCCCCTTTCCTGTCCATGCACCCGTGTGACGGAGCTGACTCCCAGAGCTGACCCAGCATTCTCTCCACCCTGGCCCTGCCCTCTTCTTAGCAGTAATCTGGGAGACAATTTATTTCCCTGGGAAAAGAAGGCAGATGCTAGAATTCTAAGTACTGACCTAAGAAGTGTATTCAAGCTCCTAGTTGCAGACATCTACAGTATCGGCCTGTTAAACATGTCTAGAAGGCTCTCAACCTGGAAGTAAGCGATTAATAGAGGAATTTATCACGGTATAAACAAGAAGACTGATACCATTATTCGGCCTTTTCCATTGCTTCCCTGTATCATCAGCAAAGAGGGGCACAGCCTTAGGCTTTCCTGAGTAATGCATTATTTATTTTACAGATGGAAAAGAAAGTGGCATGGGTTTTCCAATATTAAAATAATTTCTTCAAAGCCATTATGGCTCCTTGGTGAATGCTTCCAGGCTTAGAACTAATTGAACAGTTGGGTTCTGAGCTCCTCCTACAGTTACTATACCTCCCTGAACTGGACTTGGGAGCACGAGGTGTTATTAATTCTGGTTTACAGTCAGTACTCCATTTTAAAGAAATGAGAGATTAGTTTGCACACTGGGTCCTCAGTTGATAAAACAAGCCGAATCATGTCTCTCCAACATCAAGTGCGTTTTTCTCCGTATGGTTCAGTACACCTGTATCACCATTTCCCGAAAGTGGTCTTAATTTTACTGGCAACATTTTACAACATAATTTTACAATGTAATTAAAGTTTTAGCATTTCAATCTAAATTAAAAGGACCCATCTTAAAGAGGTATTCCTAACCATGAGGAAATGCACAGATGAAATTATTTGACCCTCTTGGTTCTTGCTCTATAACTGAGATCCCTAAATTTGCAGTGTATTATTACTAATCCTACTAAAAATAATTTCAGGTAATAGTATTATACCTATAAATTGGTTCAATTGTAAGAGGAGTAAGAAGGGGTAGAATCTGATTTTAAATTTCATGTTGTAAAAATTTTACTAATTATCCATGTAACTTTGCTTTATTTTCCATAAATGCTCAGGATCCTCATTTTGTGTCTAGACAAGGTGTTAAAAAACCTTCCACTGTGAGCAGGCCTCCACCAATTGGTCATTTCCATTCCCAAGGTTCAGAGGGCACATGCACCATTGTTGAGGGGTGGGCATCTGTATACACCCCAGGATCAAGAGCCAATCTGAGAGCCAGCCTGCTCACCACCCCTCACATACGGGAATCAAAGAGTCAGCCTGTTCATCTCTGTCTGTTCTTTGTGGACAAACATCAAGCACAGCCCAAACTCATCTTTGACCCTTTTATTTGTGTGTTTGTTCTGCTTATAAAATTCCAAAATAATACTCATTGATGTTTTGTTTTTAAAACATTGCTATTAGTCCAATTTATTTTTATCTTATCACTGGTTGACATTTTGAATTCCGTTTACTTTTAAAAAAAATGACATATGTCAAAATAACTTCCTCAACATCAAAGGATGGGTGTGGTTCTAGAGCTTCATGACCGATGGCACTGGGAGAGTGAGGCCCCTCTGATTGACCTACAGCTTCCTCCTGCACATCTCTCTTCTCCAAGCCAGTTTCCCACTCATTTCAAAAATTATTATTTAAAATTATAGGAAACCATTTAAATGTCCATCGACTGACAAGCTATGTGCATTACTGCAAAGTGAGAGTATTAAGCAACAATAAAGGGAGGAGTTAAGGTGGAGACAAGAAACACAAGGACTACTGCTTGTGAGTTTCCATTTTTAAAATAAAAATGAGAGATGCTATGTATCCATGAGTCATGCATGCAAGAAGATACCAGAAACTGCCAGCCCTTGAAGGACTGTGGGCAGGTGATCGGAAGTCCCTGTTGGGGCAGTGCGACTATGTCCTTGTAGAATTTCTTTTCATGTTATAATCTTGGGAAAAGATCGTTTTCCGACCACGATGATAAACTTCAGTAATGAACTTCCCAGTAATCCTTGATTTTATAGAGAATTGTTTTTCACTTTGTGTTTTTAAGTATGATTACCTCTGCCACCTCGCCACTGGGGCAAAGAGACTTACTTATCGCTCCCAAAGCTTTCTTAGTGAAAACTAATTTACTCTAAAGTTTAATGGAAGGAAAGCCCCAAAGCATGTCTATTTTTGCTTTCGTATCCTTTGTATTTAAGATGGATTATGTTATTTCAGTTCATGCCCACATCTGTTTATAATAATGTAAAACTTGTACAAAACAAAATAATAATTGAGAATAATTGCCCAGACTGAATACAAATAAGCAATTCTGTAATGTTTGGGGTTGAGCTTTCTTTAAAAGACTCTTTTAAGTAGTCTTAAAATATGACTTTAATTTATCCATTAAATTCAACTGAATTCAAATACAGATTTTATAGCTATTAAAATCATGCAATTGACACTAATGTTTTATCATTACTAGTTAGCATACAATTTTTTTGTAATTGCAACTGGGTTTTGTTATGTACAATTGCCCCCAAATTTTAATGTTCTGAAAAGAATATTAAAAATATAAATATGCTGATAAAATAACTGCTACTTGAATCAAACTGTACAGATTCATAATTAATTTTATCTCTGCAATTATTAGCCCTGTTTGATTTTGTAGAACCCCCTCCACCATGCCAATGACCACAATAGGAAAGCTTCTGGGTTTTATTTTGAGCAGTGGTTGAATACTTTCAATATATTTAAATATTTTTAATCTCCTGGAACAGATTTTTTTTGTGAACAGGTTTACTTGAAGCAGGAGTTTCATATCTAAACGAGCCATGGCAGGCCTGGTTGGGGCTACTTAGGCTTGGAGTTCAGGGTCTGGGTGTTCAGGCCAGCTTCTGTTGGGCCATTCAGACCCTGCCACCAGGCCCACCCTCACCACAAGCCATGCGCCTCTGCACCTTGCCTAATGCAGCCGTCTTCCCCTGCACAAGGCTCACTCCAGCTCCCTTGGGTCTTCACCAGGAGGCCGCTTCTCAGAAGGGACTGAGCCCCCTCTCTTTCTAAAATGTCCCGTCTCACTCAGGGGCTGCCTTGCATTTCCTTATTAGCACTGATCACAATCTAAAGTAACTTTCATTTTCTTTATCTAACTTTTGTATAGTTTTTTTTATGGGTGAGCTTGTTTCTCCAAGGTTGGATCCCGGCGCCTATTGTGGGTTCTATTTTATGTTATTATTTTATTTTTTGTAAATAAAAGATAATATAGTCCCGCGTGGCAAACCCAGCTGGAGCCCAAAAGCTGCCCCTCTACCTGGGCACACATTTCTCAGCTCACTAGGAACGTCCCAGACTCTTCACCTGCCCCACCTTACTGATTTATGCTTTCTGGGACTTGCTTAGCTTTGGGGATCGTTACCTTGGAATCCAGTTTTAAACTTCCTATTGTCTTTCACTTGTCTTA
Organism: Glaucomys volans; assembly: GCA_020662805.1. NCBI lineage: Eukaryota > Metazoa > Chordata > Mammalia > Rodentia > Sciuridae > Glaucomys > Glaucomys volans. Next base: position 1,179,801 of record JAJEJO010002353.1, read on the forward strand.
GTTGAAACCCTTAAGTCGATTGCCCGCCAACTCTATGACTACAGTGACAGATACTCTCAGCTGAGACCACCCACCTGTCAGTCCCAAACCATCAAAAAGTCTTACATTGATGCAAATGAGGTGGCTCCCACAAGGGCTCCTGGGATACTCTCAGGCCACACCACACCCAGTGGGAAATCACAGCATGTAGTAAATGCAATGTAAACCTAAGGACAGATTGTGAGAGAATGCACCGAGGCTGCAGGGTCACAGTGCCCCTCTGTCTTGTTTGCAGTCACCAAGTAACAGGTCTGGGTGTTGCTCGATTATGAATCATTTCTTTACTGAAGCTTTTTAGACCTATGTGAGCTGAAGTCCCCCTGAGGCTTTAGAGCTATAAGGTGGCCTCCAAAGCTCATGTGTGAGACAACACAAGAAGGTTTAGAGGTAAGATAATTGGGTTAAGAGAGCCTTAGTCCAATCAGTGCATTAATCCACTTGAATGGATTAATTGAGCAATAACTGCAGGCAGGTAGAGTGTGGCTAGAGGAGATGGGTCACTGGAGGTGTGCCTTTGGGGTTTATATTTTGTCCCTGGTGAGCAGAGCTCTCTCTGCTTCCAGGTGCCATGTCCTCAGCTGCTTTCCCCCTTCACTCCCTTCTGCCATGATGTTCTGCTCCACCTCATGCTCAGAGCTATGGAGCCGGCCATACTGAACTGAGACCTCCGACACCATGAGCCCCAAACAAACTTTTCCCCCTCTAAAATTGTTCTTGTCAGGTCTTTTGGTTTCAGCAACCGAAAGGTGACTGAAACAGGATATACCTGCCTTTCCTCCTCTCCTGTGGAGAGTGCTGCTCTGCAGGTACTGCTTAAGGAACTGAAATTGGGTGTTCTCTATCTGTTAGACCTTGCCATGACAATACTACAGAACAAACCACCCCAGATTTCAATGGCAAATGACAGCATGTATTCATTCATTTCTTGTTTGCGTACCTGTGAGTTAGTTGCAGTTTGGCTAATCTGGGCAAGGTGTAGCAGGTTGTGTTCAAAGCCACAGGTACGTCCAAACTACTTCTAGATGTTCCTTATCTTCCTTGAACCAGTGACAACCCAGACACATTATTTCAGTGCAAGAGGCAAGTGAGCTTGCATACCACTGCACTCAAGGTGTTCTCAGTCTTGGTCAAGTCGTCATTAAGTTCTTGGGAGAGAAGCAGGATGCACACTACCGTCATGAGACCAGAGCAAGCGTGTGCATGCAGGATACTACTCAGGGGACAGAGAATTTTAGAACAAGAAGGTGATCTAATATACACAGTTGTGCAAGTCAACAGAGACCTGGGGTGTCTGTAACCTTAGGCCTCAGGAGGCATCATCAGAGGGATATAATTGAGAGGATGTCCTCACTGAGGCACAGACAGTGAACGCAGAACCCAAGGTGGAAGGCTGTAGCAATCACATTACCATCTGGACATTAAGTTTGAACAACTCAGATGCTGGAACCGAAATGCTACAAAACACTGGCATCTCAAAATCCTGAGACTCTAGCAATCAGAGAAGTGCAAATCAAAACTACTCTAAGATTTCATCTCACTCCAGTCAGAATGGACATTATCAAGATAACGAGCAACAATAAATGTTGGTGAGGATGTGGGGAAAAAGGCACACGCATACACTGCTGTTGGGAATGCAAAATGGTGCAACCATTATGGAAAGCAGAATGGAGATTCCTCAGAAAACTTGGAATGGAACCACCATTTGACCCCATTATACCACTCCTCAGTTTATACACAAAGGACTCAAAATCAGCATACTACAGTGACACAGCTCCATCAATGTTTATAGCAGCTCAATTCATGAGAGATAAACTATGGAACCAACTGAGGTGTCTTTCAACAGATGAATGGATAAAGAAAATGTGGTGTGTATATATATACATACACACACACACACACACACAATGGAATATTACTCAGCTTTAAAGAAGAATGACATTATGGCATTTGCTAGTAAATGAATGGAGTTAGAGAATATCATGCTAAGTGAAATAAGCCAAACCCAAAAAAACAAAGGCTGAATTTTCCTCTGATATGTGTCTACTAATTCATAATTAGGGAGGGGATAGGCAAGAATAGAGTTACTTTATATTAGGTAGAGGAGAGTGAAGGGAGGGGAAGGGGATCAGGGGGCAGGAAGGATAGAATGAAACAGACATTATTACCTCATGTACAAGTATGACTGCATGGCTGATGTGATCCTCCAATATGTATCAGAAAAATGAGAAATGTATAAATGCATTCAACCATCACAAATGAGAACAAATAATTTTTTTTTAATTTTATAAAAATCCTGAAACAATGATAACTCCAGGAAGAGAGGAGTCACCATTTCCAAAGATGTGGGAGAAGACACCTGTCTGCAGTCTCTCTAATGGAATTCCAACGACCCACAGGCGAGGTGGGAGTAAGACTCCACTGGGCGTTAAGCTTGGCTCAGTGAACACAATCCCCAGGGCAAGGCACAGCCAAGCCTCAGAATGATGATCTACAAAATCTCACTTCTAATCAAATCACATCGGCATGTCGTTATTGAACTGTTCCTCTTTATCTACACAGATTAAGTTTCATTGGTGATCACTCTTCTAACTGAAGGCACATCTGCTCGGTGACGCCTTCGTACTCTTTGACAACCTGCCCACGAAATCTGGCTTCCCCTGAAAGGAAGTGGGTCTGCAGAGGAGTCCACGTTTATGTCTGTAACTCCAGAGGGAACACAATATTTTCTTGGTCCACGGTTGCAAGGTGCTTCCAGGACAAACAAAGGACCTGCCAGTGGAAACTCTGGATGTTAGTATTTTAAGTGTTCTGGGCAAGTTGGAAATTTTTGTGAAATGAAAACATACAGTAATTTGAAATTACACACATTCACTGAGGAAACCACAGGCAGACTGCCTGCTCAAAGGCTCCCTTCCTGCCCAGAGAGTTTAATGGTTTTTCTTTTAAGTATTTCTTGAAAATATTTACCTACAAGCTCAAAGGAATGTCCTGGAGTTTATTGAAATCTGGTTGGAAAATACTCCATTTTTCAAATGATTCATTATCAAGAAAAATAAAGTTTTAAAAAATATTGTCAAAAAGCAAGAGCAAAGGGTGTGGCTTCTTTTCCCCTAGCCAGAAATCGTCATTAGTGACAATAAAGTTACAACCAATTGACAAATGATGCACTTGGAGGGCAAAACTAATAAGTAGTAATGAATACAAATGGCAAGCGTCAGTGCTTTCTCTGCATGGAACGGGAAGAACTAGGGGTTGGGAGAAAGTGTTAAAAACTGCAGATCCTCAAAATGTTTACTAAACAGAGAAGAATAACTAGCAACAGACTGGAAAGAAATCCCGAGGCTCAAGGCACCCGAGTGAGGTCGGGACATGAAGTTTGCACAACTGACCGCTCCCTTTGTTGGAAAGCAACCAAAACTCCAAAGTCAGGCGTCCCTCTAGACTGGACAGCGACACAGCTTGAGTGTGGGGGCGGGTGGGACAAGGTGCCAAAGCACAGCCACTTGGCATCCTGCTTTAGCCAGAGAACTCCCTCGCCCCCTCAGGAATTTTTTTTTTTTATTAGTGTTAGCAAATAAAGCAATCTCAGGACTCTATTTTATGACCTCTGGCATTGGTGGCTATGATCTGAAATAACTACCGTGTCTTAGCAACTCTGATCTGGACAAAATACATACAGCAAGGGGCGCAGCGCCTGCCCACCCTGCTCACATCTCATCCACACCACACCCGGGAAGGGGGCCATTGGGCGCGACTCTCACACGGGCCGTGCAACGGGTCAGCTGCCCCGGACCTAACAGGGCACTGCCTTCACAGTGGGGACACCTGCAATGACATATTTTAAGAAAACCACTCACTGGAGTGGCAAGGGGCAGCCTTGAAGGAAGGCGGGACAGGATGACTGGTCAGAGGAGGAGGGAGTAAGGGGAAACTGATTTTGAGCTTATTTTCTGCCTCCTGCTGTCCCAGGATGTGGCAGCTGCAGCCTTGGTGGCATCCACTAGTTGTTCCCTAAACGGTGTTTAAACCAACGCTCCGACCTGCACAGGGAACATTCGAGCCCTGAGCCACCAACACCCCCGGGGGCTCCGAATCACAATGACAGCACAACCTTGTGCTTCTGAACAAAGGAATGAACCCAGTTCTGGCTCCACCAACTGATTGGCAATGTTAAAAACGCTGGCCCGGGAAATGTCCCCCGCCGGCCTCCTGCCTGGCTGCAGCCCAGTATAGAATGAAACCCTGTTCAGCAGGGTCCAGACACGCACAGCCCCGTCCTGCGAAGGCAAGCTCAGGTGGGCAAAGGGAAGATCAGGGGCTTGTGGTCAGGCAGACTTCAGTGGGGACGGGGTGGGGACCGCCATCACCCCCTGGCTCTGCAGATGTTGAACATCTGAGCTCTGCATTCTGCAGCCAGAAGGAGTGGGATTCTCTGGACAAACCAGGGGGCGGGGTGAACCTGTGGAGCCACCAACCCTTTCCTGGTGAGCTGGCTCACTTCCGTCCTGTGACTCCTGTTGACCGCAGCGATGAGTCTCCCCATGCACACAGGCCGCAGGACTGCCTGGCTGAGCTCTACCCAGGTTTACCGCCGCCCCCCGACAGTGGAGCGGCTGGGTTCCTTGCTTCGTTAACTCCCCAATCTGTTACCTCCTCTCCATTCCCATTTGCAAATTAGCATCTTGTTTAAGCCTTCATTACCTCTCGCCTGAACTATTGATTGCTGTTCTAATCTTGTCCCTCCCAATCTGCTGCCAGCTCGCTTTCTAAATCTGACTATGAATTCTCCTGCTTTAAATTCTCCTCTCAATGACATACAGGGCCTCCAACGTGTATGCCGTGCCTACTTCTCAAGTCCCATCTCCTGGCTTTTTCTCCCCTGAGCCCCACCCTCCTGTCGAAGGCTGCTTCATGACTCAACATGTTGGCGACTCTCAGGCCACTTAACTTTTTTACCCAGTGGATAGACTCCTGCAGAACTTACTTCAAGCACTGTCCTTACAGCGAAGATGTCCCTGCAATCCCCCAGACGGCTGAGAGCACTCTGTAAGGATCGTAGCTGCGAGTTCTTCTGTCTTAGTGCAACAACATTGTGTAAGATGAGGCTTTGTGGTCATTGCTCTGCCTCCGTGGCTCTTGCACTAGACTGTAAGTCAGACAGTCCCAGATTTCAAGTCGGAAACTACTGTTCAGCATGCTCTGCCTAGGGCCTGAGGTTAGTAGGTGCTTAATAAATCTTAGCCATTTCCTCTACCGCTCACCCTCCTACCCTTTGAATAATAAAAACATGGACTGGATTGACTTGCTTAGACTTTCATTTTCATCATCTCAACTACAAGCACTATCCCGATAATGTGAGGTTTAATCTGAAAGAAGACTAAGTTTCTTCAACACAGAAAACAAACTTAGAAGAAAAAAATGATCTGTGATGCTATTTTTGTGCTTGGTGGATATTTTTAGTTTTTGTGATTTCTCAGTGACCATGATTCCATTTTGTGGGTTCATAACCTTGAACCTTCCATGAGGCTCTGTGTCACTCTCCTTGCATCTCCACTTTCCTCACTCTTCCTGTTTCCTCATCCCACTTCTCTTTACTCTCCTGCCTGCCAACTTCCCACTGCATGGATATGCTCAGAAGAAAATGAACACCAATGATGATTTGGATACAAAGACAAGACTTTTCCTTTGCTATTAAAGAGTCATAAATTCTGAATTTTAAAAGAGATATAATGTAATATATTAAAATTATAATACAATGAAGTTACAGCTTGGGTTTTCAGTTCAAAAGTTGGGGCATGCCTAAGATAAAAGTTTTTAAATTCCTTCTGAAAAATGTGTAACTCATTCATATGATAGATAATATATATTATATGATAAAGAACACATACAAAGTACTCAAGAGTACAATTATATCTCTATAATGTAACTTTCCTGGTGGACTTAATACTTCATTAATTCTCCTAAGGAAAATTTTCCAGGGAGACTTATTTTCCACCATCCAGAATACCCCTGTTCCCAGCGTTGTGAGAAATGCTGCCTATACCTATGGGTAAGATGGTATCAAATTTCATCTTGTGTATGCTGAAGAATATGTCACAATGGAAATGAAACCACAGAGGAAGCATTATTATGTGTCTGGAAATGAAGGTAAATGAGGAAAGTTAGAATGAAGAAGAGAACTTGAATTCAGTGGCCCAAGAATAAATTCAGTCAAGCAATGAGGATTAGTCTTCCACCATGTGCTTGATACCATACTTAGCACTCAGGAAAAGAAACTAAAAAATAAACTCCTCCATCCTTCCTGGGATGCAGGGAAGACTGACTGAATATTGTGCTATGACTTGAGCCTAACATTGTCCAAGAGTACTCTAATTTCTACAATCATGAATTATAGAAAGAGTCATGGCTAAATATAATGTAGTTGTTTATATTATTATGTAAAAAGGAAAACAGATTTACAGATTTTTAAGATGGGAGATTTAAGAATAACAACAAAAAAAAAGTTCTAATGTCTTTTCACTAAAAACTTTCTTTATCCCAGTTATAATCCATTTCCTAAAGAGTACACAAAGCCTTGTTTTCATAGTCAGGACTGCCAGATTAAATATAGACTGCCCAGTTAAATTTAAGTTTCAGAAAAATGATGCATACTTTTTTAGTATTTCGTCCCATATATTGTTCTATAGATGTAAATTGTTGTCAATTTCAGTATTGCATCTTACATATTGTATGTGACATCCTTATTCTAAACTCCTCTGTGTCATTTAGCTGAAATTCAAATCTAACTGCGTTTCCTGTATTCTTATTTGCTGTATCTGATAACTTTATTTATAGTGCCCCCATCAATCATCAGACTCCAGATTGGAGTTCACGGTGTCTTGTCTCGAGGGGTGCGACCATCTGGGCAATGACTGGGAGCAATGGGCAGCTCTCCTCATGTCCACCATAGCAAACCTCTCCAAGCGCATTGCCCCAGACACTTCCTGCCCGGCTTTCTTTCCTGAACTGCTCCTGGTTCAGGGCACTAGTAACAACATGTGACCTTTATCCTTTCTGCCTTATGAAGACAACAGAAACTTTCTATGGAGGTAAAAATATCAAAAATTAAAAACAATGATGAACTTTTCCAAGACTCTTAAGGCTGTCAATACTTAATGCTTTTAAATAGTTGCCATGGTTCACCCCAGAAGCATCTGCGCACATGCACGGTTTTGTTCGTGGCGTGTAGTGAACTTTGATATCTCTGGGGAATAAAAGAACTCTCTATCTGTCTATCTACACATATATATTTAACAATGCAAGTTATTGTTATATAAATGTAGGCTGTTGTCAATTTCAGTTCCCTGCCACATCAGAGGAACAAAGCAGTCGGGAGGAGCGAGAGGATGATCTCATGTGCCTACGCTAATAACAAAGCCAGTGTCCTGAATTGGCAAGGCTGTGCCGCTGCAGAGGTTGTTTTTGACACCACCCGTAGACATTCAAAAACACGGGATGGTGACGGGAAGAGCACATTTTAAACTGTCAACCTTTATGATGTCCTTTTGAAGAACAGCAATTATATAACCCAGGGAGCTTTATTTTGCATTTGAAAAAATATATATATTTATATATATAAAGCAGTTTGCAGAGTGTTATGCAAGACTCCATGTTCTGAATTCTTTGTAGAAATTAAAGTTACTTATTTTTAACCGTCATCTTTTCCTTTTATTACCTGGTTGCTAGTTAAGGTTGGCATCAGCATCAAGCAGTGCAGAATTTATTTTCTATTTAAATTATTAACAAATTAAGGAAGCCATCAGCCATGTGACTCTTCATGTTATTTCTTAAGTAAACTCGGGGTCCAGTTTATAATTTCCTAAGGTTCATGCACTGTTCTCATCTCCGTAGCCTTAAAAACCATTAGGAGATTTTGCTAATATTTAAGTATTCTGTTTAAGTTTTCACTTATTTTCTCTTAGACAATGAGAGAGGAAATGTTATCCAGAAGTAATTTTATATCACCAAAATTTCATTTGGTTTTTTTTTTCTTTTTCTAACTCTCATCTTCTTTGGAAATAATTTTAGAAAAGAAAAAAAAAACTCTTCAAAAATATAGACTTAATGCCAAGAGAAAAGCGTTGCAAGTCCCCTAAATAGTTCATGTATTTTCTAAATGAATGATTTAAAACAGCTATTAAAGGAGAGGAAATGAGCTCAGGTTTCTAGTAATGACTTCTCCTCTTCGAAATGAAATCTGTAAATCCCTGATTGCAATTCCAAATACCCAAAGGAGCGGCAGCTCTGGGACCAGGGCTCACTGGCTTTATGTCTAATAGCGCCAGAGAAGTAGCATGACTTTTATATAAGTAATTTGGGAGAATATTCAGAATTTATAGTCCTGGAGACAAGTTATGAATGAATTTCCTTTTTAAAGTACATTATTCTGAAAATCAACTTTTCTACCCAAATTGTAAGCAGAGCACACAGGAATGTGAGAGGCAGGGGTCTGTGAGCAGAGGCGAGTGTGTTTATATATGCGTGCACACACATGCACAAGACACAAGTACCATTTTATGCGTAAGAGCATAATGATACAGGCTGCGACTGTTAATAAAAATGCATTTCTAACCATCACATTTGAGTCTATTATTCTAAGTTAATTGCATTTGCCCTAAAGAGACTCATGGCTGGCTGTCAGCCTGCGTGTGTCACTTTCCTTTCATTCACCAGTCAATCCCGTCTCCTCTTCTTTTTACATCCCTGTATTGATCAGATAGACTTGGTAGCAGACCTCCACAACTTTCACAGCCTTAAAAAATAACAATGATCTCGATCATTTTTATTAGATGCCTTGATGACTGTGTTCGTTTGCATGTTATTTTAATTACTATTTCAGGAGCAGATAGAATGTCCTCGGGCAGGCTCATAGGAGTGCCACTAAAAATGATAACTGCGACTCTTTCCAAGGGGCATGGGGGAGAAGCTGAATGGAAGCCCGCACTGCAGTGGTCCGTGGCACCAGCCTCCTGGCTGGAGCCGGAACCCCTCTTCACCAGGAGCTTTAGTTCCCACTGGACTGTGTTAGGGAGCAAGACAACATCTGGTTAAAACTGGTCCTCAGCAGAAAATGCACTCATGGGAGGCGAGATGGGCACAGTGTCCCTCTTTGAGCCAAAGGAAGCCAGTGGGGGGAGCAGATATGCAGGGAGGTGAAGCTGGGAAGCAGTCAAGGTGGAAAGTCTGCAAAGAGTTAGCATCTTGCTTACGTGGCAGAGGGGAGTAAGTGGAGTCATGGGGTGAGGAGATGATTAGTGGATCAGAAGTGCAGCAGTTGGGAGGTGACCCTTGCCTCCTCTGCTGCTCAGTGTGAGGGACTCTGGGCAATTAGGACTGCGATTCCAGGCTGTGTGATGCAGGGTCCCACACTTCCTCCAGGGCATGAAGCCCTCAGCACCTGCAGAGTTCGGCTGTTTATGGAAATTCCTTTACAACCTGGCTTTAGACCTGCTATTCCCAACAGGGCTGCTCTCACCCCTAGGGATCATTAGGAATGCCTGGGGGCATCACAGGAGGTGCTGCTGGGAATCTGGAGGCCAGGGACACTGGCCCCCAGACCACCACACACAGCACAGTCCCACCTACAAAGAATTCTCCAGCCCCCAATGCCAGCCGTGCCCATGTTAAGGAACTCTGCCTCAGAGGGGGGCTGGGACGCACTTAGAGCTGAAGACCAAACTCTATGTCCCAGCTCAGCCACCGCACAGCAAGTGGGAGTCAAGCAGCTCTGAGGACAGCAGCACAACAGCTTCACAAGGAATCTCACACTCACCTGTTAAATAACCGACCCACTACCGAGACCCCAGGAACGCTGGAGCCAAATGCAGCTGTTCCAAAGACCTCCAAGACACAGCAGCCGAAAAACCCCCAATGAAAGCAGTCAGCAGAAAAACCGTGTCACAGCCCCTGATCTTCAACAGACCCTCACAAGATGTTCATGAGCCACAGGCTCAGGTCTGCAGAAGACAGAGGAGAGGATGTAGGCTAGAGAAGGGTCATCACCGAGAGTCAGGAGAAAGATGAATCAGACCCTTTCAACTTACTAACAGAATTTCAAAAAAGAATGACCAGAACCTGCTCAAAGTTGTGTCCCAATAACGGATAGGTTGCTACTCCTGGAAAATATAATATTTAGGTCAGGCCTGGGGCAATATTTTTAAAACCTACTTTTCTGCTGGAGGTTTTACCCACCTGACTAGACACCCTACCACTAAAGCCCTCCCGGGCACAGATGGCCAGGACATTTGCTTTGTGAAATACTCCATATTCCCACAGCCACCCACCAGACAAAAATTAGATTACCAATGCTGGTGTAAACTTTCCAAGCTCTGACACAATAAGATTCCAGGAAATGTACATGCGCAGCTAAAAGCAGTGTTATACATAATGCACTGTAATTCCAACAGACAAGTTGCTATCTTCGATAGATACACACACTTCCCATGCCAAACACATGAACGTCAATACATTTTTCTTGAGTTAAAATGGAAACCATTTAACAGATAAAATGGGCACAATGAATTTCACTTTGCATTACTAACACAGCGGAGGCGGTGGGAGGGCTTGGCAAGGCTCTAAATGGGGCCAAGAAGACAGAGGAGCTTAGGAGCCATCCCGCTGGTCCTGCCACTGCCCCAAAGCCCAGCCATGGAACCCAAGTGTCACTGAGATGCCCAATTCCACGGAACCCAGTTCTCCCCAAATTCACAGCAAATAGGACGTATAGAGAGGGACATAGTCATAGATCCAGTTCTGCTCAGGGATGGAGAGTGTCACTGTGTGTTGTCCCTGCGCTTTCTGAACAGACGTTATCATGGTCAAGTTGATTTCAGGGGAGGTTAATTGGAGGCAAATACAAAGATGATGGTCAGGAGAACAGTGCAGGAAGAGGCTCCGGAGCCCGATGCCCAGCGCCTTCCTTACCGGGAGTCATGCCCCTCCACGTCGTCCTTTGTCACTGGCACAACTGTGTCAAGAGTCGCGGTGAGCATGATTGGCCCTTACCCGTGCCAGGAAGCTGTCTCAAGTCTTCCCATCGTCAAGGATGGTGTGTTCAGCCACGGCCAGTCTTTGCTCCCCGAGGAACTGCACTGACCACAGCACTAGATTTAGATATTAAATTCTAAGCCCCTGAATAAAGGCTGCCACTCATTTACAGTGGAACCCGCCCACAAGTTCCTGGCACAGGCAGACCTGGGTTCTGAGCCCGTCTCCCCTATTTAGGAACTAGGTAAGCTTAAGAAAATGATCAGCATCCGTTTCTCCATCTATAAAATGGGTACAGTGTCCTCAAATCAGTGGATGCTAGGAAGGATTAAAGTGAAGTTTGGAAGTTTGGGGCACATGAGCAGCAGTAGTGCCGGGGTGGCAGACCAGTCCCTCCACTCCCTGTGGAAATTGTGTCCCCACCATTCCTGACTCTTTGGCCCCAAGTTCTTTAGCACCATGCTATCCGATTCCTCAACTCTAAAGTGGACATAATGCTAATAGCAATACCTCTAGGATCACCTGAGGATTAAAATGAGGAAATAAAAATAAGGGGCCCAGCAGTGTGCTACCACGCGACGCACTCCACTTTAGCCCTGATCATTCTTTCCTTCACGTTTACTGCTTAGGGTATTAGGCACCAGAACGATTGGTGAAAACCTCTGAGAACCTAAATGCATATGCAGAGAGAGACTCTGAGAGAGACAGACAACCAGACCTGTGATCGACCCTGCCGTGCCGGGCAACCGAGTCAGGGCTGGCACAAGGCTGATTGGACTTTCAGCCTCCAAACCCAGAGCTAAATAAACCTCTTTTCTGTATAAGTTAAAAAAGAAGAAAAAGAAGACCATTGGCAAAGCATGACAGATTCTTCATGGTTTATCAGGAGTTCCTCCAATCATTTGCTTTTGCTTCTACTTTTGCCTCAGAAAGTAAAAACAAACCTACACATAATGAAGTTTGAAAAGCAAACACAGGACAAGGGTCAGGACGATCCTTCCCGCCACAGCAGCCCCTCCCAGGAGCGCCAGCCTCCTGGGGCCAGTGCATCCTGGGTGCCTCGTGGAGATGCAGAGTTCCCGCACCACACTGCCTGCGTCACAGGCTGCAGCGGGCCCTGCAGACGGCTGGTGGCCTGGGAGGTGTCAAACATGGCAGATAAATTCTCAGAGCACCTTCAACTGCGAAGGGCCAGAATGGGAGAATTTAGCGACTCACTTGGCTCCCGGCAAATGACGGACCAAACCGGATGAGAAGCATTTGGAGATCATCAACTGCTCATCAAGGATCCCAATCCTGTCCTCTTTCAGGCCTGCGTCACCAAAGTCTTCAGGACACCACTTCACACCTGAATGTCAGATCATGGTGACAGGCCCTGGTGTGCGAGAACAATTCACACTTGAAACTTGTTTCTGTTTTTCTGTACGGAAGAGACTTTTGAAAATGAGGGGTTTCTAACGTGTTTCGTGGTTAGCCAGATGAAGAATAAGCCAGATTGGTAGTGTAGTCAGCAATGGAAGGAGAAACAAATTAAGTACTTGTAATTGAGCTTGAGGAATGGGAGAATTCACACTTCCCCACAGCTATTATTTCAGGCAGTCTGTGTCGGAATTAAAAGCCAACCAGTGCATCTGTTTACATTGCCAAGGATTTTCACAGTAAGAAGGGCTAGGAAACACATATTTTTTAATTAGGGTCCAAATTCCAAAGAACACCAAAAAATAGTATTTCAAAAATATATGTTCTTATGATTTTTATTGTCCAATGTCTAAACAAAGACAAAAACCATGCTGCTTATTCTCTATCACAAACACATGTGAAGGGGGGAAAAAGTAATTCTGTTGCTTTGGCCACGGACTCCTTTCTTTCTTTCTTTTTAAAATTTTTTTTTTTTTTTTTGTTATCCTGCTTGCTTCTGGCTTAGCTACTGCTTTTCTTTCCCAGAATGAACTAACATAGGAAAAGCCGATGACAGAAAGCTTCATTCATCTCCACGGAAGGTCTACCAGGTCACCAACTCTTTACAGCTGAACAATTTACACTTTAAAATAATTTCCCACGTGCTGTACTGCACTAACTTGTTTGGTATCTTGAGCATCTCATAAAAGAAAAGTCCCGTTAAAATTCATGTCGAGGTAGAGAATCAATAGTCCTCCAATCTATCATGTTCCTATGTTTGCAGTTCATTCACGAAATTTTTTAAAATATTTTCTGCCATTTCGAAGATTTCTTTGATCAGTAAATAGGTAAGAAAAAAACTGAACTAAATGAGCAATATTCTACACACAGAGTTAACTTCTTTTACTCATTTGTTTATCCAACAAATACTGATTGACAGTAGACCACCCGCCAGACACCAGCCTGGAAACCTGACCAGGTCAGGTCAGCCTATGATGCAACACACCACAGGGTGCTGTGAGCTCCAGCAAAGGAGGAAGGGAACTCTGGAAGCATCGAGGAAGAAGGCTGCTCCTCCTCAGTGCTTGAACCTCACGTCTCATCCAGCCTTCAGAGACTACTGACCCTCAGGACTTTCATTCCACTAAGGAGAATATTAAGGTCTCGGGAAACTGAGCTTCCTAATGAGAAGTTTGCTTAGTAGAAAATAACTGGACTAGAATTCACGTCCCTGTGTGCAAATCCCACTCTACATAGACAGCAATATACTTCTCCTTTGAAAATAATCAGGCCTGGTTTTCCTCAATATTAAGCATATCAATGTTGAGACATGAACGTCAAGTTCATGAGGTTCAAGTTGATTGAAGTTGGGAGTGTAATTTGAGAACAAGGAATAGAGTTAATATTCAAATGAATTGCACAGCACCTTGATGGTGGAGAGGCAGGGTTGAGGAATCAGACCTGGGTTCTAATTCACATTGACCACAGCTCTGAGCTGGAGGGCCTTGTGGAATGGAACTCCAAGAATCAGATTTTTATGACTCTTTCAGACCAGGGTAACAATATCCACAGACAAGGGTTAATTTCATAACATAGGTGAATGGAGCAGGCACTCACATAAATTCCTGTCCCTTCTCCTCACTATTGTAAACTAAATAAAATAAGAGATGAAAGATCAGGTCAGGTGAGCAGAGACCATATCTCCATTTTTTTTATGCCTTTCCATTCATTTCAGCCTAAGATTCAGCCTCCAAATTCAAGTTATTTTTCTAAATCATATTTGGCATACCTTCACAAAACTATACATTTCCATTGAGTATTTGGGGAGTTTAGAAAGCAAAGACTAAACAATTAGATTTACAAAATTTAATCAACATACATCCTTTAAAGAGAATCGGGAAGAAAATAGAGTCATAAGACAGAGTCAGAAAGTAATTAAACTCCTATCCATTCCTGTGAGTCCCTTCCACTCCCGCGTAGATGGGAAGGGCTTTGTGGCCTCGGATCCAGGAGGTGCAGCAGGACACAGGCTTCCACGCTGGACAAGGAGCAGCTAACCCAGGGACTGCACAGTGAGGCCGGAGCCTGCCGTTGCCTCCCTGTGGCTGTTTGCACAATGTCATGGCTTTATTCTCAGGTGGACTTCTTGCATGTGACAGGAAAGATGGCTCAGTCCACCAAAGCCCACAGGCCATACCCACATCCTTCTGTGTGCTCATTTCTAGTCTCAGGAAGCGCCCTGAGTGGTCCTCAGGGGGTCTCACAACCATCTCAGGACAAAGGGCCACAGCCAGAGGTGGAGGACTCTGGCTCCCATGTGTCTGTGTGAGCAAGCACGGGAGGGCCTCCCCCATTCTAGCCACTTGGCAGGGTCCCACCCTGGAGAGTAGAACTCTCCCTCCGGAGAAAGGGTAGAGAGGGATGGGGATAAGCAAAGAACAGATATTGGCTTAGTTCCTCTCCTTTTCCCTTCTTGTAGGATTCTCCAGCTCCATTCTAAATCCTCTTGGGGATCCTGGTGAACTCATCCTACTTTCTGTGGGGTGGGTTCCTGGGTTGACGGAGGGACATTCTTGGTGTAGGTAGTAGGGGCAGAGCTCTGCCCTGCCCATGTCTACGAAATGGCTGCGACAGCACCGAATGCTGATGGTCACCCAGGCACGTTGCTCCAAGCACACTTCTGTCTCGGAGGTACGCGTAATCTGTACGTACAACACTAAGTCACCAAAGGCTAGCTACTGCTTGCTAATTTGAGCAATACATAGATTCAGAGTCAGCTCTACCTAGGAAGCAGGTTTAGTTAGCTCTGTGAGAGGAAAAAACCTCAAAGGATACATAGGAAGAGGTCTAAGCCATCACCTTCAGTAACATTTGAGCTACATTCTGGAGAATAAGCAGAATTTCAATTATGCGGAGTAGAGAAAGAATGCCGAGCACCCGAGCCAGGACAGAGAAGCATACGATGTGTCTCCTACTCTGGTTAAAACCTTACAGATGTGGGAGGGACAGGAATAAACACAGCCAGGTAGCCTGTAAGCATTCCCCTTGCACGTCTGTGCTCCAGCGCTTGCTGGAAGCCGAGGCCGGTCTCCGTGAGCTCCCCTCCAGGGGAAACCCAGCTTCATGTGGATAAGCGTGGCAGGCGCACTAACAGCTGAACGTGTCCAGGGACAGAGGCAAAGGTGTGGAGCATTCCCCCTGCCGATGGTGGGAATGCCAGGTTTCCAACCGAGTCCTGGGAATGCGGTGAACAGCGGCCGGGCAGAGGCTCTCCCGTCACTCTCCCACTTCCCTGTTTCTTAAATCATAATTTCCCAGAAGATCCACCTGCACTCTGCTAACCTTGTAATGAAATATTTTGACATAAATAAGAGGTTTCTACTAACGTGAGGGTCAAGTGACTGGCACGATAAGGAGTGTTTTTAAAAAATAAAATTACTTGGAGTTGTCCCCAAGGCAGGTCGTCGATGCATTAAATCACACGCTAGGAAGAACACGATCTGCAACCTGGATCACCTCAGAGCCGGCGTGGAGGTGGGCACAGGGATGTCTTTGGAGGCTGTTGGAATATGTGTGTATAATAAACTAATATCAGCAAATGCTGAGGGTCAAGGGGGCAAGTGGTTATTTTCTGAGTTTAGGAAGGTCGAAGCACCAAAGTGATGCCTTCGGGAGTTCTTTTGGGGAGTGTCTGGCAGACAACAGATCTGGGCGCGGAGGCCACAGGGCAGAGCCCTGCTGCAGTTAGACGTGCCGGTCATCGCCTGGAGGAGACAGCGACCCAGGGAATGAAGTCAGGAGGTCACCAGGGCAGAGAACAGCCCAGGCAGGGAAGGGCAGAGAGCTGAGCCAAGCTGGGAAAGGCCACCTCGCAGGGAAGGGGAACTGTGGGTCTGCCCGTTCTCTCCCTGTTAATATTTTCAAGTGGACTGCGCCAAAGATTCCACAGGTCTGAGGACTGAATAGTAAAGTTTTAAAAAAAGGCACAGGACCCGCCTGTAGGGGGCGCACATCCCTCAGCCCCACTGCAGGTCCTCAACGTTCTCCCAGCACTAGGCGTTTGCAAGGGCAGGCGAGTGTGGCTCCACCTTTGAAGTGCACTTTCTCTCTTTCCTGTGGATGAAGGAATGAGACTGGGGAGCTGGGACCATTCATCCTGGGTCATGCAGCATGTCAAGGACCAGATCGGGACACCGAGTCAGCTGCACCATGGCCCCCGCACAACCCGCAACAGCGCCTCTGAGAGGTGCCAGCAGAGGGCTCTTGGAGAAGCATCCAGAAGAGGAGAAGAGCCAGGTTCCACCTTACAGATCAGGGCGGAGTCACGGGCCTGACTGACGGTGAATCAAGGAAGATGGAACTGCAGAAGGTCACTGAGTTGGTGACTGGAGGCCTGTGGTTCTGTGGTCATTTACTCAGCAATTATTTATCAAGCACCTAGCGTGCGCTATTGCCTGGCTTTGAAGGACCCTTTCATCCATGAGGGGATGGAGACCACTGTGAAGGATTCCCAGGGGTAGGGGCGTGGTCAACAGCAGGGTTAAGGACGCCGCTGAGGAATCTGATGAGGGAAAATTAGTGCAAGGAGGATTTTTAGGCTCCGGTACCATCGAGCCTGCAAGCAGTGGAGGAAGTTGTCAGCAGAGAGACTGAAAATACTGGAAAAAATGATACTGGTTGATCTTGTGGGGTGAAAGACATGGGAGAAGGCCCTTCTCCAAGCGGGTGGAAGAAGATGCACAGAGACAGGGAGTTTTGCAGGGAGGGGTCATCACAGGAAGCTGTTTGAGGCAGCTTTTGCATCTCTGTGACCAATAAACCTGACAAGAACAATGAAGGGAGGGAAGGTGTGTTCGGGCTCGCGGCCTCAGAGGCTCCAGCCATGATCAGCCCTCTCTATTGCTCTGGAACCAAGGTGAGGCAGAGGTCATGATGGAAGGGCTTGGTGGAGGAGGAAAGCAGCTCAGGACGTGGCAGGAAAGGAAGAGAGAGAGCTCTGCTCACAGGGGCAGAACGTCAGCCCCAAAGTCATACCCCAAGTGACCTACTTCCTCCCATCACATTTTACCTGTCTAAAGTTACTTCCCAGCCAGGCGCGGTGGCGCACGACTGTAATCCAAGTGACTTGGGAGGCTGAGTCAGGAGGATCGCGAGTTCAAAGCCAGCCTCAGCAATTTAGCGAGGCCCTAAGCAACTCAGTGAGACCCTGTCTCTAAATAAAATACAAAATAGGGCTGGGGATGGGCTCAGTGGCCGAGTGTCCCTGAGTTCAATCCCTGGTTCCAAAAATAAAAAAAAATTAAAAAAATAAAGCTACTTCCCAGTTAATCCATATTGGTGGGTTAATCCATTGATTAGGTTGCAGCTCTCATAACCTAATCATTTCATATCTGAATATTCTTGCATTATTTCATACAAGAGTTCTGGGGGGACACCTCATACCAAACTACAACAACTAGTCAATCCCTTTGGGAAAGAGGTCAGGCCTGAATACAGCAGGACCATCTCCCAGTCTACAAAGGCAGTGCCCAGGTGCACCCCAGATGGAAGGAGTCAGAAAGCCTGGAGGTTTCTTCAGGAGGAGGCTGTTTAATGCAGGCTTTAACAATGAGGTGGTGGTGTGAATCTACATCGTGCACAACCATAGAAATGAAAAGTTGTACCCCATTTGTGTACAATGAATCAAAATTCAGTGTGTGAAAATAAAATTTTAAAAAATGAGCTGGAAGATGTGGGTGGGGGGACTCATTTTGGGTCCCCAAACTTCCCCCCAAATTATTTTGCTGATGCAAAGGCCAGATATTAACCTCATTCCTTTGAGGACTCCAATATTTATGGTCAATTATGATTTTAAATGGCAGATTTTTTTCTCCATCTCTTTATACAAAAGAATGACTCACTCTAGGAAGACAGGTAGAAACCCTCCAACCCAATAAGAAGTAGTTTGTGAGCGCAGTGGTGCACGCCTGTAATCCCAGAAGCTCAGGAGGCTGAGGCAGGAGGATCATGAGTTCAAAGCCAGACTCAGCAACTTAGTGAGGCTCTAAGAAACTCAGTGAGGCCCTGTCTCTTAATAAAATAATGAAAGGGCTGGGATGTGACTCAGTGGTTAAGCACCTCTGGATTCAATCCCTGGTACTGAGAAAAATCAAAATAAAAAGAAGTGAGATCTTGTTACTGGTAGTCCATAAAATAACAGGTAGCCACGTGATCACTGTGAATCACTGAGTCTCAAATCATCGTCTTTGGTTAGAGCCACATCATAGTGTCTGATGGTGTGAATACAGTGGTGCTCAGACCATGCACACTAATCCTGAGGTTAAGGGTAAAGAGCAGCTGCTCTGAGATTTTACACCTAATAATAGCGCTTATAGCATTAGCGACTTTGTATATCCAAAGCTGTTTGGAAGGATAGGGATTTCACATGGCGCACATCCTCCCGCAGCAGATCAATATTTATTCTTCCCAGTGTGTGGAGCATACAGTTGGGGCACCTCGAGGTGAAAGTGTCACCCTGCCAGTGCCGCAGTGTCAGCCTCCGAACTTGGAAATCACATCTCTCGGTTCATTATGTCAGAGTAATGAGATGACCCTGGCCACGGAGCATGATCATTTGTGGACAGGCCAGGAGGGCGTAGGGGCAGAGATGATGCAGCCGTTAGGACACTCGAGGTGATTCGGTGCAGCCTGAGGCCTGCGAGGAAATGCGCACACCCAGCAGGCCGGGGTCTCCTCGCTACGGGGGAACTCACCTCTGTGACTCCTGGTCCAGGCAGGTCACTGCCACTAACTGGCAGGAGTGCTGGAGAGTGGAGGGCTTCCTTCTCCCCCTCACTTAGTGAGCTTCACTGATTAAACAAATCAACCTTAATTAGTCACTGGCAGGGCAAGGCTCTGCTGGGTGTCCTGCAGCAGCCTCCAGCCCAGTCCAGCCCAGCACAGCCCAGCACAGCCCAGCCCAGCTCTGCCAGCAACTGGAGCCCGTTCAGAGGTAATCCAATGAGTCACTCAGAGTGGACTCAGTGTGGAGTGCATGTGTGATGGCAATCAGAGGGAGCTCTGTGGAAGCCTTCACTCCGGCAGGTGGCAGAACTGGCTGTGGGGCAGAACTGGCTCAGAAAGAGAAAGGACGCAAGTTGGCAGGACAGCGAGACCCCAGAGCGAGCAGTGGCAGCCTGTCTAGCAGATTCCCTGGGATGCTCAGATCAGGAGCATCCTCTAGGGTGAGGACGGTGCTGTAGGAACAATGACCCCCACTCCTCATGTGGCTTGCTGTCCGCCAGGACTGTGGTCATCGAGGAGACTTCTTCTCACTTGCCAGCCCGAGCCTGCCAGGCAGCGATGGTTTCCACACACAACAGACATGCTAAATGCCCTGCATGCTCTTTAAACATTTAGTTGATAACAACAGTGCTGTTCTGTCAGGACAGGAGGACAAGTAGGTGCTGCAAATGCAGATCTATGGTCAGAGGTGACCCTCACGCCACCACCATGCCCCTCCCCTGCCAGGCCCATAGGAGGGTCACCAGATGCCTGGGCACAGGGAAACCACAAACTGTGATCAGGCTGGTCTTTCTATTCAAATTCAGCTTCACCTTTTTACTGAAGAGCCGCCTGTCAGATGCTTTTCTACTGCTTGGGAGGAAGAGGGGGAGGGCCGGCAACTTCCTTCTCTGTGACCACATTTCTAGCCTTGGGTCTCACCAAGCAGCACTACCATCAAAACTCAACCAGGACGCAGGGATGGGGTAAAGCTTTCCACAGCCAAGTCACCAAGTAGAAGAGGGGCCTCCCCAGACTGCTAGAGACCCTGGCTAATAAGCTATGGCTTGCTGTTACCACAACTTGTTGTTGCTAAATGAAAGTGGAAAAAATAAACCATAAATAGTCAATTTCCATCAGCCGATCTCAAGAGAGATTCTGCCACTCCAACACCTTTCTGGCACTAGTGTGCAAACACACTAAGAACTTGTTTGCATACATGATCCATCCATTATTCACTCAGTGGCAACCGTAAGTGTGAGAAGGTTTGGGGAACCAAATAATCATTCTTGTGGTTAGAAATAGGGTTTGACACCAGACTGCAAATAAAGACAGTTTTTTTAGAAACGACACACTGATGGAAAGAATTGCTACTGCCACACATAGGACGGAATGGATCAGTACCTTAGCGGAATGGAACCTTATACTTATAGGTCTTGTAGCACTGCATTTGCCTTCTTCAAAAGAACAAGGTATCCATGGTCCAGCACAGCCCACCTTGTGTACCAGTGACAGACAGCCCACAGTGGAGTGAATGGCAGGTGTCAGACACTGTCAATTCTACTCCTGGCCTCACCACTTTTAATGCTATGATCTTAAGTGTCTCCAACCCTCAGCTCTCCAGTTTCTGAACTGGCAAAGTGAATGGCCGTGACCATACCCGCCACACTGCATTTCTCATGGGATAAAAATTAGATAATAAATATGCCATGCCTTACACACCTCCTGGAATTCAATAAATATTAAGTCTCTTTCATTGTAATTCCATAACATATACCAAAACATGTTTCCTAACCAGTTCATGTATTAGTTGTATTCCAGATAAACATGCCGAAGTGAACCTCAGCAGCTGTGCTAAGTGACCACTCCCAAATTCCAGGACCTAACTTAATAGAAGGCAGTTCCCAGCCTTTGCAACCTCAGTTGCAAGACTCCCAGGCAGCTCCGTAGCATCAGTGACTCAGGGATCTAGGCTTTTCCCTCTCGTAGTTGTGATGTCCCCAGGGTGCTCCTCAGAGTGTTCTGTTCCTGCCTTCTGCTGGTCAATAAGCACACTGGCCAGGTGCCACATTGTGGTGCACACAGTAGGGCCCAAACATGCAAGTGAGATGCATTATCTGTGCCCACACCCTGTGGGCCAGAACTACCTGCAAGCCCCAGCTAGATCAAGGAGACCAGAGAATGGAGTTTTACATCCAGGGGAGGTTAGGTCTGTGACACATGGATCTAGCCCGTCTGTCACCGACATAGACCTTTGGGAGCTAATTATGAATATCTTCAGTCACCTTGGATATATCAATGTATGCAATATGGGTCTTTCTGCCAAATGTAATGTCCCCAGTACCGGCAATGACATTGGTGACCACCAAATCTTCTACTGCTCACCTCCTCCCTGGGATGTCTCTGGGCTTTCCTCCTATTTCCTGAATATTCTTCATCACTCTTTTTTCCTCTTCTTACACATGTACCAGGATGCTAATAATTTAAAAAAAGAAATAACAAAATGTTTCATGCTTATTACACAAGAGAAGGTGCACCCTTCTTGCTGACCCTGAGTCAGCTCTTGGCCCATCTTCTCCGGGAAGACTGATGATGGAGGCTTAGCTCAGTATCCCACATGGGTTCCCCTCTATGTCTGTCAAACCATCTGCCACCTGGTATTCTGTGTCTCTTCCGTGGACTCGGCCACTTAACTGGGAGCCATCTGAAGCCTGACTATGTCTTTTATCTGTGTTTCTCCTTGCACGACACACTGTCTGGCATGGGGTGGACACCAGACACCACTGACCAAAGGGGTCAAGGAATTTCAAGGTGTAACTCAGCCTGTATGTCCTAGGAGGATGAGAACACCAGGGACAAAGGAGACTTGAGTGCTGCCTGTCAGAAAGCAAGCAATCCATGGAAACGATTTATGGGAAGAATGCATGTTTTCTTTAGGACAGTATACTATTCCAGGGAGTCTAGTCTTTGCTTTGATTTTCAAAATTTACTACCATATTTAGAGTAAAAATAAGCAGTCTAAAGCATTTCCCAGCTTTCGGTAACTGGTCTAGGGAAACAGTTTCCTTTTGTTTACAAAGTCAGAAAACCTCAGAAAAAGGGACACTTGGAACAAACACATGAGGGTCCTTCTCTCCACTCTTTTGTGCTGTATCAAAGATAGACTTTGAATCTCTATTCATATTTTTTAGTAGCCAAGTATCAGTTACAAAAGGAATAATTCCTTCTGAGAGTTAGAAGAGAATGTCTATGCTGAAATGGTTACTTTTCAAGTTAAAATTTTTTGTTTTTAATTTTTACAGACTACATTTTGATTCATTGTACACAAATGGGGTACAACTTTTCATTTCTATGGTTGTGCACAATGTAGACTCATACCATTCATGTAATCATACATGCACATAGGGTAATGATGCCTGTCTCACAAGTTAAATTTTGATTAGAGGATAGTTTCAATGTATTTTTGCCCAGATTTTCTACTAAGGGGGAAACAAAAAGTAACATAGGTCTCTTCGGTATTCCGGCATTATTGTCCTGTGTAAATCTTGTCATAGCTATTCATCTTAAAAAAGTTCCTTGATATTAAAACATCTTAATTAAGGGTAATAAAGACTACAGGCCTAAAATTAAAATATTTAGCACATGTTATGGGAATATTCGGCATGACCTCTTCAAATCTGACTCTATTCCAGTTTCCCCTTTGCATACCGTTTACTCTGCTTGCTGTGTTCCTATTGCAACACAACTGCCTCATCAACTTGTATTCAACCTGCATCTCCTTTCTGGGCCTCATTTGCAAACTGTGGTCCTGATGCTCAGCCCAGAGTCGTATGAGGATGTGGAAACTTAGCCACTGAAAGTTGCAGAACGCTGCCTGACATATCAAAAATGTCCTGAAAGGTTGAACTGTTGTTACCTATTCCATTTTTACTTCCAATGCATCGCCCCCACTCAGCCCACTCCCTCTGCCTCCTGGCCTTGACCCTACTGGGATGGATGGCCTTGGACCCTACTGGGATGGATGGCCTTGGACCCTACTGGGATGCATGGCCTTGACCCTGCTGGGATGCATGGCCTTGACCCTACTGGGATGGATGACCTTGGACCCTACTGGGATGGATGACCTTGACCCCACTGGGATGAATGGCCTCCACAGGCTAAAGTTAAGGGTCTGGTTTTCATCCCAAAGCACCTGGTCCTCTTTGCATCATTTGGTTCTTTTAATCTCACACCTCTTCTCTTGATGTGTTCTCAGCTCTTTGGGGCAGGAGGAGAAGTGTGGAAAGCAACCACAGGTAAGCAGAGACCGTGCCCCGCAGCCCAGGAGAAGGCAGAAGCCAAGCCTGCCATGGGTTTGCAGGCAGCTTGTGCCCTGTGGTCTTGCCTCCCTAGCTTCTCTGTCACAAGGGCATTTCTAGGACAAATCTAGGATCTTGTGATCGTTCTTCTTCAAACCTCTGCCCAGGCCCTTAAAGAGCAGTTAAGGAACGCGCATATAGTTTGAGTTTGTATTTCCTGAGCGAGTGGTGAACTGCCGTCTGGCTCCCATCTCACCTCTTGGGTAGGGATTCGATGGGGTTTTCTAAGGGATGTGATCAATTACCATCATTTTTTAAAAAGAAAATGAATGCAGATTAATCCATCCTGAAACATGCCTAGAATATTCCCCGACGTGGAGGTGAAGGTTTCAGCCCCCGTATGTTGTTTCTAATCGTGTCAATGTTGCATCGAACACAACTTGGTGGAAGGTGATAGAGCCACGTTTTGATACCTTGATTTTCAGAGCCAGGGAGCCAGCTCTCTACCCACGAGCAACCTTTGTCTAAGTGGCACTCATTAAAACTGGGGAGCAGTATTTCTAAGTGGACACATCTCCACTACTGATGTCCCTACAAAGCATCTCACTCCATTGTTTCCTCTTGCGGGTTCAAGAAGCACCAAGTCTTTTAATCCAGAGGAGAAATAATTTTTTTTGCAAATGTTGTACAGAAAACTTGGAATTAAGCACGCTTCCTGAATCTTCACGGTTCCAGAGAAAAGGATTCTGGGCGGGTCCGGGGGAGAGGTAAACAGTAGACACTGACTCTCGGCACACCACTGCTTCCTTCAACTAGAATAATAAAAATTTGCAAATGAACAAAAGAGTGGGAGGTAGCTATCTGATTTACAATGTTTTTGAGATAAAGAACACTGTAAAAAAAGATCAAGGTGAATAATGCTGCATTGTTACTGAGTCTGACATTCCTAGGCTGCAACTCCAGGCAGAGCCTCAAATGAGCACCTAGAGCCACCCCCCCAAAAGGGGAGGGAGGCATATAATTACCACCTTCACTGACGAGGCTTCAAGAGAATCTGGGGAAAAGTTTATTGAAAAACATATTGACATATCAGTATTATAAATTACTTTCTCTTATTAAACCAGAAAAGAACTTTCTTTTGTGGGCCAGCTCATCCTGGCACAAAAGGTGTATCATGAAAAGACATACCTGCTTTGAAAAGCCTTTTCTTATATCGGCAAACACCTACCATGTATTTTATTCTGTAACTTTTCCAACACCCAGCATATATTAGAAGTGTATTTTCCAAACAGCTTTAACCTCCATTGTCATGAGCTCACCCCTCAGGGGTGACACGTCACCTCCTGAAAATCTCATGGAAACCTTGTATTGAGTCAAAACTAATGAATCTGTTTTCCCACCTTTTGCAAAAGGAAAAGAAGATCTAATATCATGTGTTCACTTAACATACGTCTCCAACCATCTCCATTTGTCCCTGCCGGTTACGGGGCGGGAGAGGGTCACAAAGCTCAGAGATGCAAGAGTATTAGCAGTGTTCTGAGAGAATCAGGGTGAACGTGGAAATGAACTGGCAGACACAGTGGGCCGAACTTTCTCCCGATGCTCAGCTCCACTGGTCTCAGGTGCATTCCCAAGTGAGGGTGGAAGGAAGCTCTCCCAGGTCCAAAGCTCCTCCAGCACCAAGAAGGCCAAGGGGCAAATGTACAGTGAGATACTTAAAGAGCATCGTGGAAATTAGAGTGTCCTGTTAAACACAGCCCCTGCGGGGAGCGTCCCCACCTCCAGACAGCATGCTCATGAAGTGCTGTCACCGGGAGGACCGGGGGTTTTGAGGTTTTGATTTTTTTAATAAAAAGTGGCACCTTTTATGGAACCGCTGGAGTCCATCCAAGGGCTTCAGGAGAAGCTGGTAAAACCGTGGCGGGAACCGTGGCCATGGGGCAGCGCCAGGGCTCCAGGCTGTCACTGGCACAAATACCCTGTGTTACTTATCCACTGCAGACTTGGGTTGGGGAGAGGAGCCTGGGACAGTGGCCAGGAGGTCCCTGAGGGAGGACTGTGACAGCCCACAGTGCAATGGTCTCAGCAGCTGTTGCATTCCAGGGCACCAGCTTCCTGGAACCTAGCAGAGGAGCTCCTGCTCTTAGAGGAAGGACGGGTGGCCTGGATGTGGGCTTGGAGCACTGGATTGATTTCAAGGGATCTGCATAGAGACACATGGTGGCAGGATAGGTCTCTGACATCAGGACTGACCGGGTTCCAGTCTTGGCCTTGTGGCCCTGAGCAAGCTGCTTGCTCTCCAAGTTTCAGTTACCTTTGGACTCTGAACAGGCTCACAGGAAATGAAACCTCTGGCTAGAAGTGCCACTTTCACACATTACCACCTCTCTGCAAACGTGCACGCATGCTCAAAGGACAGGAGAGCACGAGGGGAGGCGTGGGAGGCAGGGACGAGCCAGGAAGTCACCAGGCTTCCCTCGCTCTCCCTTCAACGTTTAGAGATGTGCGGCTGGCCCCAACGCAGACTTCCAGAATCAGAAGTTCTGGAGGAGGAACGGCAATCTGGGTTCCACAAACACACGGGGGATGCTGCCCGAGCTGGAGCTGGAGGAGCACTGTCCCCTGCGTTACAGAACCAGACCAGGTGGGCTCCTGCCAAGACCACGTCCCACCCGGGGAACATCAGCTGAACTGCACCTGTGCACCTGAGGCCTTCCTCACCAGCGACCTCGGAGGAGCAAATGCAATTCCTTGACAACACCGGTAGCAGCACTGGGGACTTATGGAGCTCCCTTGAAGGAAAACCTCCTATTGCCAGTCGGCCACAGCGATTGGAGTCACCCGGCATGCTTGTCCTGTCACCCAGGGACAGCTGCATAGCACGGTGGCTCGTTCCAGGTTAAACTATCCCATAGCTAAGAGGTTAGAGCGCTGGTGTGACCAGGAGGCTCCCTCTACAGTGTTGTCCCTTTAGGGGCCGCTGGTTCTGACCTTCTGTAAATGGGTTTGGTATGCAGTTCAAGAGAGGAGAGTCCAGAGCAGATTGAGCAGTAGTACCAAACTGCTGTGCTTGATAGTGACCCATCCCAGGAACAAAGACATACACACCAACAAATCCATAAGGACCAATTATTAAATTGATACAAAATGCATGGCTTCATGCAGGTCATTTCACAAAAATTAAAATGTCAAGGAGCTCTTAACAATGTCCTAAGACAACTAGTTTAATCTATAAGGTAAAAAAGAATTTCAGAGAGCCAGTACCTGGATTTGAAGAGTCTTCTTCTCTAGTTGCCAAAAACTCAGATTTTTCCCACAGCTCTGACATTACTCTCCTACTTTGGGGTCTGGAGGAATCAAATGGCAGGACTTCTTGGCCTCTGTAAGCCTCCAAGCCTGCAGTGTGGAGTGAAGTGTATGCACAGGAGAAGCAACTGGAGCAAGCCCAAGCCCACGGGGCAGGTGTGGTCAATATCCTGATTGCTATTTACTGAGTGGGCCCACGTACCCATTCGCACTTGGGATTCCAGCCAGGTTCCACTGTTTTTTCCTTCAACAACCTAATTGATCTAGGTTCTTAAAGGGAATCAGGTGACGCACACTCACCATCTCATTGAGCAATGCCCTGTAACTCTGGAACACTGCTTTACAAAGCCAGCTTGACATGAGTGTATGCACAGAGTCCTGAGAGGTGGGACAATGGCCCCATTGCCTTTTCCCATCCTACAAGACCTCTTACGTTGTCCTCTCTACCCCTTCATCTGAACTGAGGCTTCACTATGGAATTGCAACCTGTCTGTCAAGAAGGGGAATTAAACTAGTTGATGAAAATCAGGTTAGAGATGGTGTGGAAGAGAGGCCTAGGAGAAATCTGTTGGCCCCAAGGTCACCATCATGCCTATCTGTCTTCTCATCTCCTGCTCACATCTCAGCGGTTAAGAGGAAGGACTGTAGCCTCTACCTGAATTCAAAGAGTCACTGGCTCTGACTAGCTTAGGGATCAGAAGGCACCGCCCCTTCCTCTCAAGAGCATTTTCCTCAGTAGGAAAATGGAGACTATGATAACTTTCTCTTTGGGTTATTCTGAAGATGAAATGAGAATTCATCTAAGGCACTTAGTCAAAGCTTCCTAGTGTGGAGTGCTAGCTATCACTATTTCTATTATAAGCAGATACTAAGGAATGGATGGATGGATGGAGAGATGGATGGATGGAGGGAGGGAGGGAAGGGATGGATGGATGGAAGTATGGATGGATGGATAAATGGATGGATGGATAAATGGATGGATGGATGAATGGAGGAATGGAGGAATGGAAGGATGGATGGATGGAAGGATGGATGGGCATGAAAGAGAAGAAAACATCTGCCAGCTATGGTTTCTTCCATATAAAAAACTCTACAGTTCTATTCAATTTCCAAAGAACTTCTTACCTGCAAACTGTTTAGTCAGCGTCCTCATTGCTGTGACCAAAAGTCCTGATGGGAGCAATTAGAGGAGGAAAGGTTTATTTGGGGGTTCACAGTATCAGAGGCCTCAGTCCACAGATGGCCAACTCCATTACTGTGGGCCCCAGGTGAGGCAGACCATCATGGCAGAAGGGTATGGCAGAGGAAAGCAGCTCAGGACATGGCACCAGGAAGCAGAGAGAAAGAGAGAGAGTTCTGCTCACCAGGCACACCCCCAGCAATCCACTCCTCCAGCCACACCCCACCTGTCCAGAGTTACCATTCAAGTGGATTATGCACTGATCAGGTTAAGGCTCTCATAACCCAATCATTTCACCTCTGAATGTTCTTGCTCATCTCACACATGAGCTTTTGGGGGAAATCTCAGATCCATACCATAACACAAATATTTCACCAGTCTGGTTGTTCTTGGGGCTGTTTTGGATGTGATACAGCATAGGGGAACGTGACCAGGACTAGAAGCCTGAGAGGGAGGTTTAACGTCCTTCCCGCTGCTGGCGTGTAGTCTCCTGTGCTCCTGTGTGCCTTCAACCTTTGTGTCTACGCTCAGGAATGCCAGGGCAGGCCTCCCTCCCTGCATGGTGGGGAAGGCACGCTCATCCGAATGTCACAAAAACACAGAGAAGAAAATTACCCTCTTTTACACAAGTTAAGGAATGCCTTCTAGAGGTGGATATCTCCATGAGGGTGGGAAACGGGTTTTTTGTTCACCCCATGTTCCTGGTACTTGAAGAGTTTCTAGAACATTCATGAAGTTGGTCTGTGCAGCTGAGTGTGGTGTGCCCTCAGGTGGATCTGCCACTCCAAGGAGCCCAGGGCTCTGGGAGCCAACAAACTTTCCTATTCCAAAAATACTCCTAGTTTTAGTAAATCATTTTGAAAAGGAGCATTCCTTCAGTGAAGAAATATTTTTCTTAGTTTTTGGTTATTTTCTGTTTTTGAATTGAAACGCTCATGAGGAAAATTTGAAAAAAAATCACAAAAATTGGAAAAATGCAGAAAAATGTGGAAAACACTCTCAAAAAGAACATTTGGAAAATGCAGGAAATGCTTTTGTGGATGGAGGGTCCATCAGAGAATTGTTCTAAGGTGTCATTTTCAGGTTACGGTGATAATGAAGAATAAAAATCAATTAAAAGTCATCCTTAACACACCCAATTGCCACCCTGAGAGGAAGAACAGCCATCCTGTACCTTGTGGGTCCTGAGGACATTGGGTTCCACCAGGGTTAACGTGCTGGTGGAGATTTGCCTTGGCACTTTGTAGGAAGCATTTGTACCAATCAATACCTTCTTTCTTGTGGCTTCTTAAAACTTGGCTCCCTAATTTTTGCTCTCTCAATCAGCAAAAATGGACCTTCAATAATGATTTCAAGAAGTTCCTCATGGGAGTTTATCTTGTTCTCATAATATGTGATGTAACTATTGTTGTCTCACAGAAAACACAAGTTGATTGAGTATTACATTTTTGGGATATGATCTTACTCTGTCAAAGTTTTTAATATGTTATATCACCGTTTTCTGACAGTTTGGTACAAGAACAATTTCAGGAAAAACCCAAGACATTTCTGTCTTTCTTAAACATTCTAAATTTTTTTAGGGGGGGGGGGGGGTCTGGGTGCTTGAAGAATCTTATTTTTTGTAATTAAAATATTTTCTAGGATTGTAGGTCTCTTTTTACTAAATTTTAGACAGTAGGGGACACATTTACAACCAAATTCTCTGCCCAGGATCATCTCTGATCAAACCTGCCTTGGTTTCCCCTTTGGGAAACTGTGTCTCTCGCACAAGATCCATGTGCTGTGACCTCTGTATCTAGCACCAACTTACCATCATAACAAATTCTCTGTTCCTCATTTTTCAATAGGAGAATTTTTAAAATTTGTTCTGTGTATTACCAATGGTGTTTTCTGCAGTGTCAATTCTGTTCTTTACTGCCTCTAAAGCAGATTTTAATTCTGTAATTACACTTTTGATATCTTCACATCTTTCTTATTTCACACATGACCCTCTGGGTCTGTAGTGTTGACTCTTCACCTCATTCATTTGTTCTTTAAGATAATTCTTTTCTGTATAAAGTTCTTCTTGCAACCCAATGAAAACCTTGCATGATTTTTGGAAATGTTCTTCCATTTGCTGTAACAACTCACTTGTGGCTAGGTTAGAATGACCAGGAGCTCTAGACCTCTCTTGGCCACGTCAAAAGCAACGTCTTTCAGGAGAGATGTAGCCCAGCTCTCTGGTTGTCAGACACTGAGGTTCCTGAGGCAGGACAAGCAGAACACAAAGGTAAGTTCATCTTATTTCAACAAAATGCTAGATGGACGAGATTCTGTAGTTTTTTTCTAATGGGCTGAAAGTTTGTATAAATCTTTCCCAGGAGTATCAATGCCAAACTCCATGGATGCATGCTTCTTTTCTTTCTGGATGTTCAGAGGTGTTTCAGAAGGAAAGGAGGAGTCTGCACCAGGCTTGCATGGCAGAGCATACCTTAAACTTGGAAACCTCAATACAATGACTAGTTGGCATTTGGAAATAATTTTTTTAAACCTGTCATTATTCACAAATGGAACAAATGAACACTCTTTTTTAAAGGAGACATTTTTTCCTTGAAATGACCCAAACACTTCGTAAAATTGTCCCGTTATTTTTAAGACCTGAGATTTTAAACCAGCTTTGCAGTAGCTTATTTTAACAGTCTGAACATACATTCAGCACAGTTCACCTCGACAGGCTTGAAGGCTGCATATTTTATGTTGGACAAAGAGCAGACTGTAGGTCTTTCGCCAAGCACAGTCAATGCTCTTGAGTGTGGGTTCCCGAAAATGCTGAAGAATTTTTTTTCTATTTATTGTTATAGCTTGAATCCTTGTGTCTCTTGTAGGCTTTAAGTGACATAAATATGCATTTCCATCTGCACATCCTTGTCAGGAATAGTTCTGCTGGGAGGTGTTATGCCACCCAACTACTTCCAGAATAGAGTCTGTTAATCCTGTTACCACTATAGAAACTCAGAGGAGAAGTCTACTCAGGCCACTTCTGCAGCTGCTGTGGCTGCGATGGTTCCAGCCACCACGCCCATGGTACCGAGAGGAAGCAGGAGAGCTGGGTTCTCCAGCAGCAGAGCGGTAGAGAGTGCTGACTTCAGTCTCTGGCTTGTGGTGGTGGTCTCCAAAATACTTACTGTGAATCTTGTAACCCCTGAAAAGTAAAAATGGAGGAATATAGCAAGCCCACCTAATTCCCACACACGTACACACTCACACACACAATGGATACATAGGCTACCATACTCACTGAGATACACAACATTAAATGTGCAAAAGGAGTTATGGTATGTTAAGATTTAGAAATAGGTGGTCTAACCCCAGTGGATACATATGTGGCCCCTGGAGACCCCTGGGCTAACCTTCAACCAGGTGGGACACCAAGAAATCCATCATAAAACTCCAATCAGGCCTTTCAACAGATTCCATAATGCAGTTGGGCACACGGTGGGCAGAGGAATGTGACTAGGCCTGAGACTGTCTTCTCCAGGTCCTCTCTCCTGTTAGCTCTTGACCGTCTGCCACTGTGTTTGACTTCCGGCCTCTCTGGGGCTTCAGCATAGATCTTACTTCCAAGCTACATTTACAATGTGCACCACAGATGCACATTAGGAGGCCAACAAGGAGCCTCCTAAGTCCCCCAACTGATATGGCACCTCTGAGCCCTTGTGACTCAGAGACCTGAACCACCTAAAGAAACCAGATACAATCACTGGCCATTCAATAAACATTTTTAAAAAGAATGTATTGATCTGTAAGTGCAGAATGGGTGTTTTGAAGAGCCCTGTTCCATTTAACACAAGAGTTCTCAGAATCACCCACACAACTTCCACACAAAGACCGTGGATGTGAAGAAAGTCTGCCCTGAGGAACTTAAAGACCAGCTACTCGGTAGTAGTAAGTAGGCACTTGGATCCAAGTTCCTTTCAAACTGATAAAAATAAATAATGTTAATGGTTAAACCTGGAATTCACCAAAAGACAGTGGACAAACTCGTCCCAATCACTGTTGGCACAAGAGAAAACTGACAATCTCTCTGGTTTTCAGGGGCTCCTCCAGGACAGGAATTAATAAGACAAAGCTTTCCCAAGGGTGGCACCCTAATGAAGTGTGGGAAGAAGTAAGTGAACCAACAAAATATTTTTTTAGAGTATTGAAAAGCACTCGGATTAAAGACTCGTGTGATACAAATGGCTGGTGGTGAGAGCTATGGCTCCTTCACGTCAGGCAGGGTCCTCTAGGGGAACAAAGCAGAGCATCTCTATATGCACGATTACAAAAGGGGGCTTGTTAGACTGCCCGACAGAATTAGAAGTAGCTAGTCCCATGATGGTCATCTGCAGGCTGGACCAGCCCAAGACACTGGAGCTTCAGAGCAAGAGGGGACAATGATGCAGCCCAGTCCAGGACCAAAGGCCTCAACATGCCCTGGGGAATTGCCAGCCAGAGTCTCTTTGGAAGGTAAAGGAGCTGGGGTCTGGCATCAGGTGCGATGGCAGCAGCAGTCACATGCTCCAGAAGGAGGAGCTTACATCTGCTTTGGCCTTCTATCCTCTGCCACCTTTGGTTCTGTCCAGCCCCCAGCCCAGAGAGTGCTACCCACGTTCAGGGCATGTCTCCCCCTCGGATTGCTGTCTAATGTCAGTCATCTCTGGAAATACCCCAACTGATACACCCAGAATCCCCTTAATCCTAGGCATCTCTCAATTTTCAAGTTGATGATCCAGAGGAACCGTCACACAGGACTCCACCTTGGCACCGTGAACATTTAGAACCATTTTCCAGATGGGTTTGGTGGTGAGGGGAGGTGAGTAGGATGTTCAGCAGTATTCCTGAAGTCTAGAGAATGCCAAGAGCTCCCATCTTGTTCGTGACAATGGAAACTGTCTCTAGACGTTGTCAAATGTCCCCTTGGAGGTAAAATCTGCCCCAAGGGAGAACCATTGTTTTGAATTTAGGAAAAGGGAAGGCCTCTCTGAGGAGGTGGTGTGTGAGCTAAGACCTGAGTGTATTTTCAACCATCTTTAAAGGCACACTCATACGTTGCTGGTGGGACTGCAAATTGGTGCAACTACTCTGGAAAGCAGTGTGGAGATTCCTTAGAAAAATTGGAATGGAACCACCATTTGACCCAACTATCCCACTCCTCAGTTTATACCCAAAGGACTTAAAATCAACATACTACAGTGACACAACCACATCAATGTGTATTGCAGCTCAATTCACAATAGCTAGATTGTGGAACCAACCTAGATGCCCTTCAATAGATGAATGGATAAAGAAACCATGGCATATATGTACACATATTAAGGCTGAATATAACTCAGCCTTGAAGAAGAATAAAATTATGGCATTTGCAGGTAAATGGATGGAGTTGGAGAATATCATTCTAAGCAAGATAAGCCAATCCCCAAAAAACCAAAGACCAAATATTTTCTCTAACAAGTGGATACTGACACGTAATGTGGGGCATAAGGGAAGAAAGGAGGAACTTTGGATTGGGAAGAGAGGAGTGAGGGGAGGGGAGGGAGCAGAGGGGTGGGAAAGATGGCAGAATGAGATGGACATCATCACCCTGTGAACATGTATGATTGCACAAATGGTGTGACTGCATCATGTACAACCAGAGAAATGAAAAGTTGAGCTCCTTCTGTGTCCAATGAACCAAAATGGATTTGGCTGTCATGTAAAACTAAAATGAACAAATAAAAATAAAAAATAACAATAATAAAAAAATAAAATACAGCTCAGGGAAAAATTATGTAGGGAAATGCTTCTAATATAATGGTAACAGAAGATATTAAACAGGATCCCAATACTTGTTTCTAAAATATTTATCTAGACAGACAGAATAGCATTTTGGTTGGGAGCATAGACCTGGAGCAGGCCTGTCTTGGTTAAAAATTCAGCTCTACCTCATGCTTGCTGGGTGATCTTGGATAGGTTATTTGACATCTCTGGGCTCCTACACAATCATGGGAAATCAGCATGCCATCAGTTCCCGCTGTAGAGGGCTGCCATGAGTAGTAAAGGGGCTAATAGATGCAAAGTTGTTAGAAGAATGAATGACATCTGGGAATTACTGGACATTTAAAATTCATACTTATATATTAACTAAAACCAGGATATATAATATTAATTAGATATTCAAATACGTATTAATAGATCAGCAGGTTCTAATGTAGTGTTTACTGATTAGAATGTCATATGCATTTTAATCTACACATAAATTAGAATATACAGGATGTATTTTTATTTTCAATAATAACATCATATATATGCACCAGGTATTTCCATTTTTGTGAAAGAAATTCAGAATGCATTTAAAATCATAAGAATTATACAGATTTATTTACTTTCTTCCTATGTTCATTACAGTTTTACATACAAATGCAAATATTGCTTTCAAATAAATAGGTATTTTAGCATAAGAGAGAAAAATTGG
This sequence comes from Glaucomys volans, assembly GCA_020662805.1. Taxonomy (NCBI): domain Eukaryota; kingdom Metazoa; phylum Chordata; class Mammalia; order Rodentia; family Sciuridae; genus Glaucomys; species Glaucomys volans. The sequence continues at coordinate 1,214,281 of JAJEJO010002353.1, forward strand.
TAACTTTATCCCAGGTCCAATGGTCACACCAAGAGTGGAGGAGAAAGGTCAAAGGGCTGTGCACAGAAGACCTGTCCTCGGGATGAGCTCCTGTCATCTGGCAGCTGAGACACCCGCCTGTCATCTGTCAGCCTGTCCAGTAGTCACCGGAAAGTTATTTAGCACTTGATTTCTGCCAGACGCCATGCTGGGTGCTGAAAATCCAAGGTGACTGGGGCACAGGTTCCTCAAGGAGCTCAGGGAGAGAGGGGAAGAGGACTGGCCTGCACTGGTCATGGTTCTAGAACAGGAGGAAGGCCACAAGGGGTCAGCGGGCAGCCAGACCTCCAGGCTGTCCCAGGGAATGTGCATTTCCACTGGGGTTGAGGCAGGGGTGGGGAGCCCCTGGCACTGGGTATCAGGGAGAAGCTTGTAAAATTCAACTACTAGTTTCCAAAAGGCGTTGTGGCCTGAACATACACTGATGGGGCCCCTTGATGAAGTAGCAGCAGCTTCAGTTACCCTGGAAAGAAGGTGTCAGGAGGGAACATAGTTGTTAAACTTGAGAACGCCAGGACCTCATATCGGAGCACCTACTTTCCAAAGATGTTTGAGAACTAGAAGACACAGCAAAAAGAAGACATAAACAAGTTCAAGAGCCAGCTCACTCAGGAGGCTGAGGAAGGAGGATCGCAAGTTCAAAGCCAGCCTCAGCAACTGAGCGAGGCCCTAAGCAACTCAGTGAGACTCTGTCTCTAAATAAAATACAAAATAGACTGGGGATGTGGCTCAGTGGTCAAGTGCCCGAGTTCAAATCCAGGTACCAGCCAGCTCAGTCTCTTCCCAACTGGGCACTCTTGGGCACAAGAGCATCTGTCCACTTCCTCATTCATCTGACAGTGAAAATTAGAGTTTAATTTTTTAACATTTTTATTTAAACAATGATGGTAAAAATACCTGTGTACACAGTAGCGATGATGCTTGAGCTTGTAGCCTGAGTGGCTTCATGTGTTTTTTTTTCAAAGACCCAAATCTATTACTAATCCAAGTGCATCAAGCTGTTAAAACTGGTAACCATTGTTTTTCTCTTGGGTAACATAATCTTTATTTCCTGAGATCCTTTTTTGGGGGGGTGGGGTTGGGGTACTGGAGTTAGAACTCAGGGCACTCAACCACTAAGCCACACTCCCAGCCCTGTTTATTTTATTTACAGACAGGGTCTCACTGAGTTGCTTAGCTTCTCACTTTTGCTGAGGCTGGCTTTGAACCTGTGAGCTTCCTGTCTCAGTCCCCTGAGCCACTGGGATGACAGGCAAGTGCCATGGTGACCGGCTCCTGAGATACTTTTACAAACATTAAACTCAGGGTAACTGCATACCAATGCAATGGAGACTCATAAGGTCAAACTGTGTTTTTGTGTTGGAGGAAGGTTCCAGCATCTCTCAGGAGCCAATTGCTCCTTGTTACCGGCTGATGACCTGGTTACAAGAGTGGATCACTTCTCCAGTGCCCATCTACAGGTGCAGGGGGAGTGGCAAGCAGAAAACCAAGGAAATCACCTGGAACAGAAGCAAACCGCCACAAAGCCCGTCAGCCCCGAAGTCGGAGCCACTCTGCAGGGTGGAGGGGCCTGGGGGGCCTGCTCGGCCCCCTCCCTGGGCTCTGCGCACCCTTTCATCGTCTTCACCTTGAAAGCTCACTGCTATTATTTCTGGAGAAATAATATGCTTTTGCTTTTTCCCACTCTTTAAAGGAGATGTGCTAAGGCTGATTGAAAGGGCTTCAAATGCTCTCCTGTCACGGCCCTTGATAAACATTTCATGTGTCGCTTTTGAGGCCAAGTGCAGTTGAAGGGCTCCGTAAGACAAATCAAAACTGGGGTGTATAGAACTGCCATTTTTAGTTGAAAGTCTTTAAAGGACATCTTCCAACTGGAGCTGCTGTTCTTAAAATTAAAGAAAACATGTCAGATGTATTTAGCTCACTTATTCTTCCCCCAAGTTAGAAGAACCCCAGGTTTTGTTCTGTCCAATCCGACAGGCAGCAGCAATTGGGAATTCCTTCATTACAGATGGCCATGCACTTCAGAAAGGTGACAATGATTTAGAAAGTCTTCATCCATCAGCTGGAGAAAACTACCTACTCAGCTTCTTCCTTCGCCCTCCAAACAAAGTACAGTTTTGTGGAAAACGGCTTCCTTGTGGGACAGCCACCTTTTGTCAATGCTGGGGATTCTTATCTTCCTGATTCTGCTGTTCCCAGCCATCCTCCTCCATTTCCCAGTTTTACCCAATACAACAATAAAAGTGATCTACACATCTAATGATTTCCACCACGATGGATCATGTCGAAGGATTTCCTGTATTAGCGTATTGTGTTACTACCCACCCAGCAGTGGAGAACACGGCAGAAAACCAGCAAAATGTAATTTGTAACATTCATGTGAACTTTACAAAATTCTCATAGAAAAGAATTTCTCTGTCCTGTCATTTCCGTTGATTATTTTACCAGCCAGTCATTCATTAATGCTTTGGTGGCTTATACCTTGAAATGTCACTTGTCTGCCTTGATCTGATCTCAACCACAGATAATGACGGTACTAAATTCTGAGCCAGAGAACAGTCAAAATCCAAGGGAAAATATAATTCACCTCTCTAGCTTAGAAAATGACCCGTGCATTCGAAATACACACTCACTTTAAAAGTTTTGGTGGAGAACTTCAGTGACAGCCACTCTGCCCTAAAGGCCCACGCAGATATTTCCGTCTAGGTGTCTGTGGTCTTCCACTCACAGGAGAATCTTAGCCACAGCTGCCTGTTTCCAAGGCAGCCTGGCCGGAGGGTGGGGGGGTCAAGGGAGAACAGGAGGAAGGGGGACGCAGGGAGGCCATGGTTTCTTGTGCGTGCTGGGTGGTGTGTGTGCTGTGTTGCTTCTGCTGGATGAGTGAGGACATCAGGATAGAATGTGAAACCTCACTGTGATTCCAGGGTACGAGATATTTTGGGTCCTCACCACATGGCCACCAATGGCTATTCAAAGAAGCCCACCCTGAGGGCACAGAGAGTGTCTCTTGGGTGGTTAGCAAGGGGAAGGAAGACCAGCTGTGGACCCGAGAGATGTTTGGAAGGAAGAACAAAATAGAAATCATAAATGACTGGACAGAAGGAAGAAGGGCTTTGAACCTGGGAGGTGGGAAAGATGGGAAGAGACAATCCACGAAGAAAAACCAACTCTGGGCTCCCGGGAGGTCAGAGTTACCCATTTTAGGGAGGAGAAGGAAGGGCTAAGTGCGACTGCCATGGTGATAAACCAGGGCCTAGATTCCCTAGGCTTGTACGCGCTGTCCTGGAGGCTGCAGCTGGTTGGCCCCGGGAGGCTTCAGGCCAACAACATCAATTCAGTTCCGAGTGCAGACAAATGCCACCTTCCAGGGTGGGATGCAGGGAGAGGGACTAAGGGGACCAAGTCGTCTGGAATAAGGATGTTGAAGGAGCTGGAGGGAAAGCAAGTGAGTGACAGGGCCTCAGGTTGGTCACCAAAATGAGAGGGCAGAGGGGAGGGAGGGAGGGGCAGGGAGAGGGAGGCAGGGAGGCCAGGGAGAAGGGCCGGAAAGAACAAAGTGACCAGAGCCAGGGCCAGGCAGGGAGAGGCTGTGCACCCACGTTTATGTCTATAAAGACTCAAAAAGGTACAAAAACAAAGTTACATTAGTGACCACAAGTGAAAACTCTAAAGTGTTTCCTCATAATGAAAAGTAAATAAATTACTAGCACCTGTCACATTGATTCATCTCTTGCATGTGGGTACTCAATAAATGTTAATTGAATTAAATTAATAACATTTGCTCAATGGTAATAAAAAATTAATTAACTGTCCGTCTTCCTGTTACTTGGTTTATGCCCACTGCTTCTTGCAATTACATCTCACCCAAACAGGAATTTTCTATTTCACTGATGTTCATGATATGCTTTTAATTTTTTTTTCTAAGGACTAGAGAAGAGCTCCTAATTTTTGTCCTAATTTTGTTTTTTTAATTTTTTCCTCCTGAAAAAAAATTATTTTCTGAGTTAATGTCAAGAACTATGTATAACATCCCAAATATAGTTTCTCACGCCTTATTTAATTCCAAAATAGTTTTCTCTGCAGAGATGTGCTGCCACAATGCATGTGCTTCTCCTTTAGCTTTTTCTACTTTATAGTACTTTGGGTACAATGTCAAGTGCCACTGTAGAGGAAGGAATCTGGGGACTTTATTGCTAGCATTGCATCTTCAAAAAATGGAAGATGTCAGTAACGTTCACCCAAAAACTGTGACTCCCTTCAGATGTCAGAATTCTGGGCTGAACAGACTGAGTACTGGAATGTGTGTGTCAGATGATTCTTTAATGAGCAACAGATAGCTCCCCCTGGGGAGTGAAAAAAAAAATAAAAATATAAACAGAGCGATCGAATTAAAATAACTTTATGAATGGCAGTTCAACTTCTCCACAAAATCCTCTCCGTACAATCCTAGTGTGCTCCAAATGGTTGCTTAATGTAGCGCCACTTACATTCAAAATGCTATACTTAAAATTGTCGCAAAATTAAAAAGAGAATCATACCACTTGGCTGTATGCTGCGTTCTCCCTGTGTTCTTACATTCCAGTAACCTCTATCCAACTTTTTTTTGTTGTTACTGAATTACTTTGTGCAAAAGCAATTTAAATTACAAGCAACCTGACTACGTGTGATAATTTGAACTGATTGTTAATTAATTCTATTAAGTAAGTAGCTGCTGCAATCTCCACTCTCATCAAGGTTACGTTATCTATCAGCTCTTTCTCAGCTGAGGTCTTCAAGGCCGCTGTGACTGAGCAGGCGGGTTTCCCCAAGTGTGCCAAAGACTAG
>JAJEJO010002354.1:0-17644 GCA_020662805.1 Glaucomys volans
TACTGGGGAAATGTAACATGAAGATATTACAGTGGATTATGGTAAAAAAGTAAAAAGTTTGAGAGCCACGGCTTGGAAGTGTTTGTGTCCTATCCAGGTCAAATACAAGACTGGCCTACTTTGTCTCATAAACAACATAGGTTGATAACGGCCTCCTTAGCCCTAATGAGCATCATGAAATTAAATCATTCAAGAGTAAGCTTCAGAATAAATATTTTTTCATTTTAATGAAACTTCATAAAAAGATGGGCTACTCAAAAATAAGGGACTCATGTTGTAGCTCAAGTTTTTCTTCTCTTAACAGGATATCATCAAAATAAAAATTAAGCAGGTCACCATATATTTTGCCAGAATTTATTTTCATGGCATCAAATAATCTACTCCAGGAAATGCATGGTTCTCTGTAGAATGGGCCACAGGAGCTCTAGAGAGATACCATCCTATGGAATTCTATGAACATGTCACTGGGGGGACTATAGCAGGCTGCTCTACTCAGGCTCTGAACAGAGCCTGTGGTCCTTGCACTCCACCTCCTCCAGAGGGTGATGACAGGGACAGTCAGGCACCTAATCCAGATCCTAAGATTTAAGGACATGCATGGTGGTATAATCTCCATGTGACTTTTTGAAACCATGGGATAACCTATCTGGTTGACAGTTACTTGGGAGAGTGTCACCTTGTATAGTTTGAGAACCGCACAGGGAAAGGCCATAATGACGTCTCACAGTCTCTTTCGGTGGTTTGCCTCTTCAAGATGCTCATTTTCAGTGAAGAAATGAAAGTTCCAGTGAGGAAAAGAAGGTTATAAGAAAGGAATTGACCTGGCCATGGTCTCCCAGTTTCCCCTTCTTCCTCACCCCACACTATACCCATCTGGGCCACATGTCCAAAGGAGTGGGGACAATCTAACTGGAGAGCTAAGATCATCCCGTTGTCACATAGTCCTCTGCCCTGAGAAGCATTTGGTCTTCTCGGATATCTCAGGATGTGGGGACTCCATGCATGCAGTTGGACCAGGCTTCATTACTTGTCTTGGGTACATCTTCCCTAGTCCAGTTCAACCAGGTATTGCTTTTCTGAGAAATGCATCCTTAGGCAATTTCATTGTTGAGTGGACATCACAGAGAGTACTTACTCAAACGTAGATGGTGTATGTCTGTCACTCAGCATGGCCAGGAAACGTGAGGTGTGTTAGGTGCTGACAACACCAGACAGAATATTGTTTTACAGTCAACTTTCTTTTAATAAGTAGCATACACCTGAAAGTAATAACAAAGATAGTAAATACATAAACCAGTAACGTGGTTGCTTATTATCATTACCAAGTTTTATGTGCTGTACGTAGCTGTATCGCTATACCTTTGTACAGCCGGCCGCACAGTATGTTTGTTTACACTAGCAGTGCACTGAGTTATGACATCACACTACATAACATCACCAGGAAACAGGAATTTTTCAGCTCTGTTATAATCACATGGGGCTATCACTATATAACCTGTCACTGAGCAAAACATTGTCATGCAGGACAGGACGGCACTCAGAGGTACAATTATATAGTTGCTCCATATAAGTTATATGGCTGCTCTAATCCAACCAGGAGAAAGGGGAAACTTCTTCTCAGGTAAAATAATGAAGCTCTCTGTAATAAAGACAGGTTGACACCTACCATACTGCTCAATGCAAACCAACAGAAAAAGAGATTGGACAGCAGGAGAGTTGGAAGTGTCGGTGTCTCCTTTTTTGTTCTTCTATACTAGAATACCTGAGACTGGGTAATTTATAATGCACAGAAGTTTATTGGATTCATAGTTCTGGAGACTGGAAAGTTCAAGAGTGGAGGGCTACATCTGGTGGGGCCCTCTTGTTGTATGAAAACATGGCAGAAGGCATCGTATGGTGAGAGGCAGCAAGAGAGGGCCACACACACTTTTATAACAAACCCACCCTCGTGATAAAGAACTCCCACAGTAATGGCCTTAGCTCATTTGGCGTAATGCCCAATGTGCAGGTGTTGAGAGGCAGGCATGAGGTGGGTAGGCAGAGCCCTCGTGACCCACCCACTTCTTCAAGGTCCTGCCTCTCAAGTCTGTTGTACTGGGGATTAAATTTCCAACACATGAACTTTGGGAGATGCATTCAAGCTGTAGCAGTCAGCAAACATGACCACCCTGCAGAGGAGAGTAATGCTGAATCACAATAGCTGTGGATTTAAGGTTCAACAGTGCAACCAAGTTAGGTCCAATCCCAGCTCCATCACTTACTAGTAGCTATGCAGCCTTGGGCAGTTACCTAACAGCTCCGAGTCCCAGTTTCCACATTGAAAACAGGAATAGGAGCCAGGCCTGACCCTTAGATTTAATGTGAGAGCTGAAGGACACAAACCACATGAAGTGCTTGACAAGGCCCAGCAGAGTCAACTGAGGATTGTTTTCTGCTAATGTTACTTATACTATTGCTATAGCCACTTAGCAAGCTCATCCTGGACAGGTGTTGACTTCCTCACTTATTCATTCAATAAATATTTACATGGAGCACCTGTATGTGAGGGTTCAGTCTCAGACAGGACTGACATGGCCCCATTGTAGGCCAAGCTGGTGGCATCATTCATCAAGCCATTCCTCATGGATAGAGTTACTGTCATTCATATATTTCTGGTGGGTTCTAAACCTTACAGTTTGCTTCTGCTACAGGTTTGCTCACGGGAAGATAGCCAGCCCAGCTCCATCTGTACAGACTGGTTTCTGCTAGTAAATTAATGTAATGGGACAAATTTACACATCAGTCTCAGAGCCTGAGTAGTCTTCTAGAGCCAATCGCTGCACAGCCGTGATTCAGGTAGGTTTCTGCTGGGTTAAGGAATGAAGTCAGGCTAAGATGAACGTCAGTCCCTCTTCCCTTGTGAAATCTCTGAGACCTATGCAGCCTGCCCTGAGGGCTCTTGGGAACAGGCAACTGAGGCACAGGGGCCAGAGCCCAACTCTGCCACCTCTGGTCACCTAATCCTGGGCAGGACACTCACAGTGTAGGGACCTTAGTCACCAAAGTCATAGACAAAGTAAGTAGTCTAATGTGTGTAGAAAGGTGCTGGCGGCAGCAGGCAGAAGGTGGCTACAGTCATGTGCCGTTTTAGTCAATGACAGACCACATACAAAAAGATGGACCCATCAGATGAAACCACCTAGAGACCCTGTTGCTTAGTGTGTGTAGTTGCAGAATGAGGAATCGCCTCACAACGCCTTTCTCCACGTTCCCCCAAGTTAAGCAGCATGTGACCATATATGAAAACCACAGCCATGGCTTCCCTCTCACCTGTCTCTGGCACTCTGACCTGTGGAGGACAGGGGAAGGGGGTGTGGACCAAGCCTCCAGCCTCAGAGGAGTCCAGGTGCTGTGGAGGGCAGGGCTGCAGGACCTGACTGAACCAGTATAGGTGCAGCAGTGAGCCACTGATAATGTCAACAAAGGTCCTTGAAGCTCCCATGGGCCAAAATAACTCCATCAGTTCCTGCACATTTCCAGCCTTAGTCACTGCCTGAGGGATTTCTTAAGCAAATTATGTGAGTTAAGACATGATTGATCTGTTAAGGCAACAGATTAGCTTTGGAGTGTATGAGTAGGAAGAAAGTTCTATAATTTACAGTAAGCCCTTGGCTGCTTTCCCGTGAGCTGATGATATGAACACACAGTTCTCAAGGTGGCTTCCAAAGCCTACATGATCCACTCTACTGACCCTTCCCAGGGCTCTTGGTGCCATGATTTCTGCACTCAAGCCGCATGGCCTTCTTCAATTCCAGCAAGGGCCCAGGGCCTTTCTCTTCCATGAAATCTTTGCCCATGTCACCTGCATCTGTCAGGGTTCTCCAGAGAAACAGAACCAATGGGATCTATCTGTGTACAATGTGGGCACATACACATGATACATACATGTGTGAATACATACAGCACTCACACCACTGTTTGACCAAACAATGGGGCACCATAGCCTCACCAAGATGACACAGACTTAACCACCACACCACCCCTCTGCCTGGAATTAACCCTCACCTGACTGGCAGCTCTCACCCCTGAGATGTAAATGTTACTTCCTCTGTCCCCTCAGCTCATGTAGGTGCCCATGGCTGCCCTGTCTTGTAGCACCTTTCATTCTTCCTCTGTCCCTCTGCTCATTTCCTTGTGGCCTCCCCCTCCTACTCCACCTCACTTCCATCAGAGCAGGACCACATAGGTTCTGGTCACCACTTTAGGGCTGCTCTGGCCTAGAGAGCATCTTGGGGCACAGCAGAGAAAGACTGCCTTCCTCCAGGTGGATGAGCCCCTCACAGATCAGGGCCTGGTGAGGGGCGGGTGGTCAGACAGCTCATGTGCAGGAGCCAGCCTGAAGACCCAGTCAGAAGAGTGCCAGACAGTGTGTGACGTGACACTTCATGCAGGACAGGCTGTATGAGTGTTTCCTTGACACAGTGGTGCAGGACTCGGTGGTGGGAAACTTAGAAATTACCTCAGGTGGCATCTAACCCAGAGACCCTAAATGGCAGGCACTGCCCACCAAGAGGACATATCAGAATCTCCTGGAAGAGACATGTGTGTCTTAAAAAAACTTTGACCTATTATGGTACTCTCAGTTTATAACTTGGGAACGCTTTATAAGACCTGTATTTTTTTTTTAATTCAAAGTAGGAAAGATAAACCCTTGGCAAAGGCCCAGCTAGGAGTGTCAGCCAAAAAGCAAGAGATTTCTTTGTCCTCTTCATCCTTTAAAAACCCAGGTGGAGGGTTGGGATTGTGGTTCAGTGGTAGAGTGCTTGCCTAGTGTATGTGTAAGGCACTGGATTTGATTATCAGCACCATATATAAATAAATGAACAAAAAAAGTCCATCAACCACTAAAAATGTATATATAATAATTTGAGAAAAAAAAAAAAGGAACTGTGGGTGCTACCTGAAACTGTGGCCAGCCTCCCTAGTTGCACCCACATGGTCCCCTCACGCATGCACACACCAGGCCTCTGCCAGTCTGTCACCTTTTGGCAAGCTTTGTCAGCTTTGGGGGAACCACCTGGCCTACCAGCGTCCAAAACAGAGTAGCCAGTTGCCTATACAAACACAAACCAAGCTCTGTAGCAGAGCTCAGAGCTGTCCTGGAACTGGCCCTGAGGGACAGTTGGAAAGGCCATCATCTTGAAAAGAGAATGAGCCCAGGTAGGCACTGATTTGGAAGAGACAAGGGACTGTCAGGCAGAGCCCACATATGCTCAACCAGCGGTGGGTTTGTTCAACATTTGCCATCCCCAGCATGGCCCAGGCAGTGGGCAGGCCCAAGGTCACAACTATGAACAGGTCAGAGATCCCACTCTGCTTTCCCAGTGACCCATAGCTGGATGCTGCAGGGATGGAAGGAGAGGGGAGGCTCTGGATGCTCTTCTAAATCAGCTCAGTCCAGTGGTCAGTGTGCCCACCCCTGCCCACACCACATGGGCCAGATGTCCTAAGCTAGGTTTACTAAAAATCCTCTCTTTTAATTTTGTCTCCTCCTCCCCCAGGGCCCACGGGAATCTGGAATGTTCCTGGGGTCTTCAGTGTTCTTTGCCATAACTGATGCTGTGGCTGTAGCTTGCAGGGAGACAGGCTTAATCCCAGTTTTGGCAATGAACAACCCAGCCACACCAGAGTTGATTTGAATGGCCTAGATGGATCAGTTAATGGACATAGTATGGGACCCTCCACCTGGTCTGTAAATTTCTGTGACCCATCAGTGCTTCTTGGTGCATGTGAGGCAGAGGACAGATGTCAACTTGAAAGTAAATTCATAGTCCCAATGAATATAATGTTTTCATTTGAGAAATGAAACTTACCTATTTTGAACTTGCAAATAGGATTAGGATTTTTATATTTATCAGAGGGAATATGAATTTTAAGGCTTGATTATTGTTCCTTCCAATCTGGGGCCTGAAAGGGTTGTAGAAGACCAACTGTTGATCTTTTCCACTGCTGGCAACTTTCAGTCACAACCAACCTGCCCCACTGCCCCAAGTGTGCTGCACAATACTGTCATTTCCTACATGTGGCATGACCTGGAGAAGTTTGGGTAGCTCTGCCTGTGGCTCCACAAATGTGCTGTTCAGTACCATAGCCACGAGCCACATGTAGTCACTGAGCACTGGAAATGAGTCTAATTCACACTGAGGTGTGCCATCGTGCTAAATACACACTACGCTTGGAAGATGCATTACCAAAGAGAAAAAATGTAATATTCTTCCTTAATAATTTTACATTGAAGCTATAAAGAAGAATAAAATTATGGCATTTGCAGGTAAATGGATGATGTTGGAGAGTGTCATGCTAAGTGAGATTAGCCAATCCCAAAAAAACCAAAGGCCGAATGGTCTCTCTGATAAGTGGATAATGATGCATAATGCGGGGTGGAAGGGAGGCAAGAATGGAGGAAGGATGGATTGCATAGAGGGAAGGGAGGAGTGGGGTCAGGGTGGGGGGGGTAAGAATAATAACAGAATGAGACAGGCATCATTGCCCTGTGTACATGTATGATTGCACGGATGGTGTGACTCTACTTCGTGTACAACCAGAGAAACAACAGCTGTACTCCATTTGTGTACAATGAATCAAAATACATTAATTAAAAAATAATAATAATTTTACATTGATAAAATGGCAAATAATATTTTGATATATTGAGTTGAAGTTAACTCATTATAAATTAATTTTACATGTGTATTAGTTTTTCATCACTACAATGAAATACCTAAGATAGGCTGGCTTTATAGAGAAAAGACATTTATTCAAGTCACAGTTCTGAAGGTTGAAAATTCAAACAGCATAGTACCAGCTCTTGCAAGGGCCCTATGACAAATAGTAAGAGAGCTTGCAGGAGAAAAGATCACAGCTGGAAACAAGAAGCCAGAGAGAAACCCAGGGTTCAGACCCAGGCTTTTCTAACATCTGGCTCTTGTGAGAACTAACTCCAGGAAACCAGTATTTCCTTCAGAAACTAGTGCCTCTAATGACCTAAGGAACCCCAACTAAGCCCCTCCTTTTAAAGGTTCTGCACCAGCTACCATTTCCACACTGGACGCCAAACTTCCAACACATGAAACATTGAGGGACAAACCACATCGTAACCATGGCAACGTATTTTACTTTTTTAATGTAGCTACCAGAAAAATTTAAAACTTTTGTGTGACTTCCACCTGTGATTTGCATTGCAATTCTATTAGATTACTGCTAACTGTGGACCATCCCTTTTGTATCTTGTCCTGGGGGAAAAAATGACTTAGACTTAGAGTTGGAAGTGATTTAGGGACTGTAGGGAGCCAGGGCAGGTGATCAATCCTCTTATTTCTTAAAAATAAGCTTTCACAAGCTTAAGAAGTAAAAAGTACACAAAGGGAGAAATGAAGAGAGAGAAGAGAAAGAGAGGAGAAATGAAGGAAGGGAAGGGAAAGGAAGAGGAAGTACTCCTGAACTTGATTCATCCCTCCAGTTGCCCTTCCTCCTAGAACCCTAGTAATGACCCCAATCCAACTGAGCAACCCACATCTGCCCTACTATGGTTATATTTGTCTTCTGGACACCCCCTTCTATTTGTTTGGCTTACTTTAAGTAGGTTCTGTGTACCTGGTATATGCAAGACATCATACTGGGTTGAGGCAGAAAACATCTTCCTGCCCCAAGGAGTCCAAAGTCTAGTGGAGAGACAGGCAATGGAAACAGGTGGTCACTAGACACACCCTGCAGTGCTGGGACCAGCACACTGAGACAGCATAAAGAACTCAGAACTGTTTACACAGCCAAAGTGTTCCCCCAGCTGGTTGGTTGACTTCTTTAGACTAGGTAACATATTTCTCCTTCCATCTTTGAACTTGAACACTCATAAAATACTAACCAAATTGGAAAAGGTCAGAGTGATGTGCTGGCTTTGAAATATGATGGTTAGATTTGAATCCCAGCACTGCCACTTAACTAGCTGTATGTGTGACCTTGGGCAAGTTTTGACCCACTATTTTATATCTTTAAAATAGAGAAATACCTACCCAGTTGTGTCTTCATGAGTGTTAAATAAGCTTAGCTCCAAAACTGTTTACCAGTGCTGGCACAGGGGAACAGCTGAATAAATGTCAGTGTTCACTATGAAAGAAAGCAACACAAGGAGAAAGTATTGTAGTGGACACAGCACAAATGCAGGCCTACAGAAGGTGAGGAGGAGAAGGAGATGGCATCCAGTTGATGGTTGAGATATAGACAAGTGGACATGAGGGAGAAAGAATGTCAGGGAAAGGAAAAACCTAATGCAAAAGTGAGTGTCAAAGAAGCACTGGGTGTGTCTTGGAACACAGATAATTTGATTTGGCTGCAAAGTAAACTTCAAAGAGGGAAATCTGGAGATTAAACTGGAAAATGAGCCTGGACTAGAACACAAAAAAGACTCAAATATAAATTAAAGTCTTCAGGTTTTATTCTACAAACTGGGCAGGTCTTTGAAGGTAATTTGATCATGGAAATGGCATAATCAGGAAGCTTAGTCTGGCAGTTGTGTAACATGAATTAGCTTGGGAGAGAACAGTTGAGAGCTTCTGTAATAGTCAAGAGGTAGCAAAGGCTTGAGCAAGACCATGCTCGTGACAATGAAGAGGAAAGACAGATTTAAGCCACAACACCTGCTACCTGATTGGATGGGGTGGAGATGAGGAGAGGAGAAAGAGTCCAAGGTAAACTCAAGATTGTGCTCAGGCAGAGTAGGAGGATGGTAGCCACTCTAACAGAAATAGGCTAGGGAAGAGGTGGAGCTGTTTCTAAAGGAAGGTGGCAAATTCACTTTTAGATTTATAGCCTGATAGTCAGCCAAGGGATTTATCCAGCAAAGAGTTAATTCTGGATTGGCAAGAGGTCTGCACTGTAGACAGATTATGAGTCATGAGTGCAAATTGGTAATTAGAGACATGACATTGGATAAAACTCACCAGAGGGTGAAATTACACAGAGGAGAGAAAGAGGAAAATGTAGCAGGAGATGAGAGAAAGGGAGAGAGAGAAGAAGGAAAAAAATGACAACAGAAAGAGAGGAAGCAGTGAGGCAAGGACCCCAGGGTGGGGAACAGGAAATGGGAAGGCGGATCTGAGAGGAGTGGGAGGCAGCAGGCACCCAACACCTTGAAACTGAGATTGGAGTCCCAGGACTCTGTGCACTCCGGGTACTTCAGACAGAGGAAGCCACCTGCATGGCAAGGATGTTCCCTTTGGTCAGCGCTTTTAAAGGCCCTGAACCCCCACCCCCTCCCCCATTCCCTGCACACCTACTTAAAACCGAACTGGCCTGAAAATCACTCCATTATTACCCTGACGGGCATGAAGGCACGGCAAACAAGGGGCCTCCGTTACGATGGCCCCAAATTCAGCAGCGCTCAGGATCCACCTGGAGCCCAGAAGCCCCCTCTCCCGACCCCTGCCCCCTTGCTGGCTATGGCAAGGATAGGCGATGGAGCCCTTTGCAAAACATGAGGAAAGGAAGGTCACAAGAAATGAGTGAGTGGGTGGCAGATACATCTTGGTGACCTTGAATAAAAAAATGTGCACAGATCCAAATTGTTTGCCTGCCTAAGAGGCCACTTTGTCCGAACCTGGAGAACCGCAAATAACAGCTCTGGTCTGAAGCAAATGGCCTTTTCCACCCAGGCACTCCGATGCTCAGATGCGCCCTCAGCCAAGGACTCCAAGCCGGCCAGAGCTTCGTGCACGCCAGCATCTCGCCACCAACGCAGAACCGGGCTGGCCCTGAACTTTAGTTGAGGCTCCAGCAGGCCACACACGCTGCTCCCATGTCTGGGCTTAGAAATCTCTCTTGTTCAAGGTCAAGGCGTGGCCATCCCCTGCTGACACCATTGGCCCCAAACCGAGCTTGGGGGAAACCGCGGGTAGGGAGCGGGGAGCGGGTAGCAGCTCTCACAGAAATCAGCGCAGTCCCGCAGCACACTGTCGCCCCAAGGGACTCGCGGGGACACTACAGAGGTTGAGCGCACCGCGGGCCGAAAATGCAGCCACCTCACAACCCAGGACTCAGGTGACAGTGACTGACAAAGCCCAGAAGCATGGATTTCTCAGTTCTCCTGTATGGGATCCTTGCAAGGCGAAAGTGATGGCGTTTATCCTTGCTCTGGAGACAAGCAGAAGAATTTAAGCAAAATATGTTCAGGACATTCTGGCTGTTTTCTCCAGTAGCTCCAGGGTGGAAAGCGTCCTAGTGGCAAAGAAAGATGGAAAATTTTAAGGAATCCATTCTGTAAGGTGCCCTTTATATAAATGGCTTCAAATAACTTAATGGTTTTCACCCACCTGTCAAACTTTTTCAAAAAACCTCAGTAAATCCGATTTTACAACTCATCTGTCTTATAATGCAAGTACAAAGGATGTATATTATGCTTTCAAGAAATGGACGCATCCTCCTCTATTGCTTGCCCTATGCAGATAAAGAGTTTCACCAAAAAAGATGCCTGGTTTCCCACGTGTGGGAACAATTATGATGTTTTCGCCCTTGAAACTGAAACGGAGACAAAAATGTGCGAGGGTTCCTTTGAGGATTGGATCACGGGCAGCCTGGCCTTCCTGAGAATGTTGAATGCAGTATTTCACTACTGTACAAGGGTGTCCTGAGTTTTAAAGTACTGGTTTCCTGTGCTCTTGCAGAACAAGGCAGTAGGGCTGGACCTGGGAAATCAGTAAAGAACTTAGAGTATATGGTGTGAGGAGCCCAGCTGCTAGGGGTGGTGAGTGCTGCTGATGTGGGCTGAGTTAATTTGACACATAGTTAGAATGCTTTTTCTAGTGCAAGAAACTGAATGAGCCCTGTGACTCATCTGTCTGTTTGCCACCTAGAATAGTCGGTGTTCAGATTGTATGCACTCGTTCCCTAGCAGCTGAAAATGAATTTAGAAAACTAGAAATCAAATCCTCACTCTTGAAAAGTATCCAAAACAAGCAGTGTTGAACTTGGACAGCAAAATTGTGATCTTTGTGTGTCTGCTGTAACTGCTTGTACTCGTCACCAGAAAGGAAAACTGCCAGTGATTCTCAGCCATAAAATACAGAAGACAGAGAATTTCATTACTGGAATTTTGCAAACTTGTTACAACTGCTTTAAATTAAATGACTCACCCAACTAAACCAATATGATTAATAATGCAAAAGGCCTTCTGAATGACTCTTCATCATGCGCCTTTACACGTATAAGAAAAACATTTAAAGAAAGCTGGGCGGGGTGGCACACGCCTGTAATCCCAGCACTTGGGAGGCTGAGCAAGAGGATGGCGAGTTAAAAGCCAGCCTCAGCAATTTAGCGAGGCCCTAAGCAACTCAGTGAGACCCTGTCTCTAAATAAAATACAAAATAGGGCTGGGGATGTAGCTTCAGTGTGAAGTGCCGCCGGGTACAATCCCCAGAACCAAAAAAAAAAAAAAAAAAAAAAAAAAAAAGAAGGAAAGAAAAACATTTAAAGAAAAAAAAATGTCTTTTAAACTAATTGTGCTAGGAACATGTCATCTTTGGTTTGTCAGAACAGACACATACTGAAAAAATTTGGGAAATTCTATTTTATGCAATAAACATGAATTTACTTCTTAGATAAATTTTGACCCTCCTGAATATTAGTGAAATCAAATTATCCATCTTTAAATTTTCTTTTGTTTAAATGAAAGATTGTTAAAAGAAAATTTTGATAGTCTAAATGTAAATTCGATTGTACTTGGTGTGTTTAGCTTTTCTTATTACATGTTTAATCCTTTTCCAGTTTCCATATGCCAGTGGGTGCTTATTTTCAAAGATTGCATACCTTTTGGTTCTTTGAAACTAAAAAAAGACTCATTTTAAACTTGAATTGACTTTATGCTAATTTAACTTTATTTTAGCTTTCCTTAGCAGCAAAAACTCAATTTTGAACTTAAAAAAAAAAGTCACATGGATTTTTATGAGCTATTTCTTTGTTTTGTTTTATATACCATTTTTTAAAAACAGGCTTTACAAGTTTTCAAATAATCATTATGCACAAATATGATACACCTGAAGATTATTCTCTGCCCCCTCCCCATTATTTCTTTGTTTCAATTTTGATTAAAGTTTACTTCCCATTTATGCTCGCAAACTTTTGCTTCTGAGCTGGTTGCAGTTTATGCATGCTAATAAGACCACATAGAAAACATTACCAATGTTGGAAGTTCTAAAATGGGAGATTAAACATCAAGAAACATTTTCAAATCAATATATTTTTCATGATTTGAACATATTGGTCCCCAATGTTTACTGATGTATTAAAAAAGTTTTTTTTCTTTTCAGCTAAACTGTTATGTAAATTTAGTCTGTTTTGGTTTGTCAAAGAATTAGAAATTCTTTTGTGTTTATCCAAAAATTAATGAATTCCTGCTTAGAAAGAGAAATCATTTATAGAAGTGAAATAATTATTAAAGAATAAATAGATTAAATGTCTTTTTTAAAAAGAAACTATTTTGTTGCTAATTATGTGAGTAGTTTTAAGTATTTTTTAAACCTCTCATAATCTTTTCTGAATTTTTCTTTTAGATTCCAAAAACTAATTTTAATTGTAGCAAATCTTGACCCATCCCCTTCCCTAATGTTTGGGGTTCAAGAACAGAAATTAATTTTTTGATGGATTTAAGGTTCAGGAAATCACAATATGAACAACTTATCTAAAATATATAGCAAATTAGAGGCAATTCTTAAATTCACATATTTACAAAATGTGTTATAGTTCCAAATTATACACATAATGTTTGGTGATGCTTCTGAAGTATCAACCAAAATATGGTATTTAAGTCAATTAATCAATATAGCATTTTTCAATTTGTGTGCAGTACTTCTTTGCTGACTTTCTACATAAAATGAATACCTAGACCATAATGTTCCTATTCTGAGGAAAACTGAGAAAACAGAAAGGATTTCGTGGTTCTTTCTTGCAGTTTGTGAAGTGGCATATGTAAGATGCTGTGCATCTTCAGTTACTATTGTTAGTTCAATATGGAAAGATTCACCACTGTAATGCCAACAAAATAATGCTTAGCCTCCTTCTTTTCATTGAACTTTTTTCCTCTATGACTGTATTCAAATGAGGATGGATTGTATTTAATGATCCAAATAAGTCTGGGGCTGGGGATACAGCTCACTTCATAGAGTGCTTGACAGGCAAGCACAAGGCCCCGAGTTAAATCCCCAGCACTGCAAAAAAAGAAAAGAAGCCAAATAAGTCTGCTTAGGTGAAGATGGCCAAGTGCCTGCACTCAATGATTAGGTTCAAAAGATATAAACACTCAATATTTTCAGTGTTCAAAGCATATTTAAAGGTTATGTAGTCTGGAGTATTTTACCATAAGTGTTTAAATACTGAACAAGGCACAATAGCAGACTTCTTTCTTTCCAGTTTTGTCTACAAACTGTTAGGTGGGCTGTTAGGCTTCTATTTCCCCAAGGCCACCCAGCATGCCAGGTGACCTTGGCTCATTTTAAGTTTCTATTTCCTAGGAGGCTCACCCAGTCTGGCACTAGCCTTTAAAACTTTCACTTTCTCACGTTGTTTACAGCTACCCCTGACCAATCCTTAATGCACACACAAAATTCTAACAAATAAGCTCAAAGTTACTAGCTTCCCTTAGAGGTAGCCAATCCAATTCTAACAAGTACCCTCATGGGTGTACTTAAGCCAGCTACACCCCCCCACCTCCCGCTGCTGCTGCTACCAGACTCTTCTCCGGCTAGTGGCAGTCGCCACTTTTAATAAAAATTTCTTGGCTGTGTTGTGGTCCTGGTGTGGTCATTCGCCTTTCACAAACTTTTTTCTTTTTTATTATTATTGTATTTGAATTCATGCATTATAATGATACATCACAGTGGGGTAGATTGTGATTGTTCACACATCCATATAACATAATTTTTCCTTTCCCTCCCCTCCTCCCTTCCCCTTGACTCCTTCCTTTCCTCCCTTGGTCTCCCTTCTATTCACTTATTTATTTTATTTGTTCTAATTTGTTGTACATGACAGTAGAATGCATTTATACATTTTGATAGATCATACTTAAATGGAGTATAATCGCTCATTTTTATGATTATGCACATTGTAGGATCACATCAGTCATGTAGTAATGTATGTACATGAGGTAATAATGTCTGTTTCACTGAACTGTCATTCCTTCCCCCGTTCCACTTCTCCTCCCTCACTCCCCTCTTGTCAACAAGCTGGTTTTGCACATGACATCACAAGTTCACTCACTTCAATAAATTCTTTTTGGATTCCCACTCATTCCCTCTGGCCTTTCCCTTTTGGGATATTCCTCCCTCTCTTACCTAACGTTTTCAGCATAGAAGCAGCATGTGTGACAAGTGAATAGAATAAAAGGTGGCAGGCTAAGCAGGAATAAGAAATTAGGGAGGCAATGTGTATACCACCCAGGCTCTCAGCACATTTTGTTGGAACTACAGCAATGAGGAGAACACATAATAATGGCCAATATTTGCATATCCACTTCCTCTGCTCCCTTCGAACCTCAAGCAACCCTGCAGCTTTGGGTCTGTGCATTTAATCTTGCTTTGTAATCTTTATTGAATCATCAAATGCACTTGTCAATTTCTTGAAGGCAAGAACTGTGTCTTATATTTCATGAACATGCACACATATATAAACCACATAGAAATTAACCTTCTTAAACTGACTGCCAAGTGGTTAAGCGCTTCCAATGAAAGAATCCCTGGATTTGACAATGGAAAAAATATTAAGGCTGAAAGGAGACCAATGACACCATTGGAGAGGACTGGGAAAAAGTCCAAGGTGGATGGGTCAAAGGAAGATGTCTGGATGTGGAAATCAGGGAAGGAACACTGAAGGATCCCTTTAGGAAGGATGCCTCCTGGACCAGAGTCCTCTGAGACACTACTTGGAAGACTTCATTACTTTAGGGGCCTCCCAAGGTACCTGTATATAATGTTCAATTATTTTTTCCATTAAAGTGCATTTGTCTTATTACAAATTTGGTAGTATGTGAAATGATTTTTATAGGCATAAAGTAGAACATTATGGTTATATCTTAGTCCTTATTCTAATTTTATTTGAATTTTATTTTTTCTTAATCACATTTATTAGATATATTTATTATTAGACAGTCAACAAAATTTTCTGATCTTGTTTTCCAATACTACTCTTTTCCCATTTTCTTAATTTTTTTCTACTTTTGCTTTTGTTTGGATCTATTCTAATTTTTCTTGATTTGTTTTTCTTCTACCTTTTTTGGGCTGAAAGTTTAGTTCTTTTATTTTAAATCACTCTAGTTTAATAAAAACATTTAAGTGGATGCTTATCCATAATGAGGGGTGGGTAGGGAAGAATAAAGGAACTTTGTATTATGCAGAGAGGAGTGAGGGGATGGGGGGTGGTGTTGGGGATGTGAAAAATAAATAAATAAATAATCTTCAATTTTAAAAAAAATCCAGCGAAAATAATTGACAATTAAAAAAAACCTTAAGAACTATGAAATTTCACCCTGAATATCATTTTAGTTGCTTCTCATAGATTTTTTTTATATATACATAGTATTTCATTGACTTTACTTTTCTAATTTTTTTTTTTTTTTTTTTTTTTTGTGGTGCTGAGGATTGAACCCAGGGCCTTGTGCTTGTGAGGCAGGCACTCTACCAACTGAGCTATATCCCTAGCCCTATTTTTCTAAATTTTGTATTTTCTCTTTTTATTCCTTCTTTGAGCCTAAAGAATTAGAAATCTCATTTTAAAACTTACCCATGGTGATATATCCTTTGTGTATCTTTTTATCATTAATTTCCAATGCAATTTTAGTGTGATCACACATGTTTGTTTAAAGGGAAAAGCAAGGAGAAGATGATATAAGGAACAAACTGGAAATATGTATATGCATGTGACCTGACATTAAAGAGTAAAATAAAATAATGAAAACAAAGCACAAATGAAAAGGGAAGTAAAGGGACCCTGGGGCTGGACGGAGCAGAGACTCATTGGCCTGGCAGCAGGTTGGATTGTTGATAGGTCAGCCCGTACCAGGCAGTGTCAGAGACCAGAAAGATGCAGGGCAAGGAGAGGGGGACAGAGTAGCAGAAGAAATGAGCACCAGAGGGAATCCTCCAAGAAACTTCAGCTACTCCTTGGTTGCCTTATTTAATCTGCTCTGGTAGTGTATTAAACTTCAGACTGAATCACCTTTTTCTGGTATCATTCCTAGATCTTTTACTTTCTTGAGTGAATTTAATTATTTTTATATATTCTACTAAATTGAAAGAATGGATTTCAATGCAGAACATGTGTGAGGAGCCCAAACTGAGCTGCCCATCTCACTGCTTTATTTTCTTCATTTGACATTTGTTTTTGAACTATTATCATGACCAGGACTGTGGCACATGATAAATACAAAGAGTCATCAACTTCAAAACATCTAACATTTCCAGCCATGTGCGTCTGCCACTTTCCTCCTTGCCAAGCAGAAAGCCACTGGACCCACCTGAGAAACCATGTGTGGCAAAGGTAGCTTCTATTTCCAGACCAGAAGAAAATACCATATACCCTCATCTACCTCCCTACAATACCACACTGGGCAGCAGAGGAGGGACGGAGATAAGTACTCAATAACTTTCTCTTCCAGTGGAGGTTTTAATAAATGAAGCCTCCCAGAAATTTCACAGCATTCACAAATACTCAGGGGGACACTGATACGTAGTAGTTAACAGCCAGGACATCGGAGTCACACTCCCAGAGTTTCAATCCTGGCTTCATCACTAAAGTTTAACCTTGGGCAAGTTACTGAAATTTTCCAAGCCTCAGTTTTGACCTATAAATGAGGATTCTAATAGTACCCTCCTCATTAATTTGTTTCAAGGATTAAATGACTTAATGCTCTGAGAGTGCCCGGCGCCATAGTAAGCACCTGGTGAAAATTAACACTTATTGTTATTGTAGAATGTAGGGGACATCACCCGTGCACAGTCACAGAGCATGCTGGCTCTGCAGAGAGAATGCAGCTACCTGAGAGAGCACAGATACAGGATGCTCAAGTTAGATAGAGCTGTAACATCACACAGCCCTTTTCATTAAAAAGTAAAACAGTCATGCAGAAATTTGCTGAGTAAACTGGAGAGACATCGAGAGTTCATTAGAAATCAATGGAGAGGGGGTCTGAGGGGTGGCTCAGTGGTAGACAGCTTGCTTAGCATTCATGAGGCACTGGGTACGATCCTCAGCACCCCATAAAAATAAAAAAATAAAATAAAGGTATTGTGTCCATGTATAACTAAAAAATACATATTTAAAAAAGAAATCAGTGGAGAGGGATTTTGTTCATAAAGATTCTCTCTTCAGAAAGTGCTTAAGTAAAAGCCCAGATCTGTGAGCATCACAACCCTGAAATGAAGAGTGGGACTCATTGCAGAGAATCATAGGAACATGGACCACCCAGAAGAGGATCCAGAAAGAACATAGGTTGATCTCTCCACACTTGGGTTTATTATCAAAGAACAAGGTTCCAGAACAGGAAATTGGTAGCAAAGCACTCAGTAAAATATTCCTCATTCTTTTTTTTTTTTTTTTTTTTTTTTTTTTTTTTGTAACCAGGGATTGA
>JAJEJO010002354.1:33916-70877 GCA_020662805.1 Glaucomys volans
ACTCAGCCACTGAGTCACATCCCCAGTCCTATTTTGTATTTTATTTAGAGACAGGGTCTCAATGAGTTGCTTAAGGCCTCGCTAAGTTGCTGAGGCTGGCTTTGAACTCACAATCCTCCTGACTCAGCCTCCCAAATCGCTTGGATTATAGGCTGGGCACCACCATGCCCAGCCTATTTGCTCTCTTTCTAAAATTATAGAGATTAACCCCACTGATAACCTTCATGTTCATATTCTAAGAAAAATAATGATATAGAATAAAGTTCAAAGAAAAATATAATTAGTGTAGGCTCATAACTTCTAAAATGGGCAACCAACATAAATCTCTGCTTGATTTAATCTAGTCTTTTCCATTCAAGACTGAGGGAATAAAATTTTTGAATTCCCATCTTTTTGTTTCCTTCTTAACATTAGAAAAAAGTCTGTAATGGATAGTTATCTCTTCCTCAGCAAGCCTTTAATACAGTCTATAGAGTTAACTTTGATTATGTAGCCAAGAACAAAAACAAAACTAAAAGTCTTGACACCAGCTCACCCCAGCCTTACTGCTTACTTACTGCTTATCAGAGACATCCATGGCCTCTGCAATACCTCTATTTCATACCATTCTAGAAATTTCAGCTCCTTCCCTCTACTCAAAAGAGGAGGAATTCTAAATTCACATCCTTCTGTGTTTTTTTCTTCTTTAGCAAAAAGAAAGAGACTTATGGAGCCTGCAGCCATTCTTGTGTACACAGCTTCTTCTTAGTCTCACTCTAGAAGAGAGGAAGAGGGGAACCCATAGCCCCACTTTCCTCATGACTCACTGGAAGCAGCACTTTTCTTGTAGGAGTTGAAACCGGCCCTATCCACACATACACACCCCCTTGCAATTGTTAAACCATAATTGAACATAATATTTTGAAACATACTTTTCTGTATAAAAATAGCACATTCTATTGTGAAAGTGTCTCCAAAATCAAAAGACATAGAAAAACTCATTCATAATTCTGCCACCAATAGACAACCACTGTCAAATACTGTTTTTTCTTCTGTCATTTTTATGCATAGGTTTTATTTTAAAATTTTATTTTAAATATTTGCAACTATTATATGTACAATTTTATATTCTATGTACAATTTTAACAGTATAGCATAAGAAGTTCTACCATGTTATTAAGACCTCTTCATAAATATTATTCATACTGACTGCAAAATTTGAACATGCTTTTTTAAAAAAATAATGGTTTCCATCACCCTTTCCACCATACTTCGGAAACACTGACTGATCAAAACAATACCTGGTGCTTGTGGAACACTGACTATGCTATTCTGGGTGGTTCAAGAATGTCCAAGTCAACCCTTCCCTTGTCCAGGAGCCTAAGATCCAATAAGGGAAATAAGGTGCATGCAGAAGTAACCCCAGCATAGTTGATAAAAGGTTTGCAACAGGATTCAGGCTGGTAAGGGTGCAGCTCTGGCTGGAGTATTAGAGCAGACAGACCCCCGGAAAACAGGGACTGGGACTGGAAGAATGATGTCTGTGTTAGTCAGTTTTGCATTACTGTAATATCTGAGATAATTATCTTATGAAGAGAAAAGGTTTATTTTGGCTCAGTTTGAGAGGTTCCATTTATCATCAATTGGCCCCATTGCTTTGGGCCTGTGGTAAAGTGGTATATCATGGCAGGAGCACATGACAGAGAAAACTGCTCACCTCATGACTATGTAGCAAGGAGAGAAAGGAAAAGCCTAGTGTCCCATTTCCATCCAGTGACACACCTTCAGTAACCTAAGAACCTCCCACTAGACCCCACTTCTTAAAGACCCCACCACCTACCAGTAGCGCCAGCCTGGGGACCAAGATGTTAACACATGGATCTTTGGGGGACACTTACCCAGACTATAGCAGTCCCAGGCCCTCTTCCCCTAGGAGACTGCAGGAGAAAGGTGTGACGAAGGGACACACAGATGATATGGGGATGGCAGACACACAACTTAAGATAGGGGCAGGAAATAAAGCAGAAAGGATTGAGGAAAAACTATGGTGATTTCTGTGGTAACTTCAGAAAGAAAATACAATCACACATCTGTTTTTTGAAGAACCTCTCCAAGGGAAACATTTTTTCTAAAAAATCTTGCTGGCTTTAGGGAGCAAAAAAAGAATATCAATACTAATACAATATTCCACTGAAACGTGAAGTACAAATATGCAATATATTTCTATATTATTCTCTAAAACTTTATCCCTTATTAATCAGGTAATTTGTGCCGATGTACTGGATACCGACCAATTATAGAAAGTGGGAAAACTTTCTGTGTGGTAAGTTAAAAAATAAAAAAGACTATCTATTCTGTGGACTTAATACACTAATGATCTTTTGCATAAAATAATGTATTGTATTCAGTAATCTCTAAAATAACCCTATTTTGCCTTTTCTAACCACAGAAAGTTGTTTAATACCCACTGCTTGTAATTTTTTTAAAAAATAAACAGCATCTATCTTGTTTTTATCCTTAAATTGGTCACTTTCCTGAGGAGGACAGAATTTAGTCCATGACTTAAAGAAATGTGTGCTCTGTTAAAGAAAGTAAAGCATAGAAACAATTAAAGCATAATTGAAAAGCAAGATATTTAAAGTTCAATATGTCCAATATGTGCATATAAATTTTGAAGGAACATTAACTTAAGAGAATTAATAAATGGGAAGAGAAGAAACAGAGAGAGAAGGGGAGTTTTGAACTAGGTCCTAAAGGAAATGCTAGAAATGAAGACTAAAGAGAGGTCTAGGAAAATTCCAAGTAAGAAAATGGATGGAAGTAGGAAAAAGAAAGATGTCCAAAATTCAGGTAAGAAATTGATGAGACTAAAGTATTAAGGATTTAAAAGATTCTGTTTGGGGCTAAAGAATGTAGATGTAAAACTGATAACCAATGTGCAGTCATTGTTCTCCAGCCAGGAGTAACACAATGAGAATGGAATTTCAGAAGAAAAATTCTTGGCACTTGCTTATAGATAGGATAAGACTGGGGAGGCATGCTGGGAGTGGTGGCATGGACTAGTGCAGTATCCTACATAGGAGGGAATGTGGACCCAGACCAGTGTACCAAATGTGGAGACAAGAAGACCACTTTCAAGAGGATTGTCAGAATCATAGCCACCAAATGGTGAAGAGCGCAGTGAGCAAGGAACCCAGGTCACCTTCCAGGCCAAGAAACAGGAAGCACAGGGGACAAAGGAAGCTGGGAAAAAAAAGATTTAGTGTATGGGGGAGCAGATAGTCTTGAAATATCGTGTTTTCAGAAAGTTAAATGTCAAGAGAAGATACCTTTTGACAAGGTTTCAGTAGGGGTATTTTTCCAGGATCCATTTTTATGGCAAAAATTAATTTTTATATAATTTTTTGGTTAAAAACAATTCAAGGTACATCAGCTCATTCCAAATACTGTAAAATCTTTAAAAGATGTATTTTTATGCTGGTCCTGAAAAATTTCAAGTTCTACAAACTGTTGGCTATTTTATTTTAATTCCTGAGTTGGATACTATTTATGTTGAACCATATGAGTGGCCAAAAATACTACCCTTTTTGACCCACTAAAACAGCAACTTCTGTGTCTGATTCAACCTATTACCATGTGATTATTTTCCTGGTGACAAAAAAAAAAAGATCTGTATAAAGATAGAGACAAAAATAGACATTTAGACTCTCTCTCACTCTGGGTCCCCACATTCAGCCACTTATAGTTAGTTCCTCTACTGTGCACGGCATTGCCACAAAATCCAAATCCCTTCTAAATTCTGTAGAAATGATCTTTCAAGTAAGAACACCAGCTACCAGTTTGGCAGTAGTTCTTACATGTCCGGCACTGTATGAAACTTTTCTAATACTTAAATCTAACAAACCTTTTTGGGATGGGTTTTATAACCCTAATTTAACTCCGCTAGTATTTATTAAAGCAGGAACTAGACCCAGTTCTCCTTGACTTATGTATGAAGAGCTGCATCTCTAAATTGCCACCAATGCTTTGGCAGTGTTTGCAGAGAAAGGGGAAAACAGGAATGATATGTTCAACTGTTGCAGTAACTGATGAATGAATTCAGTCCCCAAACTCTACATTTCTGCAAGAAATGTCCTAAAAATTAATGTTAAATGATTTGGGTGTTTGAGTCATCCAAATAATTCAAAATGACCCCAATAAAATACAAATAAACTCAGGCTTTATTTATATTAATGTATAGAAAGTTTTAAAGGCAGTTTGTCTTCCCAGGACTTCATTAAAGATACAAGATATATCGCCATTAAGATGACAAAAAGCAAACCGTTGGGTTGGTTACCACTTTATAACTATACTTCACGAATCTCGGTTCCAGTAGAAGCCTCTGCTGGCTGGCTCCACCTGCCTCTCACGCCTTTGCACTCCCCAGAGATTGGAATGACACTGTTTATAGGACTCCATCCTGAGCAGGCTCAGGCGCTCCTATTATTTTCTCTAGTTGTTCAGTGAAGGGACAGCATGTTACCTAACCTGCCAGATGCTAAGATGGGTGTCTAAAGGATCAGCTAATGAATTTGACTTAAACTGCATTACCTCCTAAGGAATCCAGCATTTGTCAGCTGAAGGGATCCGGAAAATGTTGCATGGATCAGGACGAGAGAGCTTTTGTGTTCAGACAAGAAAAAGTAAGTATCTGGCTTTTGCGCTGCAGCAGGGATTGGCTGAAAAACACCCACATAAACAAAAGGTATTCAAGTTCTCTGTTCATGTGAGTGAGCAAAGTGCAAAATAAGTGAATTCAGGTCATCAAAAGCCTCAAAGAGCTCCAGAAACGAGGATGCTCGTGACTCCCACAAAGCTGATCACACAGGCTGCTTCCCTTCCCAAGCATCACGATTTCCTGTGCTTAGTCTCAGTTTAGCAACCAAACTCCATTCCCCTCACTAAGAGGTTCTAAGCAGTGGTGCCCCTCATGTTCCTGCCAGAAAAATACCTGCAAACGATTCCAGGGACCCAGCACAGAAATCTAAAACCCAATTTCTGACACCAAAGGAAGAAAATGGGTCTAGTAAACACACCAGGAAATCACCCCATGGTCCTATGAGTGTGGGAAGAACACCACTAAGGGATGCCCTTGACTCTTGCACCCCATTCTATGTCAGGTCCTGACTCTGAAGTCTCACACTTAAACCTTCTGGTACCTCTCTCAGTAACTCTGAAGTTTCATTTGTATTTTGTTTTGTTTTGTTGAGATATGTACCAAACTGTACGATGAAGATGAATTCCAGCCATTGGATCCATCCCAGGAACCTATATTCCCTCCTGAACTGATAGTAAGATACCTTACTTCTGCTATTTCATAATGTGCTGTGGTATCCGCCTTTTTGTATTACACTGTGAAATTACTGAGCTTCAACATTAAAAGTTGGAAGTGTGTCCACCATGATAATGAAGCAAAAACCCATTTCTAGGGGCTTGTTCAGTTCTGCCATAGCTTGGAAGAGTGGTACTGCTCAGGTCTCAGAGACCCTTTGGTTGAATCCTATCAACTGAAGATCCTGAGGTCAGAGTGCAGTGACTCACCCAAGGTCATTGGTACAGTGTGAGATATCTTAAAGGTCATTCATAAAACCAGTGAAGTAAGAATCAAATGCCTCTTAGAATAACAGAATAACACTATTCTTCCATTTAGTTTCTGTGCTTTCAACAGTGGGGGAAAGAAAAAGGGAAAATAACGTACATAGTACAGGGTGTCTGCCACTCTCTTCCATGCCAGTGCCCTGGAGAGGGCACGTAAGAGTTGATTCCACTGGCTTCAGAAGGTCTCATCCCCACACATCCTTCAGAGTGAGAACTTGGGCACCCTGAGGAGA
The DNA here is from genome assembly GCA_020662805.1 of Glaucomys volans. Taxonomy (NCBI): domain Eukaryota; kingdom Metazoa; phylum Chordata; class Mammalia; order Rodentia; family Sciuridae; genus Glaucomys; species Glaucomys volans. The sequence continues at coordinate 39,766 of JAJEJO010002354.1, forward strand.
AATCCAGTAATAAAAATTATATGCTTAAGTGTAGCCATCTGTGTGTACCTATCTAAATATAGCCATAGAGACAGTTATTCAGAAAATCCATTTATGCCATTCCCGCGGAGTGATTTAAGGGATGTTTTTCAAGGATAATTTCGCCTATAACCAATTCTTGTCCAGCAGAAAATCTCATCCCCAGAGGTGAGTCTCCTCTGAGTCACGGTGGGGCAGAATGAGAGCAGGAAGGCTGGCACCTTAGTCAGGCCAAGACACCTTCCCTACACTGTGCTGTTTCCTCTTCACACTCACTTCACAAATACAAATGGAGTTTAGTCCACTCTCTGTCCAGTCATTGGTGGACACCTGTCATGATGCTTCTTCAGCAGTGCCTACATGGATCTTATCAATCTGATGGTTTCAAACATAACACTCACTGGTGATCCCTAGAAGCTGGGTCACCTCAGAAAGCTAAAATGCAGCCCACCTGGACGCACAGAGCAGTGGATACACTCATGGCCTGTTGTTCAAGAGTCCTGCTTGAAACTGTGTTACCTTCGCTTCTCTGCAGAGAATGGCAGAAGATCCAAATAAGAGGAGGCTGACTTTCCAAGGGGAGAGGACTACCTGGATCACTCCTGTGACCCTGGATGACCTTCTGGAGCTGAAAGTCAATTTCCCAAAAGCCCCACTCATCATGGGGAACACTACAGTGGGTGAGTGTTTGCCCCCCTGTTCTTGAGAGCGGATAACCTAAATTCTGTGCTCTTTTGAAACTCCTCCTAAGTGCAATTTGTTTTTATTAATGATACTCATGGGTCCTATAGAATGCTTTGTTATTTTCTTTTACAAATAAATTATGTGGGTCACAATTTTCATTCTGACTTATTAGTAAGTGACATGTATTAGCATCCATTTTCTTCTTTTTCTGATTACTTGAAATGCTATTCCACTTAAGGACCCAACATTAAGTTCAAAAATGAATTCCATCCAGTTTTTATATCTCCACTTGGGCTTCCAGAACTACACTTCGTAACCACCACAGATGATGGTAAGTACCTTCTTTCATGAATAAGATATAACTGTTGACTATTGAGCTATTAGGAAGTAACCACAGGCACTGGGCAATTTTGACCATTTCATAGAATAATTCACCTCATTTGTTCATTCAAAGCTATTTACTGAGCACCTAGCCTGAGTCTTCTATGAGCATTTTCAAATGGATTGACTCAGCTGTGTCACTGAGTACTACATTGTCATGGGAGCCATAATAGCAGGAAGAGGCCACATAGCTCATCAGGTGTGCAGGGATTGGCCAAACAAGAAACTGGAGATATTTACCGTCCAGTAGGAAAGGTTCTTGTCACACATTACTCTCTGATTCACACATTTTCTCAGGGTTCATCCTATATCCACACACACACACACACACACACACACACACATCTTTACCACAAGATTTGGAACACAACTGTGAACAAGCATTTATTTTTACACTCTTTCACAATTTACCAAGAGCTTTCCCATGACTTACCTCTGGACCCTCATGCCAACTCTGAGAGATAGACAGACATAGCAGGCAGCCATGGCATTTCTATTATCCTACAGAAGGTACAGAATCAAAGGACTTAAGTCACTTCCTCAACATCACACAGCCAGCATATACAGGTCAAGGCTCCATTCCAGGTCTTTTTGCTCCACCTAATGCACTAAAGAAGGCTCTCTGAAAAACACATCCCACCACCCATTACCCAAACAGAGCACTTGAATGATAATAGCTATAGAAACTAAAAAACCTTTAAAACAAGGTTCTTCCCAGTGAGAAAACAGAAATCAAGTAGCCAATTTCTTGCTAGGCCCTCTGAAGTCAGTCTGCCTGTTCATTTTTTATCTGTGGGAAAGTCTGTATCAATGGACTCTCAAAAAGAGATGGAGCAAGGAAGGCCAGTCAGAGGAAGGTCAGGTCAAGGTGTGGGAGGTATCTAGTTAGGGTGTGGTGGGGGGGGAGGTAGAGCCTGTGAACCCAAATCGGTGTTTCTCAACCTTTCTTGGCTGTTTTCCCTCCAGGGAACAATAGGCACTGTTTCCTTAACCATCCTCCCATGAAATTTTAATACCACACATAAAATGTGTGTCTTTTTATGTGCTGTATGTGTATTGGTGCTTTATGCATAAAAAGGAATGTTTTGCACTTCCTGAGAGGCAATATTGCCCCCACTGGGATGCATGAACTAGATGACATTGCTACTTAAATCATATCCTGTAAGCACACCTGCAAATAAAATTGACCCAAGGTATGGCAGGCATCTATTCCTGATTTTTTTTTTATATGAGAACAATAGGAAGAGATGACTGGAGAAGGACAAATGGGCAATGGACATTTTTCAGGTCAATTCCCACTTAGGCTTCATGAGCCTTAAAACAAAAAACAAAACAAAAACCTTAAAAGACCTGAACTGAAATTTCCATATTTGATCAATTTATTTAGGAAAAATAGATGAAGTACTGAGTTTCAGTTATTTGTGACTGATATGTGCTAAAGTCTATGGCATACATGACTGTACATGACTGAGGAAAGGAATTTGGTGCTTAGTATTTGAGGGTAAAGCAGATTTCTGAAATATCTTTAATTATTGTATTTGCTGGTCGTCATTCTAAGAAAAAAAAAAGAAAGGTAAGAGAGGACATATTGAAAAGACTGTTTCCATGCAGTCCTGTCTTGCTAAAGTTCACTGAAATTTGCATTCCACTATCTTATTTTCAGGGGTGACCATAGGTGCAGGATACAGCCTGGCCCAGTTGAATGATGCCTTACATTTTATTGTTTTGGAGCAACCAAAGGAGAAGACTAAGACATTTCGAGCTCTCCTGAAGCACCTGAGGACACTTGCAGGAGCCCAGATTAGGAATATGGCTGTATGTTCTCAATTAGATAAAATAAGTCGCAATTCTGGGCAGTCAGACAGTTCTGCTCATTTTAACAAATGTTACTCTGAAGAGGAATCCTAAGTTAATGTTGAACATATCTCTTCAATATGAGTGTGGGTGTGGGTGAGTGTGTTCAAATGAGGGACCTGTGATATAACAAGATGATGATACTAGAGTCTGAACATTCCCAAATTCTAGTCCCAGTCACCTGTGCATGGTAAGATGCTGGAGAAGCTATTTGATCTCTTTAAACCACTGTCTCTTGATTTTTGAAATTAAGGTCCAACAAAATGGACTCTCTCTAAGGTACTGTTCAGCTCTAACCATCTATGAAATATGCCTCCAAAATGCTTGTTTAAGCTGGTTCTTCTCTTAGACCTTTGCATCAAGGTCAATTTCTAAATATTTGTCTCCCACATGTACATTCTTGGACCCTCCCATATGTCTAGCTTACTGGGGTTTCCTTGTTATTTAAGACTTAAGAAAAAAAAATCAAAGGGAGATCAGTAGAGTAAAAGGATCAGGGGGAGTGAGGAGGGGAGGAAAAGGAGAAATTCTGGAGAAAGATATTGGCCAAATTATACAGTACTGTGTGCATGTACCAATATATAAAAATCCCACTGTTGTGTAAAACTATAATGCACTGATAAAAAAAAAATGGGGGGGGGGAAACTTAAGAGAAATTGGTTCAGACCACTCCCCATTCCACACATGGCAGGTAGATCAGCAGGATTTGTTGGGGTCAGGGATCAATGCATTTCTCCTATCTGTCTCTGGCTCTTCTGCTGATCCTCAAAATTTGCCTTGTGTTTTGACCTTCTGCATCTTATGTCCCTTTTCTGAACAGCATCAACTTGTCCCCATAAGTCCTCAGAGAACCCTCATTCAAGTCTATGTGGAGCAGCCTTTACTGATTCAAGGCAACAGAGAAGCATTCTACTCACAGCAGCAAGACAGGCATTCTAAGTGAATGCTCCATTTTCCAGTTTTTCAGATTGCTCAGGCTGCAGGCTCTCCACCCTCTTCATGTTGTCTGACACTTTTTCTCCCCTTTGACCAAAACCTCCCTTTCCCCTAACCAGCTGGCACCAGCCCCCAAATTCCCATTCCTTTCCCTTTGTATCTCTCTTAATAGGTAAACATGCCTATCAAGGAATGTCTCCAAAGACAAAAGCATATTCAAGTCAGTCCTCAAGGAAATTATTCCTCCTTTTTCCACACAGAAGAGGAATATTTTCTCAGAATGGGGTCAAGAGTGGGACTCTTGCATATGATGTCTGAATCTATTTAGCTGCCTCCAAATTTTGGCAGATCTTTCTGTGAAGCAAAGAAGAGAATTAAAAACTTACACAAGGCCTCTGTATACGTAATTCCTTATTTTTTCAAACAACTAAATACATCTTTTTAAATGCCATCCTTTCTATTTAGACTTTAGGAGGACATGTGGTGAGCCGGCCTAATTTTTCTGACCTAAATCCCATTTTAGCAGTGGGAAATGCTACCATCAATCTGATATCTAAAGGTAAGAGGCCAAGCTTCAGGTATGCAACTTTACACTTACCACTGCCCAATATGTAACTTCCGCTGTAAATTCTTAGCTGGGGAGCCAAGAATATTTAATTTAGCTTCATAAGTCTATGTGTACATTGCCTCAAACCTGAGGCTGAAACTGTGATCAGCCAGTCTGCTCTCCAGAGGTCCTAGATCTTGTCAATTGGATACTTTATTGTACCTGACAATTTTTTCAAAAAATTTGTCCAATGTATGGGCAGTTGAAATTACAGTATCAAAGTAGCTGAAGAAAAATACTAATGGGAGGTCTCTTCACGACTTTAAAAGCTTAGGGCATATTTCATTCCAGAGTTTCATAAAGATGGCAATTTTTCTTACAAGAATTTCATTTTAAACTAAATGAAGTTTGTGGAATGTTTTCCTCATTACTTCTCTCCTTATTCAGACACCTTGAGCTTTTAGGAAAGAAAAGGATTTAAATTAAGAAAATAAAAACATATTTATATTATTCATGGGGCTACTGGTGTATAACAGTCTTCTCTGATTAATATTTTTTTTAAATGTTACTCAAGAGAGCATGATAAATTCTTTAAGGAAAATGTGTGTGTGTGTGTGTGTGTGTGTGTGTACACACATATATGTACACAAACCAAGAGAAGGTTAATACATCAGGAATTCCACCTCTGCCAGAAGTCCTACCTCTAGTCCTTTGGAAAGGTCATTTAACCTCTCTGGACCCCAATTTTACTATTTGTTAAATATATACATCGTAGTATATTGTTTCCAAATAACTTTAAAGTTTCTTAAGGACAAAATTTGTGAGTGGTGTACAAATGTATTCTAAGAACCAAAAGACTCCTCAGCCTAACAGGTCCATCCCTGTCATAATGCAGACTAGGGCCCCAAAGTTTCCATGACTCACCTCAGTGAGCCAGGTTGGGAGATGGAACTAAACTCCTCTGTTCTGGCTCCCAGCCTACACGCTGTCTTTCCAACAGATGCATCACATCTGCCACTTGCTGTGTATTCGCCAGTGAAAAAGTCCATCCTAATCATGGCCATTTTCCTTAACAGAAGGAGAAAGGCAGATTCCATTAAATGGCCCTTTCCTTGAGAGAGCATCAGAGGCCAACCTAAAATCAGAAGAGATCGTGTTGTCCATTTCCATCCCCTACTCTACACAGGTGAGGGTTCCTGAAACTGCTGCCCTGCCCCACAGAAGACCCTGGGCAGAGAGCCTGAGCCACAAACAGGTTTTCAGGGGAATGGCCCCCTATTCAGAACCAGCCGCCTCAGGGAAACTTTGGGCCTCTCACCGGGATGGGGGGGTGCAAATTCCCAGATGGCCATTTGATTTTCTTTCATATCAGGGTCACATTATAACTTTCATGGATCCTAGGCATTTTTTTCTTCATGGCTCCCTTCCTCATATATATATGATTGTGCTTGTATAAAGGTGAATGTAATCCTGGCTGCATCCAATACTCTATTCATATTCTTATTATTATTATTATTATTATTATTATTATTTATTTATTTTGATTTAAAAGAAATTAAGAATAAAACATTTCTGTGGGCTCCTGAGAGTATCCTGGACCTTATCTCTGGGTCTAAGGGTACATACACCCTGCAAAAGCAGAATCTTTCATATGAGTAGAATTTTTTATTTCAGATGAATATGCCTCTTAGCCAAGATTGAGTACCTAGTCAACATCAGCTGGGGGAAGCTTCTAACAAACTGAAAGTCAATCGACATTTATTAACCAAATTGTTTAAATAAAATTATTTGTTTTAAGCACCTACCACTTTATATCACAGCATGGTGTTCAATCTGGAAGATACTGCAAGAGTTCAAAGGCATGGGGTCCTGTCCTCAAAGTCTCTAAATCTAACAGGAGGGGCTTGAAAGGTAGGGTGGGTAGGGGGAGACCAATTGCCTGGGACAGGATATGACAGGCAACTGGAATAGTTTCTGTGGGGAGAAAGCTGGTGGCAGAGAGACTCTTGTCCTGTAGTTGTGCAAAGGGAGGGACATAGTCAGGGTCAGCATAAAAGATGATAGCCCTGAATCCATGGGACAACCAATCTGGGCAGGAGAATCACATGGAACTGGGGGGCAGGGAGCAGGGCAGCTGGAGCAGGGAAGGAGGCTGGGTTCCATCACCAAGCATCTCAATTGCACAAGGACTTGTATGTTTCAGCAGGTGGCCAACTTTGAAGGCTTAAAGCAAGATACAATTTAGATAAAAGAGATATTTTAGAAATATTGAACCAGTAGAAAGAATGAGCATAAATTGGTTGGGGAAGGATGGAGGGTTAAATGAGCACTGAGGAGGCCAAGGCAGTAATTCAGGTGGGAAATGGACATGAGCGTGGTGACAGCAGGAATGGAGAGGGAAGTCCCCGCCAAATAGCACAACAGAGTAAATATGACCCATGTGTCTCAAACCCTTTCTATCACCAGGGTTTTCGCTATCAAAAATGACTTATCCTGCACAGTCCCAGGGGGGAAGGCCTTAATCTCTCCCCCATCCCTGCAAAGATGCTGGCCACAAGAAGCTTCCCTACTTCAGCCACCAATGCTCTCCACTAGGAATGAGATTTGACCTAGAATAGTAGCTGTGGACCTAGAAAGAACCACATGTGTTCCTGTGGTTTCCAGCTTTTTGTTGTTGTTGTTAATAGTAGGAACTCTTTTTTAAATGAAATTTGGATAGAAGGCAAAACTAAAACAGATACAACTGAAATGTGGTAGTGGGTCTGAGAGGCACCTTATCTCCTGATCTTCTCCTCATCCCAACAGCAGCCCCCATTCCCCATCTGATCCAACCCAATTTCTCATTCCAAAGAAAATTACGATGCAAGCAGTTTAAGTCACTTGCCCGAGCCATAGGTGGGGATTCAGAATTGAAAGAAATGGAGCCCAGAGGATAAGCAAAGATTCTGGAGCCAGACAGTTCGGGAACACCAGCTCTGCCACTACTGAGTCACTTTGTGCAAGTTACTTAAACTCTGCCTCCTCAGCAGTATATTACAATATTACTACACAAGGAGCACATGGGACAGTACTCACAGAGTTAAATTGTCATTGTCACTAACAGTGCCTGTGAGAAAGCACAGATCATTCCCAGGATGTTTTCATTATGAATAATCACCCAAGCTGTCACCGTGTAGCAGACCAGTGGAGATAAGCACTAACCCTTTGGAGCGTTTCTCTATCTCCAGTGGCACTTCATTTCGGGGCTCCGGCTGGCCCAGCGTCAAGAGAATGCCTTTGCCATTGTCAATGCCGGGATGAGCGTGAAGTTTGAAGACAACACAAACATGGTCCAGGACCTCCAGATGTTCTTCGGAAGCACAGGCCCCACCGTGGTCTCTGCGAGCCAAACCTGTAGACAGCTCATTGGGAGGTATGTCATTGCACGTCAGGGACATGGAATTTGGGCCATTCTATTTTTAAAGTTTTAATAAAAATTGTACTTGGAGGGCTTGTAGAGTGCTTACCTCACATGCACAAAGCCCTGGGTTCAATCCCCAGCACCACAAAAAAAAGAAAAGAAAAAAATTTGTACTTGGGAAATTTTTTCGGGTTTCAAACTATCCTCTAAAAAAATTAAGCAAACAGAAATGGATAAAGAAAATACAAGCCACCCAAAAGCCAGGGCTTTGAGAGAAAATGATTATTTTATTGCAAGTTGCTGTAGTAAAGTTTATGCACAAATCACATGGTTTGAGTAGGTAATACCTCTTAGTAACTAACCTGTCAAATAAGTAAATATCTCCAATACTGGGACTTAAGACATCTGAAAATATTCTTACTCCACTTAAAGAAGATGAAATATTCAAAAAAATAGTCAAATTGTCTTTCTCCGGTCACTCTCATGACTTCTACAATTGGAAAGTAAATTCTTAAAATTCTTCCAATTTGCACTTTTACAATAAATTTAATCCATCATGCTCCTTGTCAAAAACTAGAACTTAGCGCCAGGTTTTTCAGATGTGAAAATAAATCCGTCCTTCCAAAACAAGTCTGAACAAACTTTCATTTGTGAAATTTTTCCACCTATCTTCAACAATTTGATCGTTTACCATGTTTATTTAGCGTCCTGTGTGTACCAGATACTGGTCTGGTACAGATACAGCAGAGCACAAGGCAGACGGAGCTCCAGATCTCAGGACTTTGATTTTAATAGTGCTTTTGTTGTTTGTTTTGTTTCTGTTTTTCACTTGAGCTATTTGAAGCAAATCAATATTCCCAATTCATTTAGTTAAAAACAATAATAAAGGAGAATTTAGTAAGAAAAATTTGGGAGCACCTGCATCAGGTGCTTTAAAAAGTTAATGAAATATTTTGAGAATATTTTGTTCAGGCTTCAAAGATGACTACAGGTGCCTAGAGTTATAGCTCCGTGGTGGAGCACTTGCCCAGTACACGTGAGCCCAGATTCGACCCCCACACACACACAAGTGGTTACAGGTTGCACTCCATCTTTCCTTGCCTATCAGTTTAGTGTCTATTTTAGTATACTTTCTATTGCTATAACAAAATACCTGAAACTGGATGATTTAAAAAGGAAAGGGGTTCATTTTAGCTTATGGTTCTGGAGGCTAGAAGTTCAAGAGCATAGCACCCACAAAGGCTTCTTTCCACTCCAACCTACAGCAGAAAGTTGAAGAGCAAGCAAGCGGGTATTTGCAGAAGAGAGGACACAGGGGCAAACTTGCCTTTTAGCAACTTGCTGTCACAGTAACTAATCCTCAACTGCATTAATCCCTCTTAAAGATGTAATCACCTCTTAAAGGAGAATGGAGGAATGTTGGATTGTGTAGAAGGAAATGGGGCGGGGGCAGGGGAGGGAAAGATAATGGAATGAGACAAACATTACCCTATGTACATATATGATTACACAAATGGTGTGACTCTACATCATGTACAATCAGAGAAATGAAAAGTTGTACCCCATTTGTGTGCAATGAATAAAAATAATTAAAACATAATAGTTTAAGACAACAACAAAAAAAAGGATTCATCCTCCAACACCAGCACAATGACAATCAAATCTCAACATGAGTTTCAGAGATGATAAATCAGAGCACTGTCTTTGCCCCTTCTGTGAAATGTTTGCATTCTTACTTATAGACAATGGGATGACGAGATGCTGAGTGACGCATGCCGGTTGGTCCTGGATGAGGTCCACATTCCCCCAGCAGCTGAGGGTGGCATGGTGGAATACCGGCGAACCCTCATCATCAGCTTACTCTTCAAATTCTACCTCAAAGTTCTGCAAGGGCTGAACAAAATGGTAAATGATTTCTCTGGGTCTCTGAGTTCCTTGTCTTTCTTTTTTTGTTGTTTTTTTGTTTTGTTTTGTTTTTTAGTTGTAGATGGACACAATATTTTATTTATTTTTATGTGGTGCTGAGGATTGAACCCAGGGCCTCACACATGCTAGGCAAGTGCTCTGCCACTGAGCCACAGCCTCAGGCCCAGTTCTTTGTCTTTCTGAGCATGGATCTGTACAGGAAGAACTTCCCCTGCCTGGTTTCCATAACACACTGAGTGCACCTGGCATGGCGCCCTTGGTGTGGTGCTTCCCAGCCTCCACCTGTGCCTCTGGGCCCTCTTCTCTCACCCCACCAGCACCCCCAGCATCTGAAGGAGACAGCCTTGTTACTCCATTTACCCTATGATCTGTGTGACAAGTGCTAAAACATGATAAGAAGTTGACCAAAAATGGTGAAAATCCTTCAGTAAGTAAATTATACCTTTTCCTCATTAAAAAAATATATATATATATAAAATAATACTTCAATACTTAGAAAATGTGAATTAATGTAATCCCAGCTACTTGGGAGGCTAAGGCAGGAGGATCACAAGTTCAAGGCCAGTCTGGGCAAATTAGTAAGACCCGCTTAAAAAATTAAAAAATAAAAATAAAAAAGGTCTGAGAATATAGCTCACAGGTAGATCACCACTGGATTTAATCCCCACTGCTGGAAAGGAAGGAAGAAGGAAGGGAAGGGAAGGGAAGGGAAGGGAAGGGAAGGGAAGGAGGGAAGGAGGGAAGGAGGGAGGAAGGAAGGAAGGAAGGAGTAAAGAAAAAAAGGAGGAAAAAATGATTTGTGAACACCAACAGGTTTATCTGACCACTATTAAGATTTTAGTGCACATTCTTCTAAACCCTTCTTTATCTGTATATAGTGTGTATTAACAACTATTCAGTAGAGATTGCTTACTTATTTTACTTAGTAATATGAACATCTTTCAATGTCATTAAATATTTTTCAGTGGCATCATGACGGAATGACCCATGGTGTGTTTACGGATGGCTAGGCCATTATTTGATCCATTCCTTATTTTTAGACTTTTAAGTTGCTTCAAGTTTTCTGTTAACTATTTTTTCTTACCCAGTCTAGTTTCAAATGATCTCCACAGCAGTGTTTCCTTTGCTAAATATTATTGATATATCTTATTATTATATATAATTATATACTGTTATAGATTCTATTATATTATGTAGCATATTTGTTATAACATATAATATACATGTAATTTATTAAATATTTCATTTTTATCTATTATTCATTATATATTCTCAGATATTGCACATTATTATATATTCTGTCACTGTAGAAGAATTCAAAATATAGAGAAGCAAAAATTTTAAAATCAACTGTAATCAAATAAACTACTCTCATCACTATTAACATTCTGGAATATACACTTTGATCTTTTTCAATTTTTTTACTAAATTGGAAGCATACTCTACGTGTATTTTTGTCCCTTTTTTTTTTTTCACTTAACTGTATATTCCCTGAAGTATATTTCTTCAGTGTCAAAAGAAAACACTTCTTCAAAACCATTTGTCATGATTGCAGAATATTGCATCTGAATGTGCCATAATTTGTTGAGCTGCTTCCCTATTGTTAGATATTTAGTTTAATTCCATTTTCTTCACTATCACAAATAATCTAAAATTAAACATCCTTATAAATTAAGCACTGCTTGTCCCTCAGTTGCTTCTTAGAGATACATGCTGAGAACCTTGGCCTGGATTTGAAAGCACAGCCTTCATTTAGAAGTGCACACATTTGCACTCATTCAACTTGTCCAGCCTGACAGTTGGTACACGCCTGTAAAACCAGCAACTCCAGAGCTGAGGCAGGAGGATTGCAAGTTCAAGGTCAGCCTCAGCAACTTAGTGATACTCAAAAGTTTAAAAAATAATAATAATGAAATTAAAATATTTTTAAAAAGAGAGACCTTGTCAAGAAGGGAAGTCATGGCTCTTGGAAACATCCTTACTTTTCTATGTGCACAGGTGGATGCAGTAGCCATTCTTCAAACAGCCACCAGCTTAGAGAACTCTAGGTTCAGGGCTTTCTCCTAACAGAGCTACTACCTAAGATCTTGGAGAATACATTGGATAATCCCATTTTTACATGTTTTTCCATGTTAGTTGCTCAGATTGCAAAATTAAATGTGAAATAATCTTTTCAGGATCCCCAGAAGTTTCCTGATATCCCAGAAAAGTTCCTGAGTGCTCTAGAAGATTTCCCCATAGAAGCACCACAGGGAATCCAGATGTTCCAGGTTGGTGGGTAGGGTTTCTGTTTTTTAATCTGTCTATGTATCTGTTAGGCATACATCTGCCCTTTATATATTTATTGCTAGTAAAGATAGAGTCTACAAAAGCCAGCTGATGTCACCCACACACAACTTGCTTGGCTTAACTACTCTGCTTTCATTCAAGGATACTCAGGGAAACCTGTTCTGAATCTCCCTTCTCCATTATTTTCAGTTTAGTTGCCTAAAATTTCCCCCTTTATTTGGCCAATGTCAGTCCATCCTTTAAAACCTAATTCAACATTTACTGCCTCTGGAAAGTCTTCTTGCTTCATGACCATGACTCTGAATCTCCCAGGAACTTGGGTATTTTCGTTATACTATATCAATTGTATAAATTATTCTTTATTGCCACATGAAGTAGACCACCATATTTTAATGTGTGTTTTGATGTTGAGTGAGATTGCAGAATCCTTGAAAAAAACAGGAATGATGCCTTCTTTTTTTTCCGGGGGCAGGGGGCAGGGTGAAGGTGTTTAAAACCAGAATGTATCCCTTACCATAGTACTCATGGATCCTAATTAACCTGATCCACAGATTTGGATATCTAATTACCTATAGTTTTTGTTTGTTTCTTTGATCACTTTTGAGTAAACCAGATAAATCAAACCAAATTTTCAGGGCATGAGAGTACTTACAGTGTAAAATAACTTGCTCTGTTCATTAACAGTGTGTGGATCCCTACCAATCCCCACAAGATCCTGTTGGCCACCCAGTCATGCACCAATCAGCCATTAAGCATGCCACAGGAGAAGCAGTATTCTGTGATGACATCCCTCCCGTTGACCAGGAACTCTTCCTTGCTGTAGTCACCAGCACCAGAGCTCATGCGAAGATCATGTAAGGAAACAAAAGATGATCCCATGTTACTAAAATGCATTCACAGTTTCACATGCAAATTGAGAGCCTATTGCATATTTTAGTCAACTTAGAATACTCATTTCTTCTGGATAGGAATCAGTCATTTTTAAGCAGTAATAAAAGAATCTATGGCCAAGAGTTGAACATCTGCTAGATACCAATATTTTTCAACATAGACTTTTGGTTCATGATTTAGCTTTTAAGTCCATTATATATTTTTCCCCTTGAGAAATCATTCATATTGTGCCATGAATTTACCCCTGCATCTTTAATATCTACCTTCATGTTTTCCCTCCTAGATCAATTGATACTTCAGAAGCCCTGTCACTTCCAGGTGTGGCTGATGTGATCACAGCAGAGGATGTTCCAGGGGATAATGACCATCATGGAGAGATTTTATATGCACGGAATGAGGTGTGTGATTTCTGTATGATTTATTATTCAAACACTTTGCTGGAAAGACCAAAATGATTACCAGTTGTAACTGGAAACCAATGACTCCTTCCTCCCTGATTCTCCACTTCTCTCTTCAATCAGGGATCCCTTTGAGATTCTGATCAGAAGTCATAAATCTTAACAAGGAAAGTCTCTGAATAGCTGCAAATGGCAGAGAAGCAATACAGAGACATTGAAAGAAAGCAGAACTTCAGGTTGACTGGATCACTGTGTGTGTTGCAGGAATGAGGAATTGGGTTGGGGGTTGGACAGCAGAAGGCAGATCCTGAACGTCAGATAGTTAAGCTCTGCATCCAATTTTTGTGTCCCTTAAGTCCCAGTCAAGCCACTGGTTTAAATTTTATTCTCATAGGTAGAAAATGGTCTTCCTTTTGGCCTCAAAACCCAGCAGGTAACTGTAAGAATGTGGGAATGGTGATTGCTCTCTGATGAGTCGAGGCCCTTAGCTAATCAACAGCATGTGGCTTTCCCGCAGGTCATTTGCGTGGGTCAGATCATCTGCACTGTGGCTGCCGATACCTATGCTCATGCCAAAGAGGCAGCTAAAAAAGTGAAGATCGCTTACGAAGACATAGAACCAAGGATTATCACAATAGAGGTAGACTGACCACTTTGCATCCTCTAGCAAGATGAGGGCAGTGAACTTCGGGCAGAATTCAGTCATGGAGTCATAAAACAATATAAACTTGGCCCCATCTATACTTTGTTCAGTGCTCTCTATAGTCCTAGAGAAAGGCTTCTGTAATGGGCACCCCAAAACAGAATTCTGAGAGCTTTCCTGTCTAAACCCCTTCTTTCCACAAGTGTTTCTGTAGGCACTATGGCAATGAAGCATCCTGTGCCCACTTCTCCTGAGGCCTCTCACCAAAGCCTGCCTGAGAATACAGATCAGCCACACCCGAGCAATGCCCTCATGATCCCACAAACAAAGCTAGTCGGTGGTAAAATCTACCACTCTGAGGAACTCATAAGTATTGTAACATTTGTCATATTACGACTGCTGGGTCCTCTGTCTCCCCCACCACTTGTTGCTTGAGCACAAACTCTGGAGACAAACTCCTTGGATTCATAATCGGACTCCACCCTTTAATAGCCTCTCAACAGCAATGAAATGAAAACTTGGCAAGTGACTTGAAACTCCTCAGACCTTGGTTTCCTCCTCTGTAAAATGGGAACCTTTGTGAGGTTTAAATGAGAATATCCAAGTAAAATACTTAGAAGAGCCCCTGGAGATGCTGTCAATAAATGTTAGTTATCATTTTTGTTGTTATTAAAGAGGGCAAGGATGTGCTGTGCTTTGTTTTCTATCACCAGTGCCGGCCAGTGGAAAGCCCATAGGTGGTGCTCAATACATCTGCATTGGGTGATGTGGGATGGAGGGAGCGATGGGCAGGTAGATGCCTGAGCAGGATGCAGCTTGAACATCCTCTCTGATTCTCCCATTCTTCCCCATAGTTGTCAAGTCCAAATCTTTCTGATTATCCTGTAACTGCCACTTACTCCTGCTCCTTTCTTTTCATTCCCACTTCCACTCCATCCTACAGCCCCATCCTCACCACCTTATTGTCTGAATAACCCCTGAAAGGGGCTCTTGTCTTCCATTTCAGCCCCTCTTCTGCCCCATTAACTTTTCTGAGCCCCCAAGTTCAGCAGGCCACCTTTCCTATTCAGCAGGGTCCCCTACCTAAGGTCCAACTCCTACACCATCCTCAGCTACCCTTCCAAACTCATCTCCCACTGTTTCCTGATAGAAAACCTGCACCCCAACCAGTCTCCTTGTCCTCATTTTGGTCCCTCACTTGATCTCAGCCTTAAACTGCTATTTCATAATGAGCCTTTGACTTCAAATGACTCTGGATCCAATTCAGGTAGCCAATACACGGCCATTCCTGAGCATTCTGCCAGCCAGCCTCCTCCTCCTTGACCTCTGTTTACTCTACCATGAGCCACCCTCATCCCAAAAGTTGGCACCTTAAACTGCCTCAGATAATCACTCTGCAGTCTAGAGGTGGGGCCATGTTAATAGAATTTGTATCCTCAGTTCTTCTCCAGATCCTTGGAAAAAATTAGTGAGTCACCAATGAATGCCTGTAATCCACTTGAATCCAATTTGTTTTGGCTCCAATTGTCTCAGTGTGTAAAGATCTGTCTGATAGAGTAGAAGCATGGGATTCTGATGGGGGCAAAAAGTTTATTAGGATGCACATTAAAAAAAATTGTTTTGGTTTGTTTGTTTCTCCACCACAGCAAGCCCTAGAGCACAATTCTTTTCTTTCTGCTGAGAAAAAAATTGAGCAAGGAAATGTAGAGCATGCCTTTAAGTATGTTGACCGAATCATTGAAGGTAAGTACAGTAGTCTTGAGCCAGAAAACAGACACTTATAACACCAAAGACTAATTTCAGTCACCTGGTTTGAGAAAAGCTGAAACTCTAAGGCAGGGCTCTTCTATCCGAGTGTGGTTGTTGAACGACAATTTAAAATGCACAGTGAATTTAAAACTTGGTGAATTTTACATATGTATAAACCTATGTAAATACCCCATCAAGATACAGAACATTCCCCACAGCCTGGAATTCTTCCTTGTGTCCTGTCTTAGTAACCCTCTAAAATATTATTCTAGTTTTTATCATTATAGATTCATTTTACCTGTTTTGAACCTCACATGAGTGGAACCTTCTAATATAATATTTTTTTGTGCCTATTTCTTTTATTTAACATTTTATACATGTTAGCATTTTATACATTTTACACCATGGTGTTGTATGGATCTGTAGTTTTTTTATTTTTCAGTATATAACATTGGACAAATATTCCACAATTTATTTATCCATTCTGTTGACAGACATTTGAGTTTTTTTATCAGTTTGTGAACATTATGAGTAAAGTTTCTATAAACTCTATTATATTTGTCTTTTAGTGAACATAAGCATTTATTTCTTTTTTGTTTATTTATTTATTTTGATTCATTGTACACAAATGGAGCACAACTTTTCATTTCTCTGGTTGTACACAATGTACAGTCACACTGTTTGTCTAATCATACACGTATATAGTATAATGATGTTTGCTTGCCTCATTCTATTATCTTTCCTTCCCCCCACCTCCTCCCCACTCCTCAATTTCCTCCACCAATCCAATGTTCCTCCGTTCTTCCCTTACTTCCTTCCCTGCATTATGTATCTTCATTCACTTATCAGAGAAAACATTTGGCCTCTGGTTTTTTGGGCATGGCTTATTTTACTTAGCATGATATTCTCCAACTCCATCCATTGACCAGCAAATGCCATAATTTTATTCTTCTTTATGGCTGAGTAGTATTCCATTGTGTATATGTACCACAGTTTCTTTATCCATTCATCAATTGAAGGGCATCTAGGTTGGTTCCACAATCTAGTTATTGTGAATTGAGCAGCTGTGAACATTGATGTGGCTGCTTTACTGTAGTATGCTGATTTTAAGTACTTTGGGTATAAACCAAGGAGTGGGATAGGTGGGTCAAATGGTGGGTCCATAGTAAGTTTTTTGAGGAATCTCCATACTGCTTTCCAGAGTGGCTGCACCAATTTGCATTCCCACCAACAATGTATGAGTGTGCCTTTTTCCCCACATCCATGCCAACATTTATTATTCCTTGTGTTCTTGATAATAGCCATTCTAATTGGAGTTAGATGAAATCTTAGGGTGGTTTTAATTAGCATTTCTCTAATTACTAGAGATGATGAGCACTTTTTATATATTTGTTGATCATCTGTATATCTTCTTCTGTGAAGTGTCTGCCTAGTTCCTTAGCCCATTTATTTATTTATTTTATTTATTTATTTTTTGAACCAGGGATTGAACTCAGGGGCACACGGTCACTGAACCACATCCTCAGCCCTATTTTGTATTTTATTTAGAGACAGGGTCTCACTGAGTTGTTTAGAGCCTCGCTAAGTTGCTGAGGCTGGCTTTGAACTCTCGATCCTCCTGCCTCAGCCTCCTGAGTCGCTTGGATTACAGATGAACGCCACCACACCCGGCTTAGCCCATTTATTGATTGGGTTCTTTGTATTTTGGGTGTAAAGTTTTTTAAGTTCTTTATAAATTTTGGAGATTAGTGCTTCGTCTGAAGTATATGTGGAAAAGATTTTTTCCCACTCTGTAGGCTCTCTTTTCACATTATTGATTGTTCACTGAGAAAAAGCTTTTTAGTTTGAATCCATCTCTTTTATTGTGATTTACAGATTTTTATGTTTTTGATACAAGTTCTTTGTTGGTTATGGGTACCACAATTATCTTTTCCAACCTGTGAATTATCATTTCACCTTCCTTATGGTGCTTTTTCATGAACAAACTTTCCTGATTTTTATGAAATCCAGTCTTTAATACATGGTACCAGATCAATTGCATGTCCACATGAAACAAATGGAATCTCGACCCCTGTCTTACATCATATAGAAAAATTAATTTGAGAAAGATCATAGACCTAAATGTAAAAGCTAGAACAATCAAGTTTCTTGGAAAAACATAAAATAGCATCTTCATGACCTTGGGACAGGCAAAAATTTCTCAGTGAACACAAAAGTGAGCAATAACTATAAAGAAAAGACAAGCTGAGTTTCATCCATAGAAAATTTGCTGGAATTTTGTCTGAGATTGCATTATACCAGTATATTAATTTGACAGATTTGAAATATTAATAATAAGTCTTTGGATCCATGAATGTAGTACACCTTGCCTTTTATTTAGGTATTCTTTAATTTCTCTGAGTAATTTTTATAGTTTTCACTATAGAAATCTTGCACCTCCTTCTTAATATTTATTCCCAGTATTTAGTGTTTGTGATGCTGTGATAAATGATATTTTGTTGAATTTTCTATGTGTATCTAGAATGTGAAAACAATGAATTTTTATGTGTTGATCGGGTATCTAGCAATTTTGTTAAATTCATTTGCTAGTTTAATAGTCTTAGAGAATCTCTTGAATTTTCTATGTATTTAATCTTATAACTGTCTTATCTATCTTTTTCAATCTTGATTCTATTGTTTGATTTGACTTGGTGCACTAAGATTTCATTGTTATGATTTTTTAAACACCAATACCTGAATCACATCCTAGACCAATGATGACAGAATCATGGAGTATAGGGTCAGAGCATCAACATATTCTTAAAGCTCACCATGAGATTCTAACATATGGGCAAGGCTGATATTCACAACTGTCATTTTGAAGAGAATTGCTGTGTGTCTTTGGTCAGAGAAAACAGTACAGGGTCTCTGACCTGCTTCTAAATAACTGGAATGGCAAGTGCTATAAATTTTTACCTTTTATTATAACCTGATACAGACTAGAAATCTTGTTTCCCAACATCGTTCTATTTAAGCAGAAACTGCAAACTACGTTCCAATTATACAAATAATCCCCTACTTCAGAAGAGCACTTAGGAACAATGGGTAAGCTGGTGAGAGATGCTCAGGGGTTTGACAGTATCCACCAACCATGCCAAAGATCCGCTACTCCTCACCAATTCTGTTTTTAAATATTAAATGAAATTTTCACAAAGGCTGTGAGTTTGGAGTGAAAGTTATTCACTCCAATAATGACATCAGCTAACATTCCTCAGGTGCTTACTGTGCTGGATACCATGCTAAGCACTTTATATGTACAACATTATTTAATCCAAACTCTAAGAAATCAGTATTTTTATTAAACCTGTCTTAAGCAACTAAGCATTTACTGCTTACTATTTAACATGGGAGAAAAATGATTTTGAGAAGGAACATAAGGGTAGCTTCATTTTAAAGGTTAGGAAACGGGAGGCTTATAAAAGTTAAATCATTGGCTCAGGTCTCCTATCCAGGTAGCTGTAGGACCAGGAATGGAACCTGGTTCAGGCTGGCCCCAAAGCCCTTGCTTTTGGGCACCATGGTATATTGTCTTTTCATTTTGTCTTTTTCATTTCATTTTCATTGTCTTTTTCATTTCATTTTTATTCTCGCTCAAAGGGCAGGTGATTGACAAGGTGCCATTTGGGATTTGGGCAATTGTGGGATTTCACAATGTTGGCGCAAATTTAAAGTAGAAAATTTAAAACATGAAGGGAATTTTGGCAGAAATGACTCAGAGTCACAGAGCATACCAACGTGAAGAAGTGTTGTGGCTAAGAGCATGCACCCTGGAGTCAGGTGGCCCAAGTGTGAATCCCAGCTCTTGTGACTTCAGATGGCATCCTTTACCTTTTCATGTTCCGGCTCCCGCATTTGCAAGATGTGGGTAATAATACCTGCCTCATAGGATTGATTTGAGGATTAAATGAATTAATCATCTGTGAAATGCTAAGTCTTAGAAAAATACCTGGCATACTATAAATACTATATCATTATTAAGTATATAAATGAGAGTTTAAAATAATGCCACACTAGCATTAGGATTATTTTGAGCTGAGGGCAATTGAGAAATAGCAGAAACAGAAAAAAAGCCACCTTGCTCCATTTATCCAGAAGAGAGGCATACGTTTCCTTGGTGAAGGTGTTTCCCTCCTCCTCACACCAGGAAGGGCAGAACGAATGAGAGAGCTCTAGATTCGGGCAGTCCAGGGAGGGAGGTGTGCACTCAACCCTGCTGGAATAGACCTTAGCTCCACTTTTTCCTTTGATCAAAACCTAGGAGAGACCATTAGCTTTCCCCCTATGTTTGTCTTCCCACCTTTTACCACCCCTAAAGGCTCTAAACCCTTTTCATTTATCTCTTCGCTTCTCAAAGAATGCATTCCTCTTTGTTAAAATGGAGCATAAGTTCTCAGTTCTGATCACCTCTTTGGTGTTTTTGTTTCATTACTCCGGGCAACCTTTCTCCATGTGCATACGCAATAAAACTTCTTCTTCTGTTAGAAAATTAAAAGTAATAAAATAACTTTGAGTTTAGATTAAATTCAGTATATACATTCTGTTAGCAGGTTTTTGTTTTTGTGTTTTCGTTCTGGAAGGGAAGGGCCTTTTGCATGACTCACATTCTGTTGTCCCAAGAAATACTTTTACATAATCCTTTGACTCATGGTAAAACAATTCACTCATTTTAACAGCACAGGGATCTTTCAAGTGATTATACGGTAAAAATACTGTTGTCCAATACTTAAGCTAGAATCAAATGCCTCCCTTTGTACAGTCTACAAACTGATAAGGATGTACCAAACAAGCCAAAAAGGGCACATAAACCAGTACTATCAGGTTGTTTTCGGAGTAGAGAACAACCTCGGCTCTGCCATTTTAAACCTTTATGTCCATAATCAAGTAACTTATCCCCTCTACTTCTCATTAGCCATCAGCGTCACCAGTTAAGGTATATATGATTATTTTCCCCCATTTCACAGCTGAGGACACAACTTGGCCAAATTCACTGAGCAAAGAGATGGCCAGACCTGGATAGGTAGCCAGATTAGTGTGTGCTCCCAAGTTCAGCACATCGCAGATCAAACCACCTCACTACACAGATGGCCCAGGGAGAGAAAGTGAATTACCCAAGGTCACTCAACTGGTTGGACATAAGCAGTATTTTAACAGTGGTCCACTTGATGCTTTGAATATAGCCCCTGCTGCTCTGCTACTGCAACTTACTTTTTAAGTGGACATGCTTCTTTCTCTTCCTCTCTCCCTACTCCTCCCTAATCTCTTCCCCTTCCTAATCTCAGGGGAAACAAGATTGCCTCTCTTTCCTATTTTAGGCAGATTTACCTGTCCTTGAGTACACACCCACCAAAGGAACAAAGTAATCCAGACTCTGGGGATGGCACCAGAAGATCTCAGAAATGACTGTCTCCCAAATTAACAAGTGAATTACAACTCCAACAGAGAACACGTGGAATGTAACCTTTGAATCACCTCTATCAAAGCCCCCTGTTCCTGATGAGGGGCAGAATCACAGCCTTTGGGACAGGAGTGCCCTGTATTTCCCTTTGCTAGCAAAGCAATAAAACTTCTTTTTCCTTTTCTCAAAACTGTGTCCTCCTTACTGGATTGGCATCAGGGACAAGGACTGAGCTTTCCATAACAGTATCACAAAAAGTGTTTTAACCAAATGATATAAAGTCCAGTCCTCCATAAGATAAAGCAACTTGGTCATTATAAACAAAACGCCACCAAGAGTGCCCAAGTTCAGACCTGTGACTTAACATTGTCCTGTGTTCATGCTTACAGGTGAAGTCCACGTGGAAGGACAGGAACACTTTTACATGGAAACACAAACGATCCTGGCTATACCAAAAGCAGAAGATAAGGAGATGGTGCTACACCTTGGAACACAGTTCCCAACACATGTGCAGGTAACAGGCTATTTTTGGAAATGAAACTCCAAATGATCATGTGATGTGATCCTTCTCACTCTTGTGCCTTGCGCTATGTGCACCCCTGACATTGACTAAAATCCAGTGTGAATAAAATGGAATAAATAACTTTCAATTTGATCTGGAAATTTTGCTACCTTCCACCACACAGGAAAAAGGTTCATCTTTCCCTCATAAGAATTGATAGTGCAAAACTTAATCTCAGGAAGGTCAAATCCTTAGTACTGTACTTTAATTTCCCTTTGTGTGTCATTGGTATTGCTATTCTATATAAATGTTCTCATATATTGGTGGTGCTTGGGCAAAGCAATTGCATTCCCAAGACATGTTCAGCCTGACTCAGTAAGTAGCAAGTAAATCCCAGTCCTGCGCTGCTGCTTGAGATACAAAGCTTTGCTTCACCCAGAGAAGTGAAAAAAAATCCTGATAGTCCCAGTTTTCAAAATATGGAGTTGTCCTATAACAGTGTCAGGTGCAAGAGGGTACTTTAAAAATCACAGTGACAAGCATCACTGACGGGGAATACTGACACCTTGAGGTCCTGACTCTAGGAAGGAAGACACTACCAGCTGCTATTCAGGCAAAATGAAAGGCTGAGGTCACTGGCTCTGAGCAGGAGATGTGGCTGTGACCTCCACAGTTTTGAAGTAGATGGAGGAGGAGTGAGGAGATATGAGCTTTCCCCCTAAGCAGCCTTGTGATCCCTTGAAAGTTGATGGGCATCAATATCCTTTTCTGTAAATTGAGGGTGGTAATAAAGATCCCTGAGGTCCCTTTTAGCCTGAGGTCCCTTTTAGCCAGAGGTCTGTGGAGTTGGGCTTCAAGGAATAAGTTTCATGTGTCCAGATCACCATGGCCACCCACCACCAACACCTCCTCGGTTACCATCTGTCAGTTTCACACAACAGGCATCTCCCAGGGGTAATTAGGGAACTGAGCACCCACAGACCACTATGGTCCAGAACCTAGGTCAGCAACAAAAGCAGTTCCAGCAAAGCATTTCAGTGGACATTTCTGCAAAGAAAAAATATGAATGACTAATAATTACATGATAAGATGTTCCGCATCAGTCACCAGAGAAAGGCAAATCAAAGCCACAATGAGATACCACTCCACACCCACTAGCATGGCTATAATCTAAAATACAGATAATAAGAAGTATTGGCAAAGATGTAGAGAAACTGGGATCTCCATAAGTTGCTAATGGGCATGAAAAATAGCCCAGCCACTTTGGGAAACACTTGGGTGGTTTCTCAGGATTTTAAAGATGAAGTGATCACATAAGCCAGCAATTCCACAACTCTCTACCCACGAGAAGTGAAAACATGTCCACACAACAGCTTTAACACAAGTGCTCACAGCAACGTTACTCATAAGAGCCAAAAGTAGGAACAACCCAATATCCATCAACTAATAATTAAACAAAATCTAACAATCCGACAAAATGGAATATTATTTATCCATAAAATGCAATGAAAAACTCATAAATGCTACACTGAAAACATGCTAAGTGAAGGAAGCCAGTCACAAAAGACCACACATTGTACAATTCTATTGATATGAAATGCCCCAAACAGGCAAATCTATAGAGATGGAAAATAGATTTGTGGTTGCCTAGGCTGGGAGGTTGACAAGAGATGAAGAGTGACTCCTTAATGAATACAAGGTTCCTTTGGAGATACTGAAAATGTTCTGAAATTAGACTATGATGATGGTTACACACTGTATAACTCTTTGTTGAATTAATGAACTTTTTTAATGGGCAGAGAGGAGATACATGCATAAGAAAATAAACTATTAAACTGCACTTATGTGGTCTTGGGGACTCTTACAGGAATATGTGGCTGCAGCACTCAATGTCCCCAGGAGTAGAATCGCCTGCCACATGAAAAGAGCTGGAGGAGCATTTGGAGGGAAAGTGACCAAGCCTGCTTTTCTGGGAGCTATCAGTGCTGTGGCTGCCAATAAGTAAGTCACAGTGACCACTGTGTAATGTCAGCAGTCTGAGTGGCATGGATGACACGTGATTCCTTCCAACCTTTCATCTCAGCCTTCAACTCTACTGAAGTTGACTGAGTGAAAAGAAGGTCAAAACCTCAATCCTACAAAAGACACATCTTATCATGGAATAAACCAGGGGCTCTGCTCTGCCTGGGAACATTGGCTCAGCCTTTGCCTCATCCTGTGGAATAACCAGATCTTGGAGTAGCCATGACTTGTGAACCTTGTAACTAGCAGCGTTCACTAAGATCCATTCAGGATAGACTTGTCTTATCCCAGCCTACCACTACAGAAAGAAAGAGTCCTTGGAACTTTCCAAAATTTAAAAGGCTGTCCTCTAAGTAGCTGGTTTGTAGGGGTTGAAAACATTCCATCAGGAACCAGAGTCCTTGATAGACATTTTATGAAAGGGAGGTCTGCAAGGGAGATTGAGTTCGACAGACCACTGGGTCTCTCAAACTTCCAGCCTCAACATCCCACCTACAGCAATATGTTAATGCCCTCTTATTATCTCAAGTGAAATTCTTAATAATAAAACTTATTTAAACACACAATTTCAAAATGATCACACAACTCTTTAATGTAAATATTAAAAAGAAATAAAGAAGGAATCATTTATAACTAAATAATGTATCATTGCAACATGTAAATATTCAGACATGACTAAACCAGAATAATATATTTTTTTTAAATTTTAATGCTCCTATAGTTTCCAAAATGTTGTGAAAGGCATGTTACTACCCCCACTGGAAACCATTAAGCTGCCAGGCATTATGGCACACATCTGTAATCCTAGTTATTTGGAAGATTAAGACAGGAGGGTTGCAAGTTTGAGGACACCCTGAGCAACTTAGACCGTGTCTCAAACCTTAAAAAGGGATGGGTGTGTTCTTCGATGGTAAAGCACTTGTTGAGCATGTGCAAGCCCCTGGGTTCAATCCCCAGAACAGGAAGGAAAATAAAACCCCAATAAGCTCAATTACTTCAAGTCCCCTTCCCCATCTCTATATTTCCACAACTTTATGAGGCATCCAGCATATTAACAGAGTCATTTCCCATAGGACTGGCCGCCCAATCAGATTCATCCTAGAGCGTGGCGATGACATGCTGATAACCGCTGGCCGCCACCCACTCCTTGGAAAATACAGAGTGAGTGAGAGCCGTGAAGTTTAACAAGCTGCTAAGACATTGTCCTGTGCTGACCAATCAATAGTAAAAACAGTTACTAAATTTTTACCACTTGAAAGGAGTATTTGGATGCTGCCTAAAGCTAGTTAGAACCTTCTGTCTGGATCATGTTCAACTTGGGCTGTCCCTTAATGTTCCTCTGGGTATCTGGCTTATCTAACCATGTGTATAAGCTAGGTAAGGGTAGATGACTATGATCAGAGCTGTTTGTGTACAGCATAGTTTGGTTGCAAAGAAGCACAGTTGAGAAAAATGTCTTGCTATCACTTTGCAGATCGGATTCATGAACAATGGTGTGATTAAAGCTGCTGATGTTGAATATTACCTCAATGGTGGGTGCACTCCTGATGAGTCTGAGATGGTAAGTGAGAAATATGCTTTTCCATAGCTTTCCAGTGGGGCTATACATGCCATGCTTTATTTGCATGAATATTTGTCTTACACATTAGATAAATTCTTAAGGGGTTTATGTTAAAATCTATGTTAAATTTATGTTAAAATTTCTCTAAAATTTAGAGAAAAGGTTTTGAATATTGGGTAAAAGTAAAGTTTTGTTTTGTTTTGTTTTAATCTAGGTGCTGGAGTTCATTGTGCTGAAATCTGAAAATGCATATTATATTCCTAATTTCCGGTGCCGGGGTAAAGTTTGCAAAACAAATTTGCCATCCAACACTGCCTTTCGAGGATTTGGCTTCCCTCAGGCCACGGTGGTAGTAGAAGCTTACATAAATGCCGTAGCATCTCACTGTAACTTATTCCCAGAAGAGGTAAACAGTCAGAACTCCCTCATAAAACACTGGCTCCATTGGGTCAAATATATCTTGAACACCTGCAAATAGCATTGTCAGCCTCTGTGTGGTTTCTAAGAAATGAAGTTTATCAACCACATATCAGTTAGCTTTTGCTCTTGTAGTAAGTCAACCACAAAACCAAGTGGTTTAAAACAATATTAGCATTTTTCATGATCCTGTGGGTCAACAGGGCAGCTCTTCCGGTCTGGGCCAGCTCAACTGGAGCTTTATTGGTCTCAGATGGCTTCACTAACTTGTCTGGTGATTATCTGGTGGGTTTATCTGGGAATGCCTCACCTGCAAAGGCTGGAAAGTCTGCTCCATAGCATCTCTCATCCTGTAGTAGGCTAGTTCAGATTCATTCTCCAGGTAATGTTCACAGAGTTCCCAAGAGCAGCAAGAATGTGGCATGGCCCAACATGCAAGTACTTTTCAAGTCTCGGTGTTCCTTACTATGTATTACTATGTATTATCCCATTGACCAAAGCAAGTCACAAAACCAATCCCAGAGTCAGGGTAAAACTACCCCAGGGCAGAAATAGAGTAGAATGATTATAGGCATTTGTGCAAACTTTTAACCACAGCCAAGACTTTGAGGAGCTAATTTGAAAACAACTAGGACATAAGGCAACATTGTATAGGAGTAAAAGAACTTGGAATCAGAATTCTGACTTACCACTAACAAACTTGTGACAGGGCTAATAATAGTGCCTACTGTTTCTCAGGGTTATCATGAAGTTAAGTGAGATAAACATACTTACACAAACATTGTCATGCCTGCAGCATATGAAGTGTTCAATACTAGTTTCTGTTGTTTATTTTTTGTCAATTTTATACCTGTACATTTGCATTTGCATATTTATATCCAAATAAATAGCTTTCTTTTTTAAATGCACTCTGCTGTCATGTATATCTAAAAAGGAAATTTAAAAAATCGAAGGAAGATCAGCAGAGTAGAAGAAAAGGACCAGGGGAGGGAAAAGAAAAGGAAAAGGGAGAATACTGGGGAATAATACTGGTCAAATTGTATTGCTATATTGTGTACATGTATGAATATGTAACAATGAATCCCGTCAGTATGCACAACTATAATGCACCAAAAAATGGGAAAAAAAGAAAAAAAATTTTTTAAGAAGAAATATTTTCTCTGCATCAGACATATAACAAAAAATGCATGCTTCACGTATGGAACAAGCATCCATCCTTAAAATCCATTTCATTTTATTATCTTCCAGGTTAAAGAAATAAACATGTATAAGAGAACTAGCAAGACAGCCTACAAGCAGACATTTAATCCTGAACTCTTGCGAAGATGCTGGAAAGAGTGTCTGGATAAATCTTCGTTCTACGTTAGGAAACAGGCTGCAGAAGAATTTAACCAAAAAAATTACTGGAAGAAGAGAGGGCTTGCAGTTATCCCCATGAAGTACTCCATTGGGGTCCCCATAGCCTACTACAATCAGGTAAGGTGAGGAGAGATGTCCTCCTGAAAACCCTGTTCCAAATGACTGGCCTCTGGAAAAGGCAATCATCTGCAACAAGGGGTGGTCCCTACTGGAGACAGAGAAGAAACTGGGGCAGTTTCCTTTAGCAGGAGACAGAGTAAGCTTAAGCAACGATGGGGACCCACAGGTATCAGGGCAGATCTAGCAGGACATGGTACTAGGGACCTCAGAACACAATCACCAGTACAGTCTAGTTCAGGGGCGCCTGGTTTTAGTAGCAGGGCCCCAAACATGGGTACGGGGTCAGGAGTCAAATTCAAGTCTGTGAGGAAAAGAAACCTTCCTAGTTTCTTAGAGAGCAGTCGGGTCATCTAAGGCAGAGCTTTCAAAAGCATGAGCACAGACAGCTCCCTAGCTCACACAGAAACTTGAAGTTTTCAATCTTGAGGTTCAATGACTACTGGGTTTTCTTTTATTTTTTAGTATTTTTTATGGAGCTATGTTTTATTTATTCATTTTTATGTAGTGCTGGGAATCAAACCCAGTGCCTCACACATGCTAGGCAAGCACACTACCTCTGAGCCATAACCCCAGCCTCTGGGCTATCTTTTTAAGTTTAACCGTAATCAATTTCTTATGGGGTTCAGTTTCTGATTCTTTTATTTTTGTATCTATTCCCATTAATCTCTGAAATACCCCATAACCAAACTCTTGCAAAGAAAAGCATTCAGGCTCCCTTCATGGTGTGAGTGACGTATACCCATGCTGTCTCTTAAAAAAATTATCTCCTGTGTGCATACTTCTTCAGCGTCCTCTTACGTGGTAGGAAACAAAATGGAAAAAATCCAGGGGAAGGCCAGGAGGACTGTCCCCCCCAGAATAGGTGTTCAACTTCCCCCAGGTAGAATTTCTCAAACAAGAGTAATACAGGCTGCCTTTAAGGAGAAAAACTTGTGGCTCTCCATGGTTGCTTAAATTGTTTGTTTTGATGCTAACTATATATTACCATGAAACAAAGAATAAGCTTCTTATAGTTTCCATTTATGAAACACAAATTTGCAAAGTAAGTAAAAATAATCCTATAAAGACCAGTGGTATTCAAAATAATAGTATTAATTTAATGTGGTGGGTAATATTGCTTTTCTAAAACTAAATCCTCACCTGTGAAATGATGATAGTTCTGGTTATGGCTGTACCAATTATGTTGAAATCTTATCCTAAATGTCTGCAGATGATGTGATGACTCACCATCCCAACTCTGGTCTCTAATATGCCCCCTCAGTGAAAGTCATCCTGCTTGATGCTTCCACAATCTTCATCACTAAACATAACACACTTTCTGGAGGCACGTGGCAATACTCATACATGGTCATCCACTACTCTTGTTACAGTGTCAGGGAGATAAAAACACAGTTTAAACATTCCTGTGGAGAACTTAATGATTCCAAGAAGACTGGATCATATCCAGCAGATGGAAGAGATGAGTTAGTTGACATTTTAACCCTTTGTGGCAGGGATATGAGCATCAAAACAGAGATAGGGTCCCAGTGAGTTAAGTGCAGGATCCTGGGCCCTGCCCTAGAGTGCAGTGGGGATTGATCTCAAGAAAAATTCTGTGACTTGCAGAGCTGTTCTACATGGCCAGGCCTCCTCCTGCCTATGATCTTGTGCCTGGAGAAACATGCAAATTCTGTGAATTCTTCAGTTGGAATAACCAGCATTTTATGTCCTTGGCTAAACTTACTGTGACATTTGTCAATATCAGTTTCCAAACTATGTTACAATTATCTCCACCAGGCAGCTGCTTTGGTCCATATCTATCTAGATGGCTCTGTCTTGCTGACTCATGGTGGCTGTGAACTGGGACAAGGTCTGCACACCAAAATGATCCAGGTGAGATAAGTGTCCATGTTCTCTCTTGTAGGAGAGCATAGCACCCTACAGACTAAGGTCAAGCACTAAATGCACAAATCAATTTTAACACTCATCCTAACCTCAGGAACATAAAAATGCAGTGGAGTGACAAAAGTAGATGTTGAAACTGAGAAAATATATTACTCCTCCTTCATATGAAAGAACCATACATTTTCTGAAAAATGTAGCTCCAGTTTCAAAGAGAAATACCATAAATTTTCATGGCAACTGCTCAGAACGACAGTGTGTGTCCCAAGGTTACTACACTGCCACATGGCTTCCAAAAAACTTGTATTAAAAGAAGCACTGGTTGGTTGGTTGCATGTCTCCAAAAAGGAGAGTATCACTGGTGGTGCCATTTGAAACCCAGCTTAACTGTTGTCATCATGGCAGGGCAGCCAACCAGGGTTTACACCCCATTCTGAAAAGAATGCAAAGGTTTCTCACTTAGAAGTGGGTGGAAAGTTAGTGAAATAATTTCTCTTTTACCTCTGGCAGGTGGCTAGTCGAGAACTGAACATCCCCCCATCATACATACACCTGTCTGAAACCAGTACCATCACAGTGCCCAATGCCGTCTTCACAGCAGGGTCCATGGGGACAGACATCAACGGAAAGGCTGTACAGGTAACTCTTTTTTCATCTCTCGGTCACCCAAGGTCTGCACTGGGGGACCTTGTCCTTCTTTATGGAAGATAAAACTGAGGCCAAGAGAGGTTAAGTTCTAGGTCACTGGGTTAATTGCTGGTGGACAGAGACTCCCAGCCAAGTTTTCCAAAGCTCCCTTTGGTGCTTCTGCTGCACTGGGTTATCTTTTAAAATTCATATTCTGCTTCATGTGCAAACCTGCCCCTTCAGCAGCCTCCCTCTGTCTCAGATAAAACAATCTCCCCCTTCTCTCACCCCAGCCCACTAGAGCAATGCAGTACAGTCCTACCTGGGTTCCTTGGAGAGTCTGGGTCTGGCAATTAACCTCCCTAAGAATCCATTTCCTTTTCTGCATAACTGGGAATTCAGATACCACCCATCTCATAGAAGTGGGTGGATTACAGAAATCTTACAAAAAGCCACCCCCTAACCTCTAGAAAACTATTGATTGGTCAGTATTCACCCACAGAGACCATCTCCACAACATGACAAACACCTGGTTGAAAAGGGATGCTTTCTGCTTAACAAATGTGCCCCTATAGCCTGTGGACCAGGGCTTCTCAAAGTTGGCTCCTTGGATAGTGGTCCCATGAAATGCTCAGTGAAAAAATAAAAGTTCTACAGTCACAGAGTTTGAGACATGTTACACTCCACGTCCCACTCCATGTAAATATTGTCAGACCACCTTTGAGACGAAATCAAGTTCTTCCTCTAAAGTTCAAAAATGTAGGAAAAGTATATGGAGCAGAAGTCCCACCCCACACAGGCCTCCACCATCTGACTTGGGCAGCAACATGTCCAGCACATTCAGAGAGTGCTCCTTGGTGGGAAAGAGTGGCAATTTCCTTTTGCTTGCCCTTCAGACCTTCTGCAGTTCTTCCTCAGATTCCCATGGTGGGCTGACTATGCAGACCTTTCAAGGCCCATGAAGACCCTCTGCTTTCAGTGGTTCTAGATTCTTTGCCAACCAATAACCACATGAGACTTTCAAAGGAAATATAATGAAAGCTGAGGTTCTGCTGACTGTAAAGACATTGAAGGCCCCACACTTTATATAGAGAGACTGTCGCTTGGCTGGGAGAACTGAAGAAGATGAAGTCATTCATTTCAGAACCCCAAAACTCTTTTAAAATCCAGTCTTTTATATGGGAGTCTAGGAAATGGTCATAAAAAAATGCTTATAGAAAAATCCTGAATAACCTTAATTTAAAAGCAGTAGTAGAAAGCCAGGCGCGGTGGCGCACGCCTGTAATCCAAGTGATTTGGGAGGCTGAGTCAGGAGGATCGAGAGTTCAAAACCAGCCTCAGCAACTTATCAAGGCCCTAAGCAACTCAGTGAGACCCTGTCTCTAAATAAAATACAAAATAGGGCTGGGGATGTGGCTCAGTGGCCAAGTGTCCCTGAGTTCAATCCCTGGTTCAAAAAAAAAAAAAAAAAAA
>JAJEJO010002354.1:70977-132235 GCA_020662805.1 Glaucomys volans
TAAAAAAAAAAAAAAAAAAAAAAAAAGCAGTAGTAGACAGATTAGGTCAGTGAATAAGCATTTGTATACTCATGTTCACAGAAATAGGGAATGACCAAATATTAAACACTGCAAAACAAAGGATGCAATAAGTAGAGAAAATTAATCTCTATTTTCAATATCCATCAATTTCTAATTTTCCTTAAAATCGAATGATTAAATACAGAAAATGCATTAATTAGAAAAAAATCTAACCCAACACCATCCCTGCTGCACTGGCCTCTCATCAGTAGACTTGTGAGTAAAATTTCTTGTTTATTCAGAAATAAATACTAGTCTTCAGGCCCCCACACTCCAGGGATCCTTATCAGGCTCTCTGAGTGACTTTGAAGCCCCTCATGCTAGGCTTGAGGTGATTTAGGGCAAATATTACCTTGAGGCTATATTTAATAGAGAAAGAAATATCAGAGCTTCTTAGCAAAGCCCTTAATGATAACAAGCAGGCATCTGAAGTATATCAGAGGTAGTTCATCAGGATGTTGAACTTCCTGACTCAACTCTGGATTCATACAGACCAACATCCCACAGGATATATTTGGGGAATGTGGGTGGATCTCATGGATTCAACCTATCAGTATACAAAATATTCTGCTGACATTGATTCTAACCAGGAAATTATTCCCTGTGGCCTTTAGCATGTCACCATTTGAAGTGATGTTGATGACATATGGACAGGATGCCCCTGATGGGCGTTATTGACCAAGATTTTGTGTCACAAGATCTAAAAACCTTTGGGTGAGAAGAACAGTGCTGCTGGGTCCTCTCTTAAATGGAGAACCAGCATCCATTCACTTGAGCTTTCCATCTCTGAAAGAAGGGCAGTGAGATGCAGCCTGAAAACACCAGCCCTGAGGTGGAGCCCCCCACACACAATTTTCAGCAGTCATGAGCACAAGTGAAAGGAGTCCATCAAGGCTGCAGTGGCATGTGTGTGAAAAGAGCATACTCCAGGCAGCTGGGACTGCTTACACCAGTGTTGTCCAAGGCCTCGGTGATGTTTACATCTTTTCAGAAGAAAACATATTCAAGTGAGACTCTTGTGCTGCTCATGTCATCCTGAGGACCATGGGCAGGGAAATAGTGGACATGAAGGAATTGCTAGAAAAGGCATCCACAGTCAGGGCCAGATTTGCCATGGCTGCTGTACCCTCCAGAAAATGAAGGCACCACTGGGCTGGATCATTGGCCAACAAGGGAGGACTGATTGCACTGGAGATGTACCTGAGCCTCCTCATCCATTGGAGCCCTCTCCTCATTTGAGTTTTATTGGCAGTTAGATTGGTGTGCCACTGCAGAGACCCAGACATAGATGGACACTGATCTCATGTACATATAAACTGAACTGTGAAACTATTTCCTGTATCCCTATCCTTTGAAAATAGTTTTGTCCTAATGATGGGTAATAATTCATCTTTTAAAGAGCATTTTTTCCTTATGTGTTCATAACAATGTTAATTTCAATAAATTAATAATGTTCATGAAATAATTTTTTTTGCAAAAAGAAGTTCAGAGTCACAAAAGAATGGCAAAGTTTCACTGCAATATCTCACTAAATTAAGGGTGAGCTTACCTTAGGAGATCCATGAACTGTTGACGCTAAAGTCATGCAGAGGAGTTTGGTGGTCAGGGTGTTGCCAAGGAGACCTGCTGAGCTGAGGCCACCATGTGGCTCTATAGTGGCAGGGAGGATTTCAAGAAAGTTGTAACAGGTTTACTAGAGAGAGTGAGGTAAGGTCACACCATATAGGCATTGAACAAGTCACCTCCAGAGAACAGCATAGCTCTTACAGAGTCTGAGTTTTTAAGTTTTGGATCCATTTTTTGATTCAATTTCTCATATACCCCTCGGTGGTTTATTAGCCCTTTGCATAACCCTCAACAACTTTTCCTTGTGAGGATAGTGATGACCTGGATACAGGGGAGGATCATGAAGACCTGGTCACAAGAGATAAGGTCTTGAAACAAGAGTTCCTTCAAGGGATTTTAATTAACTATGTCTGAGTAGTTTTGATGAGCCAGTTCCCATTATACTGATGCTTGTCTGCTTTGACAAAGTTTTCTGTTATCCCAAATCCTGTGACTTACAGATTTGATGACTATGTCTGATGCCCTTCCTATAAGTTACTGCCCTTCATTGCCTTCCGGCTACCCACCTCTTCATGGCTAAACTACCAACCTAACAAGAACAAGATAATGGGAAGAAGATCTGATACTTGGACAGATGTGGGGACTCTAGGAGTTAGGTTGCCTTGTGTGGAAGGCATCCATTTGTAATGAGGTCAATGATTGAAAACTGAATGGACCAACGAAGATCTACAAAAACAGTAATCTCCCCAATGCATGAGAAGCCATAGACCATTTTCCAAAGATGATAGAAAAGAAGGAACAGAAGCCAAGAGGAGGCATGGAGGGTGTTCTGAGGCTGAGATGAGTAAGAAAGAGCAAAGATACAAATGTACTCACATTTGAATTAAAGGTGGAAGCCAAGTTGGGATCCACCGACTCCCAGGGATCAGGTGTAGAAGTTCAAGAAGTTACCTCAATAATTTTTATTTTCATTTCAATAGAAATCTTTCAATAATTAAAATAAGCACATTTCAAGTATAAGTGGAATAATATCATGATTATATTTGTCCACATTTAGGATCAAAACTACTTTGAGCCAAGGCAACAAAAAAAAAAACAGCAGAGATAGACTTCACATATGAATGACATTTTCCTGCCCAATGAAAGTAGATGAGGACAGGACATAAAATGCAAGTGAAAAATCTCATGGCCATTTAAATTAGAAAAGCTGAGAGAAAACTGATCCTTCACACTGGCACAGCTTAGGCCTGTTGGACTTAAATGCATCTGCACCTTAGCAGTCAATACTTCCACACTCCAAGCAGCAATTTAACTTCCAAAACACATCATCTCTCAGTTAAACTAATTTTGTTATTTTGAATTTTATTAGTGTATAGGTTGGTGTGCATGATCTGTCATTTTGGTTTTGCTTTATAGTTACAAAAGAGCTATAACTCCAAGGAGACTCTGCTTAGCTTTATGTTAACATATATTTAAACAACATTGCAATAAAAATAAGTCAACACTGTAGGATCCACAAGAAGATCTTTTTCCTTTGAAAAGATTCCACATATT
Source organism: Glaucomys volans (assembly GCA_020662805.1). Taxonomy (NCBI): domain Eukaryota; kingdom Metazoa; phylum Chordata; class Mammalia; order Rodentia; family Sciuridae; genus Glaucomys; species Glaucomys volans. The sequence goes on from JAJEJO010002354.1 coordinate 74,158, forward strand.
TCTCAAGTTTAAGAAATCCTCCTATAGGAGTAAGGAAGCAAGTTCAAACAATGGCAGGCTCCATCAAAAGTGACTTAAATAACCAACATGTTGCTATTCTGTCTGCCTTTTTTTTCTGATGTCATTTCAAACATTTGTTTCTAGAATGCCTGCCAGATTCTCATGGCCCGTCTTCAGCCCATCATCAGAAAAAACCCTAAAGGAAAATGGGAAGAGTGGGTGAGTGTTCCTTTTATTATCCCAGCCAGGAAAAGGCAAGGACATCCACATGGGTACAAGTGACAGCTGTGTGGGCTGACAGGTGGCAACCTGTCACCTATGGGACACCTATGCCTAACCTATGTGTTAGCGTTTACTTCTACCTTACAAGGCAGGTAAAAGAGACACCTAGGTTCACGGCTGCCTGGTCCTATTTCAGAGCCTAATATCTTACAGAGCACAATAGCAGCATGAGTTCTGAAGTAAAACCCCAGGGTCTGTTGCCCCTGTGCTGTCACTATGGCAGCAGGACAAGGATCTCAGGCTTTGGTGTTGTCACCTGTGCGATGGAAAAAACAGCAATGCTAAGATCAAAGGATTGCTCTACTTTTCATAGTTGTTATTACAATTATCATTATTAATTATGTTGCCCCTACCCAGTTGCAGGGAAGATGACATAATCTTATAGTGAGACAGTATATCAAATTAGTGCAGGGTGAAAATACACATATGCATACCTATATATCCTATGCACATGCCTAAATACATAACTACATAAACATGTAGCCTACCCCTCTTCCTAATTAAAAAAAAGTAAAAAATAGTAAAATTTTTACACTGCACAACCCAATTTGAATTATGCCAGAGCACAGCTCTCTGCTACCTTCAAGCACCTCCCTAGCAAATTGTGACCTCAAGACACTCAGTCTTGAGTCTCACTCCAGGTAACTGTGGATATAGAGCCCCATGTAAACAAGAGACAAGCCCAGAATGGATGCATTTTTTAATTACTTTCCCTAAACTTATATTTTCTTTTTAATTAATCACTTCTTTCAGATTGCAAAAGCTTTTGGAGAATCCATCAGTCTCTCAGCTACTGGATATTTCAAGTAAAGGACATGACTACTTTGGCTAATATTATTCTTGGGCAGGGGTGATGTGTGGTGGGTGTTAATCCTGTAGTCCAGGGATCTTTGGGGTTGGGGAAGGAGATGAGGAGTTTGGACTGGTGACAGGGAAACAATCCAGGACCACCTTGGGAAAGGGCAAACACCAGTCCATCTCCTCCTGAGTCTGCAGCAATTCTCTTGTAGCCCTTACCACAGACCCCTTACAACAGAAGGGGGAGCAGGCCTCCAGCCACAGGGTGGGGCATGGCCTGCAGCCTTCTGCCCTGTAGCCTCCAGGACCCCACACAGCCAGGTGACCAGATAGCTAGTCGGGAAAGTACTTTTTTTCCCCCTCACTTCTGATATCTCTTTCAGAGGCTACCAGACATATATGGACTGGGAGAAGGAGGAAGGTGATGCATATCCATATTTTGTTTATGGAGCATCCTGTTCTGAGGTTGAAATTGACTGTCTGACTGGGGGTCATAAGGTAAAAAGCAACATTTATATGTATCATATTTATAGGGTCAACACAAACAGTGATATGTTTCCTATGCTGTAAATAATAACCAACTTGATACTCCAGGTGGAAGAACCAGGGACAGATATATAACTTTAGTAAAAATCCTACTTTAAATAAACTATATTATCCATTATATCTTTTTTCTTGGTGCAGCTCCTTAGAACCGACATCTTCATGGATGCTGCTTTCAGCATAAACCCAGCCCTGGATATTGGACAGGTGTGTACCATTCTCGCAGGGACTTTTAGTAACTCCTGATTAACAGCAATTCATTCAGAATACAGTTCTCCAGCATCATCCAAACCTTGTTCATACCTCATGCAAATATTCTGCAACATATATTATGTATTACACACATACATGCACATTTGCATACACCCACAGATAGATAAAATACTGTAAGAAAATTCAAGAAAAAGTTAACAATGAATGTCTGCATGACAAGAATATATATTATTTATTTTGCTTTGTAAGTCTCTGCACTTCCTAATTTTTGTTCAATGAACATTATGGTCATAATTAAAACTCTATACAGGTCCATAGTAATTAAGTTACATTAGTACTTATATTAATATTGAATTCAAACATTGCACAATTTGGGGAAATAAAATAGAAAAAAATGTTTAAACACAATTTTGCCCCTTTTTGCTGAATTTAATTCTGATTCATATCTCACAAACAGATAAAATTAACTCACCCAAGTCTTTTTAAACTTAGAGTTAAAACCTTTCCCAGTTGTTGGGGAAGCTCTGCTTTTTTCTAGTAAAGTGGGGCCTACAGACCAGAGCATTGCCCACCCCAGGCCTGCTCACCAGCTCCCAGGTGGAGCCAAGGTGACTGGTCCCTACTGTGACTTCTATAGCAATTTGGAGATTGAGTATCTTGGCATCCAACCCTGAGAGATATGTGGTGCTTTCATCTGCCAATCATATCCCACCATTCTAAATCCTAATGGATCAATTTACCTAGCTTGACCAATGAAGTTCATAAGGAATAATTTTGTTGGCCCATTAGTGTTTCTCAAACTGTGGTCCTTAGTCTCTCTGCAGCCAAAGCAACTGTAGTGTTTCTAGGAAATTTGGGTTCCTGGCCCACACTTCAGGCTCAAGTCTTGCACCATCATAACTTTGCTATACTGGGAACTGAAATCTGTACCCAAAGTGGATCTTAAATCCATAAAGTTTGAGAACGATAGCTAGCCCCACGCTCTGGTCCACCTCTCCTTCTCTTTCCCTCTTCTCCCAGCTTATTCCTGACTCTTTATTGCCTTTGCAAAGAAAAAGGGGAGATGCTCTGGTCAGGAAAAATCCTACATTTGCTCCATCAGAAAAGGAAAGGAAAACAGAAGTGTTAGACTGAATCCCTGGGGCTTTTCTCTTTTCCTTTAGGGGTAATGTCATTTCCTAATGTAGTATTCAAATATGCTTACCTTATTCCAAAATTTGAAGTTTCAGTAAAAACTCAAGCTGTAATTCTCCTTCAATATTTATAACCTACAGACAGATATTCCCTTTGAAGGGAACCTTTTCCTCAAAGCATAATAATTTATAAATAAAGCCACATGACTTTTAATGAATATAGTTATTTCTTCCTACCCAACTTGTTTAACATTGATCTACTCACTGAGGTAGTTTATAAAGGGAAACAAAGAATCCAGATATTAATATCAGCTACAGTGTCCTGGCTCCATTCATTCTAGTTCATGCTCCTTTAATGGTAGTTTCTTTTCTATATAATTCACAGACATTTATTGAGAAATCAGTGTATGAGGCACTGCGCTGAGAACAGAAGCAGACCTGACCTCAGTATACTTAAAAGTGAGGGGGAGGGGGACAAGGATGTGTTCAAAAAGCAGTGAGCCTGGAAGAAGCAGTTGCTAAAGGCACCTGGGAGGTGGGGGAACATCCAAAAGGATCCAGAGAGTGAGTATTTTTCACCTAGAACTTAAAGGGTGAAGAGGAGCAAATAGGAATTTGCCAGGAAGAGAATTTGAGGTGGGCAGGGGTGAAGAGAATCAGAAGAAACTGCATTTACAAAGACTTGGAGGTGGGAAAGAACTGGGTGGGTTTGAGAAACTACCTGAAACTTGGGCAAGCGTCCGGTACATGGGGTGCCCGAGGATGAGGCCAGGCAAAGTGGAGGCCCCTGTTCCTGAAGGACCCTTTGTAAAGTCCACTGCAGTAAGTTCCAGAATGGTTCACTGTGGTGTGGAGCTTGACTTTCTTTCAGACTGGAATGATTTTTCAAATAATATCCAAATCTCACCTATGAAATTTCTGACTCTAGGTTGAGGGAGCATTTATCCAGGGCATGGGATTCTATACCATAGAGGAGCTAAAATACTCCCCAGAAGGTGTGCTTCATTCTCGGGGTCCAGATGACTATAAAATCCCCACTGTCACTGAGATACCAGAAGAATTTTATATCACTTTGGTGCGTTCCCGAAACCCCATTGCCATCTACTCATCCAAGGTAAGAACTTGAGACCTCTGTATTAGTTGGCCAGGTCCTCCATAACCAAATACTGGGTGGCTAAAACAACACATTGACTTTCTTACACTTCTGGAGTCTGAGTGTTCAAGACTGAGATGTTGGCATGGTTGGTTTCTTCTGAGTCTTCTCTACTCAGCTTGTAGATGACTACCTTCTCCTTCCTATTTCTCCACATTGCCTTCCCTCTGTGCCCATCTGGGTCCTTAGTTTTCCAGACTAGAGCCCACCCAAACGGACCTCATTTTAATTAAACATCTCTTTAAAAACCCTATCTGCAAAAGCAGTCACACTCTGAGTAACTGGAAATGAAGACTTCAACATATGAATTTGAGGAGAGACAAATTAATCCCCTAAAAACCTCCTCTATCAACAACTCTTGAAATGGTCCCCAGAACCGTTTTGAATTTGTTTGTTCCTTTGAATTGCAAATCCCAAAAAAAGAAAACAAGCTCTCTCAGAGTGATGCTCAACATCTCCAGAAGCCTGAGTCCTCTTCACTCTTGAGACATGAAAGAAATCTAAATCAAATAAGAAAGGTCAAGGAGGACCTGAACATCTTGGCTCATTAGGCTAAGTGCCACCAGGAGATAAACTGACCTTGCAGGCAAATGACAGCAGCCCAGAGCTTGATTTTCTGCACCCCTCCCACCTGTCCCACAAACTCAATTCCATCCTTCCCCAGCCAAATTGCTCCCTGACTCTGCTCCCAAGTGTTAATAGTCACTGAGGTCACTGAGGTGTTGGCTCCAATGCCTTCTGGAGGGCATGTCTTTTAACTGGTCAATAAACACCTGTGGCCACCAGGTTATTGAACACAAGTGTTAAAAATGCAATTTCCCCAACTTGAGTTCTATTCTGAGCCCACATCTGGCCAGACAGGTGGCAACTTTAACTTCAGGTTTTGGGGGGTTTTCCTCGATTTCCTAGGAATAGGTCAGGGCTGGGAGAAAGACAAGACTTCCTGCCTAAATGGCCTCCATCTCCATTTCTCCACCAGACTTTGGCCAAAGGCACCTCTAAAAGCCAGCCTGACACAGGGCATGATCCTGCTGCCCAAGGTCTTGGCACCTTGCTATGAGACCTCCTCCTCGCCTCAGAGGACCCTCCCCAACCAGCCCCTCTTCTCCCTTCATATTTTCCTCAGACTAACCTGTTTTTTGACAACCAAAGTCTGGAAACACCTTTGTCTGCTTCTGACCTTGGTCCCCTCCCTCCACCAAGGCCCTGGACAAAGAGCACAGACCAGACTACCCTGAGGAAAGAAAGAAGGAATATCAGAACAAAAAAGCATTGGTGAATCATTCAAAATATAAAGTTAATTCACACCCATCTACCACACACTAAGAGAGCCCGCAAAGAAGTCAACCACGTCACTGTTCCCAAGCCCATCTGCAAAGACTGTGGTCATTTTGTTTTGGCTTTGAGTTAAAACAATGGCCCAAAGCCAGGATTGGAGTATCTTAGAGGGCAGCAGGGACTTTGGTCTTCAGGACTTTACCTGGGAGGGAAAACAGGAGTTTTTAACTGCCAGATATCCTGGTGTCCTGGGACATTTTCATCAGCTACTCTCAGGAGCACCCCACACACAGAGAATCGCTATGGGGGAGTTCAACCCAGCAATCCAGATGCACTCCACTCTGGGGTGATAAAGCCAGAAGAGGTGAGCACGTGTGTGTGTGTGTACACATGCATTAGTCCTAAAAGAACTATGCATTTCTTACTGCCATTTGTACCTTTCTCAGGGATTGGGTGAGGCCGGAATGTTCTTGGGGTCCTCCGTATTGTTCGCCATATATGACGCAGTGACTGCTGCCCGCAGAGAGAGGGGGCTGAGTGAGACCTTTGCTATGAGTAGCCCGGCAACTCCTGAACTGATCCGAATGACCTGCGTGGATCAATTTACTGACATGGTAGGGGAGGTTCCTGCAGTAATTGCCCCTTACGAGGGTTTTCAGGTTCTTGGTTTGAATTTGATAATCGTGACAAAATTAAATTTAAAAAATTTCAGTTTTTAACCCTGGCACGGTGGCGCATGCCTATAATCCCAGTGGCTTGGGAGGCTGAGGCAGGAAGATCACAAGTTCAAAGCCAGCCTCAGCAACTTAGTGAGGCCCTAAGCAACTCAGTGAGACCCTGTCTCTAAATAAAATACAAGATAGGGCTGGGGATGCGGCTCAGTGGTCAGGTGCCCCTGAGCTCAATCCTCAGTTACCCCCCTTGCCCCAAAATTCAGTTTTTAAATTGAAAAGTCTCATTTTGCCTCCACTTACCACTTCCAGTATGCTTCAAAGCAATTGCAAAGTGAGCAAATCTCTTCAAATAATGATTTAATCATTTCAGACCCAAAGAAAAGCACACTGAGCCAATGCTAATAAAAGATGGATGTAGTAGGTTGCTTCTTCAAACATTTTATCAAAATGCAGTTGGTGTGGCATTTTGATTATTTCAATAACCAAGTTATATTTACTAGCTATCAGATCTGGTCAATTATAGAGAATATATTTGTTAAGTAAACTAAGAAAAATAATTTAAATGAAAAATATCAGATCCCTGGACACAATCTGATTTGCCTTATAATCACTCACTAATAAAATACAGTTTCATTTGCCATCTGCTAAAAATATATTTAAAACTATCATCAGAAGGTATTCTTCTATCGAACTGCTTACTAGAGCATGAGTCTGTCATATAAAATCAGATTGCACATTATGCTTTGGAATTACAGGGCTTTTGAGTAAGATGCATCTTGTCCCAAACATAAATCTAGGAGGATAAGAAGGTTTGTGATTCAAGAATTGAAGCAAATATGAAAGTTACATAATTTTAATAAGCATTAAACAGACATTGATTTTTCACTTTTTAAAAATACATTATTTATCTTTAAATTATTATATTTTCCATGTAATAAAAATTTATTAATAAACTATCTTCCATTTTTTTTTATCTTTTTTAGATTCCCAGAGATGACCCTTCAACATTTACACCTTGGTCCATCCAGGTGTCTTAATCTTGTGTTTTCAAGAAAATGAAATAATATGTGATTGATCTTTAAAAAAAGTCTCAAATCAGAGCAAAATAAGGTTGACTCCAGATTGTCGAAGATAATTTTAGCATTTTCAAATTATTATCTATGGTTTAGGTACTTGCATGATTACATTTTAGGATGCAAATTTTCACCAAAAGTATAATGAAACTTAGAATCAGAAACTCTAATTTTAGTTTTTATTATCCTGAATATTTGTATCATCATGATTTTAAAACATGATAGAGTTTTCATTAACCTGGAACAACTCAAGAGAGACCCCTCATGTTTTATTCTTCAGAAATCTGCTCAAAGCTTGATAAAATCATCCACACCAAAAACTATCAGGACTGGGTTCCCCCAAAGCCAATGTCTCCTGAAAATAACCAGCTCACATGGGAAAAACCCTGATCTACAGCACTTGCCAATTCCCATGGTATAAATATTCCCACAATGGCAAATTCCAAGCCTCCTCTTTTTTTTTTAATCACTCTCCTGTGTATGAGCATTCCAGCATTTTGCAATTGCAAGCAATATTACAATAAATACATTTATGAGTTGGGTTACTTGAAATACAGTGTATATTACAAATTAATATTCAGATCACTATGAACAGGTAAAATAATACAACTCATAAGCATAGAAATTTTGCTCTGAGAATCAATAGGTAAACTGAGTTTTTAGCACATGAATCCTTCATTTAAAAAGGCAACTGATTTTATATTAAATTCAACTTGTTCTCTAGCAAACCTGATAACTTCTACAGAGAAAAAAATACAGTTTCTCTATAAAAATCAGGTCGAAGGTGCAATAAATTCTAGACTAGCAAATGTAGTGAGGTATTATTATTTCTGAAAAATACTCTCATATTTTACAATTAAATAGTAATCTTTAATAGTACTATATAGTTCTTCAGAAGATTCACCAGTTAATAGTTCAAAACAAAAAAGGTTATGCTTAAGAAGTTTGCAAGTGTACATGGAATAATTATTCTGTATGACATTTAAGTTGAAAAAATAATAGAAAGTTACCACTTTGAATACTGTGGTGTATCATTATTGCTTAGCACCTTCATTTTTTTTTTATTCACACAATTCATGTAATCTTACATATACATAGGGTAATACTGTCTGTCTCAGTCTACTATCTTTCCTTCCCCCACCCCCTCCCATCCCATTCTCCTCTACACTATCCAAAGTTCCTCCTCTCTTCTCTTGTCCCCCTCCTCCACCACCCCTCCCTGCCCCATTATGTATCATCACCCACTAATCAGAGAAAACATTCTGCCCTTGGTTTTTTGGGCTTGGCTTATTTCACTTAGCATGATATTCTCCAACTCCACCCATTTACCAGCAAAAGCCATAATTTTATTCTTCTTTATGACTGAGTAATATTCCATTGTGTATATATACCACAGTTTCTTTATCCATTCATCAGTTGAAGGGCATCTAGGTTGGTTCCACAATCTAACTATTGTGAATTGAGCAGCTATGAACATTGATGTGGCTGCATCACTGTAGTGTGCCAATTTTAAGTCCTTTGGGTATAAACTGAGAGTGGGATAGCTGGGTCAAATGGTGGGTCCATTCCAAGTTTTTTGAGTAATCTCCATACGGCTTTCCAGAGTGGCTGCACCAATTTGCAACTCCACCAGCAATGTATGAGTGTGCCTTTTTCCCCACCTCCACGCCAACACTTATTATTGCTTGTGTTCTTGATAATAGCCATTCTAATTGGAGTTGGATGAAATCTTAGGGTGGTTTTAATTAGCATTTCTCTTATTACTAGAGATGATGAGCTCTTTTTCATATATTTGTTGATCACCTGTATATCTGATTCCAAGCCACCTCTTTAGGAATCTAAATGAATGTGGAGCTGGAAAGAAATGCTTATAATCAGCTCTGTGAGTGGTCAAGCATTGGCCCCAGCACTGCAAGTCCATCACAGTCCTGAGTCACTCCCATGTAATCTATTTAGAAGGGGCTTTAGGAAGAAGAAACTGCCATGGTTTGGATGCGGTTTGTCACCCAATGATTCATGTGCTGGACGCTTGGTCCCCGGTGTGGTGGTGTTGAGGTGGTAGAACCTTTCAAAGGAAGGGCCTAGTGGGAGGTTATTGGGTCAGGACCGCTAGTGTGAAGGGGTTAATGCTGACCTCAAGGAATGGATTGGGTCTCATAGGAGTGGACAAGTTTCCACAAGAGCAGGTCCTGAGCAACAGTGAGCTTTGCCACTCCTCACTTCTTGCTCCTCTCTGGCCATGTGATCCTTTGCACAGGCTCCCAGTATGTGATGCCATCTGCCATGTTGTAACACAGCAGAGACCCTCACAAGATGCAATCATCCAGAACTGTAAACCAAAATAAACCTCTTTTCTTTATGAAGAATCCAGCCTCAGGTATTTTGTTATTGCAACACAATACTAAGTCTAAGGCACCATTCAAAGCCTCCAACTGGTTCTTACCCACCATGAGCCATGTACATGTACTATATCTTCCCACCTGGAAGGTCACACTGAGTAAAAGAAAATGATCTCAAACTCAACACTCTTTAGTCCCTGTTTTAGATTACAGTCCGAAAGGTGAAATCAGAACCACTTTCATTTTGCCATCAAAGGAGCACAATATCCTCAAGGGTCTTTTTTGGTTATTTCCTAGCTGTTTTACATTGCATTTTCCTGCAGAAATGCTGTCTTATGCCAGAGAAGGTTTTAATCCCCTGTGAGGTTTGAAAACACAAACAAACTAAATCACTTGTCAGGGATCAGCGTGATAGGTGTTAAAGTTCTGTATTAATTCAAGCTCTGTACACATTAATTTATGAATGTCATTCTGTGGTGGGAGAGTAAATGTGTAGCAATTGCTTATACATGGGTAAGACCAAATCAGTAAAGCAAAGGCTGGCAGTAGAAAAAAAGTCTTTCCAAAGAAAAGAACCACAGGTCAGTGTCTTTTATTCCAAGAGAAGCATGTGTATGTGTGTGTGCATGTGCACATGTGTACACACTTGTGTGTACTTGAATTCATGCAACAACTAGATTGCCTGGGACCTAACACACACAAACACATAAGAGAACAATAAAAAAATAAGGTCCCTGTTATGTTTTTCTGGCAGTAAAATACTAAGACACATTTGTCATGAACAAATTAATTGCAAAACTATTATATTCCATAGATTAAAGGGTCAAGGCCTCTGGTAACACAGAAATTGCATTTTTACAAAATAAGTCTGATCATTCCAACAGTATTTAATTAACTGGAAGCATTGAGATGGGAAGTATTTTTAAAGGCTAGCAAGTTTCAAACACAGGATTAATATTCTTATGTCTTTAAAATGAAACTACTAATTTATAGTATTAATTATGTTACACATTTAATCTATATTATTGATTGAGATAAACATATGTCATTGTCTAATTTTAAAGTTATTTCAGAGATAGTTGGTCTTAAATTTAAGATGTAATTTTTTAACCAGTGGATCCAGCAAATGATCAAGGACTCTCAAAGATAAAAACACGTGATCCTTAACTCTGGGCAAAACTGTTAGTGCTTATTACTTGTAGAAACTTACAATTCCTGGTGCTTCATTTTGGAGCTAGTAAAATTTTGTCAAAAGAGAAATTCTACATGGCACTCGCTACATGCGCAATGCCTCTCCTTTCGTATCTGTGGGCCCAACGATATCTTATTTCTCCTGGACCAAAAGTTCACAATGGAACAGTTTTATATCACCTTACAGAAACCAGGAAAATGGAGTTGAGTAAATAGTAGTAAGGATGGATTTGATTTCAGTTTAGCACCTCGAACCTGCAGATGCTCAGATTTGGGGAATGCTCAATAAGAGGGCTGGAGTGGGGCAGCATGGAGATCTATGTCGCTTCTTTTAAGGAAAAATCTTTAAATCCTCTGCACTTGATATGTTCAGTGATGTAAATTGGCCATATTCTTTACACTACCAGAATATACCGTATTGCAGGTCGAGTTCTCCAGACACTGAGACAGAGTTTGGGAAGCAGGATGTTTCTTAGAAATTGACACCCAGTCAAAACTAGTTGAAGACACAGAATTGGGCCGAGGAAGAGGCTGAACTGTAGCAGGAGCCCTGGAGCAAGTAGCATCACAATGTACCACCACATCACTCAATGACAGAGCTCCCCCAGGAAGGGCACATCCTTGAGGAAGGAGGCTCTCCACTCTGAGGCAGCAGAAGCTGGAGGCCCATACTGATCCCACTCCCCAAGTAGGCCTGAATGCTTCCTCCAGGGATCTGGGTAGCTCACCGCATCTACCACCAGACCTTTCAGTTATTCCTCCTGATTTGCCAGTTTATTACTTACATGGGTATAAGTAGCAAATCACATTTATACATTGGGTGAATTACTTTTAGAGATTAGTTTGCATTCAAAGAAATACATAATATGTAACACTTTGCCATTTTAAATCAATACTTGTCTCAAATATTCCATGTCATAGATTTACTGTATTCTTTCCTTACTCATTCAAAATTATCATATTAAATTCAATTACAGCACACTGTGTGTAGGTGCCATTATTCGTTTTTGGTTTTTTTTCTTTCTTTTTTGGTTTTTTTTTTTTGGTACCAGAGTTTAAACCCAGGAGAACTCAACCCTGAGCCACATCCCCAACCCTTTTTTGTATTTTATTTAGAGATAGGGTCTCACTGAGTTGCTTAGGGTCTTGCTGAGTCACTTAGGGCCTTGTTAAGTTGCTGAACTGGCTTTGAACTTGAATCCTCCTGACTCAGCCTTTCGAGCCATTGGGATTACAGGCGTGCACCACTGTATCCGGCTGGTGCTGTTATTAATTACAAATAAAACTATAGAGAAAACTCTTTTACCTGAGATTCATTATCTGAAATTCACACTAGTCAAAAAATTGACTCTGTCCATATAAAAAAGTGACCGTGTGGAAATGTTAAAGATGACTATCTACAGAGCTCTACAGACCCAAGCCCTGAGTTAACAAAGATGGCCTGGAATCAGCACTGTAAGAAAGCATAAATTTATCTCAAAAGATCACAGAAATATCCAACTATTTCTAGTGTTAATAGTTATTGAATATCTAATATTTCTCAAAAATTATAGTCAAAAAACTTCCATCATCGGTCCAATCATTTGATTCACTTGCTATGGAATATTCTATAAGACACTTCCTGCATGTCATTTATTAAATTCATATGCACACTAGATGATATTAGTTTATCTAGTTATCTATCCTATACCAATATTGTATTAATGAGTACCACAGCAAGTGTTCCCTTGATCTTCTTGTTTTTCAAATTTGTCTTAGCTATTTGGACTCATACCAAAAAAAAAAATCATTTTATCCAATTACCTCTAAAAACTTAGGTAGGATTCTAATTAGAATTGTATTGAATTTAAATATTAACTTTAAGAGAATTGCCTTTTTATATTAACTTTGCATTAAAGAACATTTTATGTCTTTCCATTTGTGTAGATTTTGTCTCATGAGTAGATCCTACACTTTTTTGGAAGAGGAGAGCTAAATTTGTTTTTACATGGTCTATATTTTGTAGCTATAAATTCTCCAATATTTATGTTACAGTCAATTACTAGATTGCTTCCTTCTCCACCAATGTTTATATGAATTTATATGTTATTTCACTTTTTCATCATTTTATTACATGATTACAACCCCCAAGAATATGTTACAGAATAAGAAAGGGCACTTGATGATTCCCATTTGACTTTCCAGAATTTATATTGTACCCTCCCAATTTACCTGCTCTTAACCATTTAGACTTCTCCTCCTCTTCATTTTTCCTACCTAATCTCAAATTAATTAAAAAAGAAAGTTTGTTTTTTTCCCTTTGCCTTTAAGGATAGTATTAGTTACTGGTTTTTCTAAGTAATCTGATTTCATTAGTTTCCTTCTGTTCTCTGTGATCTGGAATTTTTCTTCAGAATGGCTGCTGAGTCTTATCAAGAAATTTAACAGAATCTATTGATTTGACCACAGTTCTCCCTCTTTGTTTTTTAATGTTATATACCAGCCAGATTTAATAATTCTGATATTTCATTTATAGCTCTGATATTGAACCACCCTTGTGTCCCAGAAATTATTCTTACTGGGTATATTATCCCTTGATACATTGGTGGACCTGATTTACTAGTATTTTACTTAAATTTTTTGTTTCTAAATTCATAAGTGGGATTTTTCTACGATGTTTTCTATCTTAAATGGTATTAAAATTATTAAGTTTATAAGATGAATTAGGCAGAATTTCCCTATATATATGCCAGGGAGAGTTTAAATATCATTGTCATTCTCTTATGATCATACAGAATTCATCTATAAATGCATTTATTCCTGATTCTTTGTTCAACAATAGGGTTTAAATCTTTCCCATTCTCTTCCATAGTAAACTGTCTCACAGTTTACATGTTATCTGACCTCGTGTTGATTGCTTATCCTTTACCTGCCCCTAACTCTGCAACTCAAGCATGAGGTGGATTCCATTTGGTGCCAAGTCTTTCATCCCGCCCTTCATGACTTCTTCTTCTGATGTCTTTCTCTGTGCAGAGACATATTTCCTGCATTTTGTTTTCTAGGTCACTAATTTGGGTTTCAACTATGATCATCCTCATTTACTGAACTGTTCTTTAGCCGGTCTGTTTTACTCCAGAATACATTTCAGGGACTGCAGTTTAATGTCCTTTTTTAAATTCAGATAGACAATTTTCTAGTCCAACAGTTCTCTTGGGCTAGGTGTGTGTCCTGTTTTGACTGATCCTCCCTCTGGCTCTTGGACCTATATTAGTTTCCCAGGACTGCCCTAGCAACCTGCATAACTTAAAACCACAAAAATTTCTGCCTAGAAGCCTGGAATCAAGGTATCAAGCTTCTTATGAAGGTTCAAGGGAAGAACTGTTGTGAATCTTCCTGGCTTGTGGTAGTTGCCAGCAATCCTTGCCACATTGTGGCCTGCAGACACATCACTCCATCTCACAGGACCATCTTCCCTCCTTGTGCATCCATCTGTCTCCAAATCTCCATCTCTCTCTTATGACACCAGTCATTGGATTCAGGGGCCACCCCAATCCAGTATAACTTCATCTTAACTTGATTACATCTATAAAGACCCAGTTCCCGAATAAGATCACATTGGGAATGCAAGGCTCTCTAAAAGGCCCTTTAATTTGTTTTGCATCTGTCAGCTCACTGGGCTTCAGCTTAGGTACTGGAGCACCCTAAGAGCCACAACCACAGGCTGTAGAACAAAAAGTGGTCCTAATCCATTCCCACCCCAGGCAGGGAAGAAGCAGGAAGGCTGCCAGGGCCCTATTGATACCGCCGCATACCGGTGACAAGTTCTGCTTCCTCGGGTGTTGAAGTATTATGCCAGAGAAGCACGCCAAGACAAGCATGTTAAGCAGGCTTTATTTAAAAGTAGTAATACAAACTTCACCTGAGTGGGAGAAGGGAGGCCATGGCTGATGTTCTGGAATCCCTGAGAAGTGAGCACACCCTCCATTTTTTATAGGTTAGGGTCTTCTTTTGTTCTGCCCTTTCCTTTTACCTTTATCTCTCCTTCCTGCCCATATGGCGATGGTGACATAGCAAAAAGGTGAGGTGCGAATGGCAGGGGGAAGGGTCACATGGAGATTCAGGTGGGGGACCAGGAGGCATTAAGTAGCAACTCCCTGCCTGCAGCTTTTGGGGAGGGGCAGTTAAGCAGGTAACCTTGGTGATCAAAGGGCTCTGGAGGCACTGACATTCCAGTCTCCCAGGGGCGTCTCCAACTTCCCAGACTCCATTCTTCAATTTGACCAGATTCCCCGATTTCTACACTAACTGCCTGTTAATTCTGGCTTCACTATGAGGCAAGTGGAGGCAGTCCCCCAGCCTTGGACTCTCCCCTCTTCTCACACTCACCCAGACTCAGGGGCAGGAAGGGCTCAGGCACTGCCCTTGGCGCCAGTGACCTAATCACACCAACGTCAAGCTTTTCTCCTTGTTTCACTCCCAAGTACCAAGCTCTTCTCCAGAGTCACTGTTCTCTAGCTGCCCATCTCCAGGCTCTCCCTCAGCCTATGGGAAAGAAGCCCTCTCTCCCAGAGAGCCCAGGGCCTCACTGGCATCCAGCTTTCCACAGGTAAAAAGTTTCCAGGAAGGGAAGAGAAGGGGCCTCATGATCAGAAGAGTGGAGAAGGAAAGTTCTGGAACATGGATATTTAATGATCAACCCAAACCCTCAAGATCCTAAAAAGTGCTCATTGTCTGTCTGCTTACCTTTGTTCCATCAAGGGGTTTCAGAAAGCAGTGCCCCAGTGACACCAAAGCCTACTGCCAGTACTTTTCCATTTACATCAGTGTGCAGAAGGTGTTAACTTTTTTTTTTCCCCCCAGAAGGAAGTTTTGTTTGAATTGTTGGGGAGGGTAGTGTCATTTCCAATATTAATTCTTTCATCAGCCAACAAGGTTCTTTGATGTAAATCATAAGTCCTTTTTTATAACAAACATCCAAGTACCTGGAGTTTCTCTGACCCACTGGAATAATTCATTTAAAAGTGAAGAAATTTGGTCTTCCTTTTTCATTAAATGAAAGAAAGAAAGAAAGAAAGAAAGAAAGAAAGAAAGAAAGAAAGAAAGAGAAAGAAAGAAAGAAAGAAAGAAAGAAAGAAAGAAAGAAAGAAAGAAAGAAAGAAAGAAAGAAAGAAAAAAGAAAGTGACTGCTTTTTACCATTGTCTCCAGTAAGATCTGAGAGTTCCGGGACTTGGCAGAAACCACTTCTCACCCTCCTGTCTTGCTTCCTTCAATCTTTTGTTCACTCTGAAATGGATGGTTTCCAAGCTAAGCTCCCCAGAGCCTGGGCTTTTCTTAAAGGAAAGAAAGCCAGAGGCCTTCAGACCACACTCCTGGTCCCTCCGCTAGAGCAGCAACCTTTTTGTTTCATCTGTTTGCAGTTTACAAGATTTCACTCAAAGGTTTCCTGGCCCAAACAAGTTTGAAGAACACTTAACAAAAGCCATTCAGGATCAGTTTTCAGTTTCCCAGCAATTAATACATTTGGTTTCCTAATCCAAAGTACTTTTATATAATCCAAATCTAATACCATTATCCAACTTTAGTACTTCAAACCTGTTTTTCTACTCTAAATGTTTGTACTTTATGTCAATGTGGAGAGAAATTTTCCAATAGATGTTTTGGGAACACCATGGTCCATGCTTTCCAGTCTCTGGCAGCATCCAGCTCCTGTCAGCAGGGACTGTGGGCCCTGTGTGTGCACAAGTTACCCCCATGTGCACAAGTTACCCCCATGTACACAAGCGTGAGGTGGTAAACAGATTGTGGGTCCTTAAAAACAGCCCTGTGTCATCTTCCCTTAAAGGCAAGTGACCACAGAAGAGGCCTGTATCTCCACATGCTCCTTTCTCCCCGCACCCTGCCTGCTTCCCCTCCAGGCTCAATTCTCAAGAAATTAACTCCTGTTCATCTTTCAAGCCTAAATCTGTCTTTCTCAGATGACTTGCCTGATCCTTGTCCCCCAAACCAGGCTAGTTTCTCTGTTTTGTGTTTATCAAAGGAAAAAATGTTTAATTGCCTGCTATCATCTTGTGAACACTTCAGAGAAATGAAATGGGTAGATCTGCAGTTCACTGTCCCTCTGCCACTTAGCAGAGAGCCTGGTGCAAGGCAGATGCACAATGTCTGCAAATTAGCTAATCACCATTGTCTCCTTTTAAAGCGTCTTGGGTCATCAGTCAAGTATTTATTCACCCCTGCAATGAACACACTGTCATTTGCCCTGGCCATTGTGGGGGATACAAGTAGCTATTTTAATCTCCAGGAGCTTGCTGCCTGGTTGGGAAAATGAGAGACAAAGATTGAAAGTATGAGAAACTAATTAGTGGCACATCAGAAATTTATTAAATGAAAAGTGAAGTTTCAATCGGTGGTTCTGCAGAAACTCAGAGAGAAGAGGAAGGAGGTTTGGAGCCGCTTTCTGAGGTGAATAAGGAGGCAGGGCAATCACAGAGGGGCAGGGACAGGAGTGTCATCACTGCAGATGTGGAAGGACCATCTCCAGTCATTCAACAGACACTTAAAGGGTATTCAGTCTATGGTAGACACCATCCTAGGCCACAGGGATACAGTGGTGAATTGAAAGTCACATCATCCCCATCCCCTTGGGGACAGAAAAAACAAAGGTAAGCCACATCCATGTCAGCAAGTAAAGAGTGATATGGAAAAAATGAAACAGAGTGGGAGAACAGAGTGGCAGGGGTACCACTTGAAATTGGGCGATCAGGGAAGAGGCTGGTCCCAAGGCAAGGAGGCATCGCCATCCCAAATTCTGAGAAAAGAGACGTGGAGGCGAAGAATCACAGGCACCGAGGCCTGGGACAGGAGTTTAGTATATTCCAAAAGCAGGAAAAAGGCCAATGTGATAGAGAAGATAAACAAAGGAGAGCGTGGAGCAAGGAGAGCGTGGTGAAAGACATGCTGGAAGACAGGCAGGGCTGGTATCAAAAGCTGGGTCCTTGCCCCCCAATGCTGATCCAATAAAGAGACAAGGTTTTGAGAAAAGGAAAAAGGGGTTTTATCACTTTGCTAGCAAAGGAGAAAGGCAACAGACTCGTCACCAAGACTGCCATCCTAACTGCTAGGTAGAGGGAAGAAAGGATTTTAGAAAGGGCTGGTTTCCAGATGTCATCAATAGATGTAATTAGTGCTCAACTTCATCCTCAAACAAACTGTTTTCCCACTCCAGGTCCCAAGTTTCTTTGTTCAGGTCAGCAGGAAACAGAAGGACAGATGGTTTAGGACCAGAAGAATGCTCACCTTGTTTCCCCCTCAGTCAATCAGGAGAAGAGGAAGAGGAGGAACGAAAAAAAAAATTCAGTTTTAAAATAAGCCCCAGTGGTGGAGCAGCAGGGTTTATATTCAAATCATAAAGTAGAGCCCGATTACAGACTAACGCCATGGATCTGCCAGGAACAGGTATGCAGGGTTTTGCTTAGTGCAATGGGAGGCACTGGAAGGTTCTAAGTAGAGTAACACAGGTTTAAGCAAAGAGTAGTTTAGCTGGAATAGCATTTTTTGTTGTTACGTTTTGCTTTGATTTATTTGGTGTGTGTGTGTGTGTGTGTGTGTGTGTGTGTGTAGTCGTTTTGGGTGTTGCTTTGTTTTGCAAAACAAGAGCATCTGAGGCCAGAAAAAGCACATTAGGCTGACTTTGGACCTCATGTTCCAGGTCACAGAGAGCTACTGGGGGTTTTTGAGCAGGAGGGTCATAACCAAAAATGCCAACTCAAAGGTCCTAACTCACTCACACCATGAACTCACAACTTCTCATGAACCTGTTGTTAATTTATTCAGCCACTTCTTAATACCACAGGTACACTAGGCCTGGTGTGTCTGAGGACCAGGACATCAGAATTGTAAAGAAATTTGAAAGCTTCAGCTCCATTTGCTTAGGAGTATTTTCTGGAATACTCAGGTGGAAAAGGCACTGAAACCCCACCTGGACCAACTGAGAAAGAGATCTTTCCCATTAGCCCGGTTAGGGAGACAACGGGTGTCTGTTGTTTCTGGCCCGACCTGCTGTCATGCAGTGAGTGTTCTTAGCATAAAGGGACTGCTCTAATGAGGGCGTCATAACCTCATGAAGGAAGTGTGGGGAACAGAGAGGTCTTGCTGCCTCCCCTGAAACCAGGAGCATCTACTTTCTTCACTAACCTGTGACACCAAGTCCTGGGCATGACTTCAGCTAAAAGAACAAGGAGTGCTTGGTTTACTTGTAGACACCTCACTAGAGGTGTTCGGAGTGATCAAGCCTGGTATTTTCTTCTAATCAAGAGTCTCTATGTACACTTAGAGGAGGAGATCTTGGTTTTAGTTCCTGCTTTACCACTTACTCCTGAGCAACACTGAGGCTACCACTCTGGCCCCTGGGGCCTTAGTTTATTTATGTACAGTAGTTGCCTTGACTAGATCACTGTTTTCCAGCAGAATGACCATAGGAGTGGGGAGAAAGGGTGCAGAGGAGCTGGGTGGATGCAGCACCCCATACCTCCCCTTCAACTAGGGGACAGACTGGACTTGTCATATGTTTTCTTATGAGGGGGGCATTTCCGAGAGTAGAATAAGAAACAAGTTGGGAAAACGTGAGGTCTCAGGAAGCCCACCTCTAACTCTGAAAAGAATGAAATCCATCCAGGATATACTCCTGGGTCTGAGGCAACCTGAGAGGGAGGTTGGGCCTAGATTGTTTATGGTTTTCACACTGATGCCCTCAAACTTCAGAAAAAGCTAGAAGAGGTGTGGACTGTTTGCTAAGCCAGTTTTGAAGCCAGGATTGGTAGGAGTGAGGCACAGGATTAGAGGGCAGGCCCTCAACATAAAAAGCCCAGAAGCAAGGAAGTCTCCACCTCCTGCCCTCCTCTGGAGGCTCCAGCCTGCCTGCTCCCAAGCAGGGAGAGATGCCAGTTGCTGGACCTGAATCCTTTCCACTCACTTCTGTGGCTGGTGCCAGGGAGCACTCCCCGTAGAGCTGTGAGCCAGAGCCTTGACAGGTGCCATGCCTTGCCAGTCAAGATCGGACGTGTTGGTTTTCTTTGTGAACGGGAGGAAGGTGAGTGTTGGGTGTTACTCACAGTTTGCAGAGGAATGCCTGCTACAGGGCCTGATTTCTCCTGTCCCCCTCTCAGCCAGGGCTTGGGTCCAGCAGCTCAGGCAGCTCTGCCTTTTACTGCATGACCTCACACACAGAGCCACCTTGAGTCCTCACTTGGGGAATATGCTTCCTGGGGCTTTCATAAAGATGAAAAGAAAGCTGATTCTTTTATTGCTTCAGAACCCACCAAGTGCTTTGTAAAACTGGGCCTGAGACATGAAGGACTTTCTCCAGTAATACACCTTGATCTTCAGACTCAGGGGTATAAGAAATGGGGCTTGCTTTAGCTTTCTATTTACCAACGTAGTTTTTCAGTTGAGTCCCCATTAAACAGAATTGGTCAAAGTGTAATCTCCATCAGTTTGGTGTCCCCTTCGTTCCCTGGGTTGCAGCTGAGTTCCAGGGGAATCCTATGTGACAAGGGCAGGTTGTCCTGGTTGCCAGTCTTCCCTAGCATCCTCCCCTCCTGTCCTGACAGTCCATCCACACAGGCCGAGAGTTGCCCTCAGTGCCCTCTGCCTGGCCTTTCCTGTCTTGAGTCTCTGTCTGTCTCTCAAGGCACACAGCTTCTCTAGGGCCTTGCCACGTCTCCTCCATGGCCTCTCAGACCTTCAATTCCACAATACTCACTGGGGTTTTGTGTGTCCACTCCCTGACACACAAACACACACCTCTGGGCTTGACCCAGGAAAGGAAATGGAAGAAAGAACCCCTAAGGTCTCATCATTTGCCTATGAACCCTCTCTCCTGTATCCAGTCTTCCCAACCAGAAACCACCATGTTCTTCCAAAACCATCACTTATGAGCTGAGCCCCTACTTGCTTGTTCCACTGATTTTGGCATTGGAAACTCAAAATCCAGAGGAGGCTCCTTCCTCTACATTCTGCTCCATGTCCCTTCAGAGTGAATTAGCTGCAGTTGGAACAGAGAATAAGTTGAGGGTTAGAGGAAATACAGGTGTGTGTGGTGGGGGTGAGAGTGTTAGATGATAAAAACCATGATCCCACCACATTCTCAACAAGTGTTTTAAAGGACTTAGGGTGGTATAAGGGCAGGCAAAAGAGGACTTCTTCCCTTGGATAGGTGCCCCTAGGGATCGAGAAAGCAGTTGAATTTTAATATCTCAACATGGAAGCATCTTCCTATAATTTCTTTTTCTTTGAGATCTAAAAAAAAGCATGTCTTTCTTTGGGGGAGAAAGGAAGACTCTAACACTGATGCCCACTGGATCTTCTCTTTCTTGATACAACAGAATGGCTACTATTCTGGACACCCCAAGACAAAGCCAAAAGGAATATCCCAAATACGCATGTGAAACAGGCACCAAAGAAGCGCCCTCATGACTTCCAAGCACTAACACTTCTGCTTCCCAAGGGGAGGGATAGAGGAAGTCTAGTGTCCCAGCAGAACCACCCTGGGTCCTGAGCAGAGTGCCAAGGCTCACTGCGGGCCATCAGGTGGAACTGCAGGCTCCAGGGTTTCTCCAGGATGACAGCAACCCTCCCCACTCCCTTTTCTGCCATAGATCATGAAGACCCCTGATGTTATCCAAAGTATTCCCTACCAAAGGGATCATAGAGGAGTCAGAAACTCCTTCTGCCACATTTTCCTCCTATAGGACCCCACATGGTACACACACACACACGCTGTCCCAGATTTGAAATGTTTCAAGAGTACAGTAGATTGAGTCGGGAGATCCACAAAGGTAGGTAATGGAGCAAATGTGAATAATACAAATCCAAGGACATTTGTAGACAGAAGTGGATCCCAGTTTTCATTATGAAGATCAGAACTGCCATGCTTTGTGAGGCTTCTGCCCCTAAATGTGCCTGAAAGTTGTCTGCCCTCAGAGCACAAAAAGAAAAAAAAAAATTAGTGCACGTCTAATATTAAAGCCCAAGCCCTAAATCAAACAGGCCATGATAGGCATTCCACTAGGTCACTAATTCAATCCCATAATAATCTCTCTTCTGTTTTAACACAGGTGACAGAGAGGAATGCAGACCCAGAAGTGACTCTGCTGACCTTCCTACGAAAGAACTGGACCCTTTTTAGCCAAGTTCTGGCTGTGCCTCTGACTTAAAACTTAAGCCAGTATGACCATGGGAACCAATAACTCTCTCTGTTCAATTGGCCCTTGGCCTTACTATTTGTTTTTGGTCATCATTTTAAGAATCACAGGTGAAAAGGGCTAGTTTGAAGAGGAAGAATTTTCCCAGAGGTGCTCATATTTGATTTAATAGCATGAAATAGAAGCTAAGCTCTTCATTTCCGCACAAAGTAGTCCCTGAAGGGCTTTGCAAGTCCCCAGCAGAGTGTCACGTAATAGAGGTTCCTGTTACCTGTGCCCTGCCCCTTCATGAAACCAAATTCTCCAGAATCAGTGAGAGTGTCAGAAGAAAAGATTTCCTTTCCTTATACCAGCTTTCTTACACCAGACTCCTCCAGCCGTATTTTATGTTCTAGAATCTAGATCTTTGTAATGACCAACATATTTTAATTGGAAAATCTGATGGATCTCTCAGAGAAGCCAGAAAAATAAAATTAAATGAGAGAAATTGCAAATTGATTAAATTGGCCTCTACAATTTTGTTTAAAAGCCCACAAGCTCATGTGGTTTATAATTATTTGTCGATATTTGAAAATTAGGAAATTCCATATTTTAAAAAAAATAAGATTTTTTGGCTTCTCATTATGAGTGGGAAGCCAGCCAGTCCTGTGTGGCAATAGAGCTCAGTAGGGACTGTCCCTAATCCCCTTCAAGTTCAGGATCTCCAGTCACACCCTTGCCACTCTATTCATTTATGGGACATCTCTGGTTAAACATTTGAGGTTTTGGTTTAATTCAGATGACTAAGCCCTATCATTAGAAAAAATAAATAATAGCAATAAAGAGTCAGTGATTCTGAAGTCTTTTTAGCCAGTCTAGTTGATTCCATCCTGTCCCAAAACTTGTGTGGAAATAGATCACAGTTAGGGAGAAGGATGAATGAGGCTAGGCCTAGACTTCGGATTGGACCCCAAGCCAGGGATGCTCAGGCAAGAATCAAAAAGTAAAGACAGGAGTTTCCTCTGAAGACTCCTTGTTTTCCAAAACAATACAATTTCTGAGCAAAACTCAATACATTTACTAAAAATAAAGTTCTCTTCCAATTACATGATTGGAGCCCAGAGGAAGACACATAAGAAAACCCTAAAATGAAATAGGATTTTTCAAACAGGTTTTACATCATTATCCTACAAGATGCTTATAATAAACATTTGACAGGGCTGGGGACATAGCTCAGTTGGTAGAGTGCTTGCATTGCAAGCATAAGGCCCTGGGTTCAAATCCCCAGCACTGAAAAAAAAATTTTTTTTGACAATAAAGTAGGTGTTATTCCTCCCTCTGTGCAATTGAGAAAACAGGCAGGGAAAAATTAGCATGTCCCATGTCACACTGCTATTAAGGTATGGAGTGGCCTTTAATAAGACCTGGAAGTAAGAGAATGACTTCACAGACCTGCCACTCACCCCACAAAGACCTTCCTCATTAGCGACAACCTAGGGAAGCAGCTAGCTATGCTTGATGCAAAATGTTCATCTTGGCAACTTTTCCTTGACCACCTTGACATCCAGTAGGTCTCACAGGAACCAAATATGCCTGTGGAAGAGGAGGTTGTGGAGCCTGCACTGTGATGGTGTCTAAGCATGATCCAGTATCCAAGAAGATAAGGTATCCCACCCAGACACTCAGAAGCCAGAGGAGGGCCTTGTTTTTTTGTCTGGCTTGTGTTCTCATCTCACAACTAAGAAAAATTTTTGGAATCTTGCTATCTCTGGATCTCAGACCCCTCTGAGAAATCCCATAAATGCATAAGTCATCTATGCAGAAAATGCATAAGCTAATTGCATTTTACATATCATTTTAGGGAAATCATGAACCTCCCAAGGCTCATCTATGTGCCTTAGGTTAATAAACTTCAATGTAGGCCAACAACTTATTTAACAGATGAGGAGATTGAGACTCAAAAATTGAAGTGACTTGTTCAAGGTCATATAACTAGTAACCTGTAGAACATGAACTTGAACCCAGGTTTTCTGGGCCTGAAGCCAATGCTCTTTGTACTGTTTTGTAGCTCTTTGTACTGTTTTGTACCCCTTACAGACCAGGCTCCTGGGTCATGATTTCACCTTTTAACTAAGGGCCAGATTCTAGAACTTGAGTTTCTCCAAATCCTATTGGCCCAAGAAATCAAAAGATGGTTTGGAACATAAGTCATTCAACATTGTTTACATTAACAAGCAAAAACTATCCAAATGTGTAGCTATGGGTAAAGACCCATATCTTTTGCTTGCCTTTGCTTGTTGTGAGGTCAGTATCTGGTGAAGTTCAGTCACACTCCTGGAGACCCTAGTCCATTTCTGTTGCTCCCAGGTGAGTCTATTCTAGACTTAGGAAGTTTTTCTGCAGTTGAGAATGCCCATACTTAAAGCTCCCCGATTCTTGAAGATAGCACTAAGGCAAAGAAAGGACTGATTTCTTCCTTGCTGTCACTTCTCCAGTTCCTCAGCCTGTCAGAGCTGATTGACAGACTCTGGAGGTTTTCTCCTGCCCATCTGGCTCCAGGTTTCCTCAAGAGGCAGGACTGTGTTACTCCCTTGGATTTTTCTTGTGTTTCTCATACAAAGACACTTCTCCGTTACTGCATGCCTGGTGCCCATCTGCTCTCTGCATGGAGCTGCTGTCACCACTGTGGAAGGCATTGGGAGCATCAAAACCAGGCTTCATCCCGTGCAGGTAAGCATGCATCTTAATTTTCTCACTCCTTAACTTTATCTTTTTACCAAATGCTGTGTTGACTATACTTTCCCAAGGCTTCTAAGTTATGATCAGGTAAGTAGGAGATTGGGATGTGTGTTGATCAAGTTAACAACATCTATTCCTTGACTTAAAAGAAAGTTGGAAGTCTATCCATGTTTTATTAGATGGTCATCCTTTGTCTTACTTTTTCTACATAAATAATGAACATGATCATCAAAATACTGATTAATCCTATTGGACTAGTGTCTACTAGAATAGACACTACACTGTACACACTCTACACAGGCTATTACATGTAAAACAAACGCTTCTGCAGGTAACAATAAAATTCAATATTGTTCCATGTAACATAGAAGTCTCAGGAGTAAAATCAGAATTGGGGAGGAATGGGGTCTAAAAATAACTTTGCTATATATGAGTACAATCATTTCCCCAAATCTTAACTTGAAACCAGAACAAAGAGGTTGAATCTAAGAGTAATGACATGCATTGACAGGCAACACATCAATTTCTCTGTCAGTGTCATAGATGTTGGGGAATCACAAGACCAGATCAACCAATACTGAGTTCCTCAAGGCAGAAGGAGCCCCCAAGGGTCCCTGGGTTTAACTACATGAAAATCAATTCCAAGATCAGCAAAGATAAAGGATCCAGAAGATTCTTCTAGAATCTACTAGGAGGTCAGGCAGGATGCTCACATCAGATTCATACACCCAAATCCTAGGATTATATTACATCTTGAGATCTAGAACAGGGCTTCCAAAGCTTTAATGTTCCTAAGCATCACCTAGGAGGTTGTTAAAGATGCAGATCCTAGGTCAAGATGTTTGAAGAAGGGACTCCAGGTTCTGCACTTCCTACAAGCTCCCAGGGGAAATTGATAATGCTGGGCTACAGACCACACTTTATGTAACAAGGATCTTGAACACAGACCAAAATTCTTAAAAGTGAAATTCCACTTGGGCCAACACAGAAGAAGTCAAAGAAGAAAGCAAAACAAGATCCATAGTAGATAGTATTCAAATTAATCAAGAAGAGCCTCCTGGTCAGAACTAAGTAAGATGGGGTGTTCAAGAAAACTATTTTGAAACTTATGCACACTCTCCTTATAATTACTGATGCCAGAAGAGTTCTTCTCACTCTGGGAGTTGAAGGTTCACACTAATTTTCAACTTAAAGGGTTGGAGTGCTTGATCTTGAGAAGCACCTGTAATGATAGCCTATGGCTTCTGAGTCACCTCCTCTAGAAGCATACTAGGAAAAGGGACACACAGACTCTGATAAAGGGATGGGGGTACATTTGCTCAAAGAGTGTGTTTCCATCACAAAAGGGTTATGAAGCTTGGTAAGAATGAGTGGCAGCAGGAAAGTAGGGCCGTACCCATGCCTGCTTCCTTTCAGGAGAGAATTGCCAAGAGCCATGGCACCCAGTGTGGATTCTGCACTCCCGGGATGGTGATGTCTATGTATGCACTGCTCAGAAACCACCTGCAACCCTCAGAGGAGCAGCTCATGGAGGCCCTGGGAGGTAGGTCTGACACAGAGAAAAACCACCAGCTACCCACAGCCAGACTGCTATATACCGCCTTTCATATTATTCCTGCCCTACTAATACCTCCACCTAGGTCATTTCTCAAGTAGCTGTAGTTCACCCAGAAGCAAAGAAAGATGCCAAGCAGTTCCCTGCTTATCACAGCACATACATGGTATGGTCTGCAAAGAACTGATGCAGTGTGTGGACCACAGTGCTTCTCTATTCAGTGACTTGTGTGACTGCCTTCACTAGGGGCCTGGAATGGTACTGGGGCTGCCCTAACAAAGTGCCACAACTAGGTTGGCTGTAAGGAGTACCCTTCCTTGCCTCTTCCTAGCTTCTGGTGCTTGACAATAGTCCCTGGCAACTTTATTGGCTTGCAGGTGCACCACTTCCATCTGTGACTCCCATCTTCACATGGCCTTGTCCCATCTCCTTTTTTTTAAAAAAAAAAAAAACAAGGACATTCACCCATAGGGCCTACCATAATCAAATATAACCTCATCCTAACTCAATACTATCTGCAGAGATTCTGCTCAAAATGAGGTCATAGCCACATATTTTATGGGTGAGAACTTCAACGTATCTTTTTGAGAGATACAATTCAATCTGTAACAGAACTCCTCACAAATTGAGAGAATCCTTTAAAATTTGCAACTGGTTTAAATTATTAAAGAGGAGTTCATCAATCTGTCCCTGTTATGGGATCAGGAAACTTCGTCTTCAGGTGTCAACAGTCCCTGAACAAGTCATCTGTTAGACACACTGATTCTTAGGTTGAGGACCCTCAACCAAGCACTCACCTGTGTTCAGCCAGCTGCTGATGAACTTCCTCCTCTCTCCTGTCCTCTCTTTTTCTCTATGCTCCAATACAGAATATCATTTTAAGTCATGCAGAATCTCTGCCTTCCTTGGGTTCCTCTCCTAATAGAGTCCTTTAGCAGATCCTGGACCTAAAGCATGGCCAAGTTCAGTCTCCCTCACATGGTATTCAGAAAAGTCCAGCAACTGATTCCACTACCTTATGCTTCCTTCTCCTCCATGTGACTCCCTGTAGGCCTTTCTCCTCTCCACCTCTGCACATTTCCTCCTCTGCATATTATTTGTGCTGCTCTGAGAACTCAGACTGCTCCACACCAATCCATAGCTTGCTCATCTTTCAAGCCTGGGCTTCTTAGCAAGGTCTCCCCAGATGAGCTCTAGTCTACACTGACTCTCCTCTACCCCAACTCCCAGACTTTTACCCTTGGAAACCTGAGGTTCACAAGCTTTACCATGCAATAAAATGAACTTCAGATTCCTGGGCCCGCCCCCAGACATTCTGATTCCAGAGAATCAGAGCAGAGCCAGAGATCTGTATTTTTAATAACTACCTTCATGAGATTCTGATGCATGACCTAAAAGCCACTGAGGAAACCACTGACATACTTTCCAAGACATGATACTCTGCTCATCTTGTGCCTTGGGAATTATTTATATTTTCTGTTTTAGGATCCCCACTATCTTACAGTCTGAAATAGAGTTGTTGTCAATAAGAGATACACAATGGGAATGGAGGTAGAGCTCAGTGGTAGAGTGCTTGCCTGGGCCCTGGGTTCAATCCTCAACATTAGCAAAAAAATAAAAATAAAAATAGATAATTAAGTATCTAGGTCTATTTCAAATTTCACAAGGCCTCCTGAAAACCAAGCTTCTACTCCAATTAGGTAATCTATGTCGCTGCACTGGATATCGGCCAATTCTTGAGAGTGGCAAGACCTTCTGCGTGGTGAGTTGGTGACTGAAGGGAGACCCTATAGAACAAGAATGACAGGGACACAGGAATTAAGTTTTTTCAGATCATCTCAAAAGTTTATAAGGGAGACAAAGTGAGTTAGCTCCAACTGACTCAATGGAGGTTTGAGCTATTTCTTAGGGATTGGGTGAACCCTATACCACCTTTGATGTTGTCCAAAACCACAGAGGGAAGTCAAGTGATCTAACCAGACAATCAGATACTTTCTATCAGTTATGCAAAGTATCTAGATAGGACAAGTAAGAGGGCTCCCAAGGAGACAAGCAGACAAAGTTTGCTATGGTGAAGTAAAGTTTGATCCAAGAATCCAACCAGCTGGGAAGGTGTGAGAAGATAAAGAATTTGAACATGCAGAGTGGAATCCAAAATTCATTCCAAGTGCAACAGCACAGGGAGATTCCTCTACAAAATGGGGGAACTTCACTGGTTTGTTCTGAAAATCAAATGAGTCTTGCTTGACACTTAGTAAGAGTTTAAGGAATAGTTACTACTGTTATTGATAATGTTGTTGACACTATGAACTAGCATTTGACAGGGATACCAGACAGGCACATCTGATGACCCTCTACTGAGGACAAGACAGATATGGGCAACAAAGTCCTTAGACCCAAGTAAGGGGGATCTCACAGTTTAAAAGGGTCCCTCTAGTCTTTCTCTGGCTATTCTCAGGAGTCAATGGGGCCAAGCGACTTGCCCACCTGGATTCTTCACCCCTTTACTAGGTCATTCTCCATGTATGGTTTTGACTCCACTTTTAGGTCAATATAAACCTTTTTGCTGATATGCTCAAGGGTGGATCATGACAGCCAGCATCTACATCCTCCACCCTAGGTCTAAGGGAGTGGACAGAACTTGGACATTCTGGTGGGAGTGTTCACATGGCTGAGGCCCCTCACAGTACAGAACAGAGCCAGGGTAGAAAGAGAAAGACAGCAGGCTGGGGCCGCCATTTGTATTCTTGCCTCAACTCCACAAATAGTAGAGATAGGTCTGGAGGTGGCCCAGCACGTGTGTCTAACACCACAAAGTCAAGCAGATGTTCCATATCGCCACATAGGGGAAGCCGAAGTTGACAAGCTAAGAAATAAAATGAATATCCTGTGAGTCCAGCAAATTGCTGGTGTAAATGGAAAAGCACTTGTGAAATACAAAAAAGGAAGCTAGAGGAAAGCCCTTTCCCTATGGATGTGGTGTTATTCACCTTTCCAGGCAAACAGAATCTGGGGATAAGGCAAAATTTGGTCAGAACCCCACTCTACAGCCAACAGATCCCATGGGACTTTAATGGGTGACAGCAACCCAGCCCCACAAGGACTGCAAAAGGTTGTCCTCCCTGTGCCAGGGGACGATAGGCTTCTTTGCATTATTTTTGACTCACGGTCCATGGTGGCAGCTCTCAGAGCTTTCAGTAGAAGAGGAAGTGCTGATTTCTTGGCCCAGCTGTTTTAGCTTCTTAAACAGAATTAGTAAGATGGCAGCTTGAGAAACTTGGGCAGAGTCAGAGAACTGCTAAAGTATCTGGGAAAAGGTATTCTAATAGATACTTAGGAGAAATTATCTGAGGAAGAAGATAGTAGAGGTAAGTTTGGAGAAAACAAAAATGAAAGAGATGCAAATGGAAACCTGCTTTAATATTCATTGTCAGTTCGTTCCCCGTCAACCCATGCTCAGCTCAAATGTCTGGGAGATCTGTATTTTTCATTTGCTTTTTTCAAATTTTTCTTAAGGACCATATATGAAATATGATTATAATGAACAATGTTGTTGAATCTTGTATACAGTACTTTGCTATTGCCCTGAAAGACATTTTATAAATTAACTTTACCACTAAGAATTAACCTTAAAAATTCATAGATATACACAAGCTATGCATGTAATGAACAAAAATGTTCATATACTATGTAGTGTATAAATATAATATATAAATGTAGTATGATCCCAAATATATTTTATGTCAAATATCATTAATAGAATAGGGTGATGATAGTTTCTTTTGTACTTCTGCATATTCTGTCATTTTATATTAGAATATATCCTTTACATGCTATACATATTCTATAAATGTCAAAATGTCATCTTATATAAATAGATAAATAAAGCAAAAGAAGAAAGGCCTTGTGATTACCCCTGTTCCAATAGAAAATACCAACAGTGACTTAAAAACTGAAAATTGCCAAACCCTTCAGAACACATATACACTTACCTATTTAAAAAAAAAAAAAAAGTGTTTAATGTAAGGCCTCCCTCCTTCTTAGGGGTCAAATGATTGTCCGCAGAAAGGAACAGGAAAATGCTGCATGGACCAGAGAGAAAACCACTCCTCCTCATGGGACAGGAAAAGTGACGTGAGTGCCTTTGCTGGTTTGGGCTTCTGTCTGTGAGTACTGCTTGGCCCAGTTTTGAAAATGGGCTTGCTAGTTTCAATGTCACTTTCTGCTTTACTTACAACCATCCCGTGTGTGTGCACGAATAGCACACTTTGCATTTGGGAGCGGGTGAAGTAGCCATTTTAAGCACAGACTCCTATTTTCCCCTCAAAGCCTGAAAGGCTAGAACAAAAACCACTCACACAACAGAAAAAATATCTACCCTTCCTGAGGATGAGTCACATTGTCAGGTAGGAATGGATTTTGCAAACTGCCCCTGCTCACATGAATCCCGTATTCTGTCACTGCGCCTCCTCCTCTTCAGAGAGGGCACAGCAACTCAGGAAGGTTGAGAGCTCTCTAAGTCATGTGTCAAGTTAACAGCCCCCACATCTAGGACGTCCAGCCTAAACATGCCACCCTCTGGCTTTGCGTTGAGAGGTACTCATTTCCAAAACAGAGCCACTGCCAAGTTTTCAAAGGAATTACTCAGAGAAATGCAGGATTGATAGAGATTGGCTCACAGTATACAAGGAAACCTGAAAATCCAGAGCAAATCTTAGATAAAACTGTGCCTATTATTCCCCTCCTCCATCTCTATCCTTCAAACCTACCTTTCCCCATGTTTGCCTCTCACTGTCATCTTATTTGGGGTCTAAAGAAAGTATGCAATGGAACAGAGGACGTTTCCCAATGGAGGTGGGCTACACCCCCCATGACCACTGCCCAGAGGATCAGTGCCTTGGTGGGGTCAGTACTTCCTAAAGTCAATCTCAGTTTCCTGAGAATTCAATTTGGGCAATGAGTGGTCTGTTGGGAGCACCAGATTTACATTAACCAAACTCAAAAGAACATGATATTTAAACTGGAATGTGCTCCAATATGAAGAGCACATAAAGAGACATGCAATTATAAAGTGGATCTTGAGATCAGTGAACCACAAGTCCTTTCCCTACAAGAAATCTTTTTTTTTTTTAGTTGTCCATGGACATTTATTTTTATTTATTTATATGCAGTGCTGAGAATCCAACCCAGTGCTTCACACATGCTATGCAAGCACTCCACCACTGAGCTACAACCTCAGCCCCCTACCAGAAATCTTGTACAGGAAACCAAATTATATTGCAAAGGCTGGACGCCAAGCAAGAACCCAGAGCAGTTGCACCATCTTAACACATAGTGTCCTGGAAAACCCCTGTTCCATGGGTGCCTCCTCTATAAGCTCTGTTAACATCTTCCATTTGGACAAGTCTTGGCCTAAAACCTGTTTAGGGGAACTTTTCATTTCTTAGCCTTGAATCATTATGCTTATTTGACATTTTCATTCTCAGGTATACTTTCATTTCTAGGTATTATTTTTTGTAACTGAGAATTGAACCCAGGGCATTGATCATGCTAGGCAAGTGCTCTTACCACTGACCTACATCCCCAGCCCTCATTTCTAGGTTCTAGAGATATACCACATCATCACCCCCAAGTACTGCCCATACATAATCTAACTAACATAAAAACTGGTCATCCCAATGTTGACCCATCATGCCTCAATCTGTGGCCCTACAGAGAACATTTACAAGGAAAGTTTTCCTTCTGGAAGCTGGGAAGGCCTCAGAGACATAGAAAAAGGGTATGGGGGTTGGACAAATGTCAGGCTGTTTCACCCAATCATCCCAATTACCCTTCAAAATCAGCATTATTTCCCCTTCATCTTTAGAAAGGTTAAGTACCTTTCCAATGGAAAGGTCAGAGAGCCTAGCTGAAAGTCAACTAGACCTGTGTGCCTCCCACATCTAAGTATCCTCCCTATGGCACCAGCCACCACCCCTGCATCCTGCGGATCTCTCCCAATTTTCCTTACTTCTTCAGGAATGTTTTCTGGCAACAAGTGCTTTCCATAGCTAAAGCAGCTCCAAGTCAGGTGGCATGACAGTTCAGGAGATAGTTCACTGTGCTTTAGTTTCCTGATGTGTACCATGGAAAAGATCATTGACTTCATTTATACAATTCTAATGAGAATTGAATAAATTATTTATGCATGTTAAAACACCTGGGTTAGGGATGTAGCTCAGTGGTAGAGCACTCGCCCAGCCTGTGTGAGACCCTGGTACAGTTCAATCTCCAGTACCGGAGGAAAAAAGCACTCAATACATATAAACTATTATTGTGAAAGTCAGACTCCATAAGTGAGTGAATGTGTGTGCACTTAACTACAGGACCTCTCAGAGCTTTTAACATTTAGGATCCTGGTTTGGCAGGGGAGGAGGATAGCAGTGAGCACAATGTAAAGGATTGCTCAAACTTATTTAACATCTGATAATTTTTCATGTAATGTCTTGGCATTTCCCAAAGTACTTTTTGGAGAATTCATAGAATACTCTTTCCTCTAATAACATGCTACTGGGAAATCTGTATCGCTTTTATAAGATTCTTATTTAAGTTATTTGGTCTGAACCATTTCCCTATATAAGGAGAGTAGGTGAATTAGTACCAGTTAATCTTGCCTAGTTCCTATAAAGAACTACAGCACTGTTCCCAATTGAGTGACACTGACACGGCCATCTGCTTCTTCCTTCTATAAAGATTTGCACGGAGTTATTTGTGAAAGAGGAGTTCCAGCCCTTGGACCCAACCCAGGAGCTCATATTTCCCCCAGAACTCTTGGTAAGATGAGTTGAGTGCTTTATGTGCTTGTTTAAATATAACCAGTTATAAACTCAGTTTTACAAATCCACCCATTTCCTTCCTGTGACATTGTCAAATTGTGGAAATGGTTGATAGGATGGAGATTGCTGTTCCCTTCCCAGCTCACAATCCCTGAGCCACTCCCTGAAGCCCCACCTGAGGTTTCTTTTTTTTAAAAAAAAAAAAAAAAAAGGATTACACCATTGCTCTCATCATTGTCACCTGGAATATGTCCCTATCAACTGTCCAGATGGTAAGGCATTGCTAAACTACTACTTGGTATTTCTGGCCACTCCAGTGCATTGACCCCAAAGAGTGCCCAAAGAGCAACCCTATTCCCTACCGTTCCCTCTGTCAGCATCGCAGTCTTCCTTCTCAAGCACCCAGTGTCACCTTTTTCTGAAGGAGTTCTGATGTATTCATATCCATTCAGCAGCAAGCCAGCACTGTTCTAGTTACCAAACCAAGCTAATAAAAAGCCCTGCCCTAGGGAGGTTGCAATCTGGGTAGAAAGACAGACAACAGCAAATCAGTAGATAAGAGATACAGTGTGTCAACCAGTGAGAAATGTTAAGGAGAAAATTATAAAACAGAGAGAGAGATGGGATGCAGGTGGTTGCCAGAGAAGACTTCTCTGAGAAGGTACCATTTGAAGAAGGTCTAGGAGGAAGTGAGGCAACCAGTCACAAAGATGTGTGGGGCAAGAGCCATCCAGGCTGTGGGAGCAGCAAGTGTGAAATTCCCAAGGACAAGAGAACACCTGACCTGATCAAGGGACAGAGTGGAGGCCAGCAGGACTGGAGCAGAGTGAGCAAGAGGCAGCCCTTGGGACACTGAATGCCACTCGACTTTTTGAGAGACAAAGAGCTATTAGGAAGGTCTGACAGAGGAGGGACATGCTCCTGCTGATGTTGCAATGGGATCATCCCAGGTGCTGTGCTGAGAGTAGTTTGCAAAGGTCCCATCAGGTGACTAATGTCTTCTTGAGGGATGGTGGCTGGGACAGGCTACCAGTGGGGGTGGCAAAAAATGGGTGGATTCTGGATCATTTTGCAAGGAAAGCTAACCAACTTGCTCTTGGATGTGATGTGGGCGTGGGAGAGAGAGAGGTGGCAAGGCTGACCCCAGAGCTTTGGGCAGCTGAGAGAGTACAACCATGATTTACAGCAAAGGGGAAAACCTTCAGAGGACTGGGTCATTTTTCCTTTGGGGGTTCCTTGTCAGGGGCTTGGAAAGGGATTGGCGAGCAGGAGCTCTGCTTCAGAGAGGTTAAATTTGAGATGTCTATTACATACCTAAGAGGCAACATGAGTGCTCATTCAGGTGTGAGTTTACATTTCAGAGAAAAAGTCCAGGATAAAGATGCTAATTTAGAAGCATTAGTTTAATGGTGATTTTTAAGACCATGAGGCTAAACGATGCTAAATTAATCCACTCTGGTCAACAAAACATGCCAGCTTGTATTGTCACTTATCCCCAAAAAAATCTAATTAAGGGAATTTGGGTATTAGCCAATGGGTGTTACGAGCATCTTTATGGGCAAGTGGAGCCCAGAACCCCCCAAATTTTTCTGTTCCACTTGGGTCTTTGTAACCCAGGAGAACTGGTGTGCACACAAGCACACACAGTTGTCATTTGTCCTTAGAGGATGGCTGAGAACCCGGAAAAGCGAACCCTGACTTTCTATGGAGAGAGAGTTACCTGGATTTCCCCTGGGACGCTCCAGGATCTCCTGGAGCTGAAAGCGAAACACCCAGAAGCCCCTCTCGTCCTGGGGAACACCTCACTGGGTGAGTGACTGCAATGGGCTCATCTCACCATCAGGGCTGAGCTGAACCTGCTGTCTATTACTCTGCTCTTGCTCCATGTTTTAGGGATAAAAATCTCATCCTGTATAATAAAACCAGTGGTCTCCAAAGTTGGAGGTACCTATACCCTGGTAGTATGCAGGGCAACCCCATGAGGAACGTTGTAAGTATTAGCAGGGTTTTTAAAAATCAGGTATCTATCCTTTTTTAAACATCTCTTATAAGTCTATCTTCAAATAATATCATTTCACTTTGTGTACAATGTAAGAAACTTACAATAATATTCTCTCAATTCCTCCCTCCCAGCCTTGTTCTATTATTGCATTATATTTTTATTTTTTAATTTTAATCAATGTATGTTTTAATTGTTGCATTATAGTTATATGTAAAAGTGAAATTCGGTGTGATATGTTCATACATGTACATAATATAGTTTGATTTTCCTTTTGCTGTTCCTTCCCTCTCCCATCTCTTCTCCCTCCCCCTCATCTCCCTTCCACTACTCCATGGTTCTCCTTTCTGTTTTCAAATCCGCCCCCCTCCTTTGTTCCTTACTTCTCTTTATCTTCTGCATACAAGAGAAAACATTAAACCCTTGACTTTGTGAGTCTGGTTTATTTCACTCCACATGACATTCTCCAGTTCCATCCACTGACCAGCAAATGACACAATTTCATTCCTCTTTATGCCTGAGTAAAACTCCATTGTATATATATACACCATCTTTTCTTTATCCAATCTTGCTTTTTTTTGTTAAATATTGGGTAGACATCCTATAATTTTATAAAAATAGTTATGAATATATTAACAATACAATGCACACCCAGGGACCACCACATCCATCTTTAAAATTTTGAATTTACCAAGAACTTGAAGGCTACTTGTGCCTTCCCAAACTACATTCCCTTCCTTTCCTTTCCCTCTCGAAGGCAGTACTTTGCCTAAATTGTGTGTTGGTCAATCTTCTCCGTGTTTTTATAATTTTACCATGCATATTTGAATCTATAAACAATGTCATTTAGTTTTGCATATATCCAAACTTCACACAAACAGCCTAACTTTATTATTCTTTTGCCATGTGCTTTGTTCATTCAATGTTCTTGACCTAAAATTCACCCCTATTGTTGGCATGTAACTGTGCTGTATTCCACCGTGTGAACATGGAACAATTTGCCCCCCATTCTATTATTTATGGATGGCTGTTAAAATAGTTTCAGCTGTTTTCAAACTTGTGCTATTGCAAATATTCTCATTTATGTCTCCTGGAACCTATGTATAAGAGTGTTTAAAGAGTTCCCCATCTACCCCAAAGTCTAAAGACTCAATAAAAGGATTCTTCCAACCACCAAGCATGTCCATTTCAGGTGTACTTTTAGCAGATAATCAGTGAACAGATCCTTGGACTTAGTAGCCTCATTGGAAACTGGATTTTGTCAAACTTCATAAATTTTATAAGCCACATTGCTAGCAGGGAGCCATGTTGATGCTTTGGTTTCCCAAGTATCAAATTCCATTTCTACCTCTTCCCAATAGTTCTTGAAAGGTCTAGGTGCCTCTCTCTCTTCAAAGTAGAGTCTTCTTAGTAAATGACTGGGAAAATCACTGTAACACAATTGCCAGAGTTGCCATGACTTGCCTTCTGGAAACGAGACCACTTCTCAGTTAATGGTTTCCAGATCTGAAAATTGGCTCTGTTCTAGAAACTGAGCAAGGATAGTGACTTTTAACCAGAATAAGTATCCCCACCCTCCTGCTCCTCCTTTGTGACTTCTGATGTTTCAAACAGCTCATTTGTGGCGTGACACCATACTCTACAAACCTTCTCCACAACTTATTAAAATGTTCCTAAGATTTCTTAAAAATGCTAAACATAAACATACATGTGTCATATGATTTAGCTATTATGCTCTGAAGTATTTGCCCAAAGAAATAAAAGTACAAGTTCAAAGCAAAACTTGTACATGAAAGTTCTTAACAGGATTGTTTGCAATAATCAAAAACTGAAAAAATCAAGATGTCCATCAACTTATTAAGAGAAATAGTGCTATATCATACTCAATAATAAAAGGGTACATTACTTTATGAAATAAATTAAAACATGAAACACTATAAAAAAAAAAAGAGTTCCCCATCCTTTTTTTTTTTTTTTTTTTTGTGGTGCTGGGGATTGAATTCCATCCTTTTTGTTTCCTATTTTTGTACAAACGTAGTGAATATATAAATAAATAAATGCATATATTGGGAGAGCATCTATAAATTTCCTTGGCAAGGATGCATGGGTGTTGCTTTTGTTTCTATATACATTTATTGTCAATTTTTAAAATTTGTATCTTTTGTGAGAAAATTTCAATGAAAAAAAAGATATTTTCTCTTTTCTAACTGTCTCTAAAATACATTCACTCCTCAGGACCTGCAATGAAATCTCAAGGACGCTTCCACCCAATTCTCCTTTCTCCTGCTAGAATTTCTGAGCTGAGTATAGTGATGAAAACGAGTGATGGTAAGTGCCTGTTGTTCTCAGTAGATGTCAATGAAATGGATCCTGTGCTAAACTTACACCTGCCAAGTAATTCAGAGCCTCCTCATCCATTTGTCTTGTCTGACCTACTTCTAACTCTTTGATTTTCTAATGTGATAGTACATCCCCCTCATGACACTTCACTGTCAAAAGCTTTGAGGGGAATATGAGGTATCTGAAGATCATTCAAGACTTTGCACTCGTTAGAGGAGACAAAAAAATTAGTGTCACTTTGATGGAGAGATAGTAAGAAAGAACAGAAAAGGGGGTGACTGCAGGGGAAAATAGGAGCACGATGATCTGGTACTCTCATGCTACTCATGGGAAAAATGACAAAAGACCAAGTGGGACAAAGAACATCCTACAGGCAAGCACCCATGGTCCCTTACAACACCCCTAAGAACCCACCAGTGTGGCATGCTCTATCAGGGAAGGAGGGACCTGCAAAGTAGGAAGAAAGCATGTAAAATTCACATTCAAGATGCACAGCAAATCCTTTGGCATGAAAAACCTTATTTTACTCTTTTCTTCATCCTCCGGAACTTCTAGTCCTGTGCATGTATATAAATACTAGTCAATCGCTGATAAATGAATTAATGGAAAAAATAAATGCATGAGTGGATCAGGAACTTGAATGTAAATGGAATGCAGTGGTAATGATGACCTCCTTAACTTGGGCAACAGGACAGTTGCTGAAGCTGAAAGCTTTAGTCAGCAATGACTCCGAGCTCACCCTGTGTTGGTGGGGCCAGTGATGAGCAGGGGAGGGGGCCACCATGGTTGAATCACTGCTGTCCAGAAATCCTAACTCTGGTCTCTCTGGTCTCTGGACCAGCAAGCCTGCTCTTTCCTAGCCTGACCCCATCCATTTCCAAAAGAAAGGATTTCTTCTTAAATTTTGCCCAGCTTCAGTCTTTGGACAATTCAGGTAGCATACCTGGTCCCTCCTGCTTTTAGGCTTCTCACTAACACTGTGACCCTGTCCTCAAGTCTTAAATAATATAAGTAAATGAAAATAGGCCACTCTGCTTAAAGGAGGGGGAAGACTTTTCCCCATCCTTCACTATCTCCAAGCCCCTCAAATCTGTCCCAAGAGGGCCTCCAGAGTACAACTCAAAATCCTCAGTATAACCCAAACCCTTCATTGTAGAATGGATAAAGACATGAAAAAATAAAGTGCACTTGCCCAAGGTCCCCAGATTGTCTGTAGTCCCCAGAATTGTCTCCACCAGGCCCACCCCCACTGCCTGTTCAATGGTCATTTATTTTGACTGCTCAGTTTGGTCTCTGAGGCCCAAGTTGAGCCAGTCTGAAATCTAAGCTAACGAAGAACATGAGTGCCCTCTGGTGGCCTCTAGGAACATTTCCATGCTTCTCAAACTTTTTTTATGACCCAGGAGAGTGGACTCCTCACTGGACTGAATTGGAGTCGAATGGGCCCCACCAGCACCCCTCAGTAAATAAATTAATGTTACTGCTAGAATTTAACTTATATGTTTGTTTAAACCTTTCATTTTTATCCATATTCCAGACACATTTGACTCAGTGTCCTTCTTCTCTCCCTGAAAATCTTTCGTATAGTAAGTGCTCCAAGAAACCACTGCATAGACCCATGGTCTCTGAGATGGGCAGAGTTCAAATGAAGTCCTCTTTCTGAGAATCAAACAAAGGTGATGCCCTTTTCAACTCCATTGGAATGCAAGCTAGGTTTTATGCTGGAGATGGAGTCAAATATAAATAGAACTGTAGTGAACAGAAGAGCCTCAGCAAGGTGGCCATCTCAGCAGAGGACACGGCCAAGCAAAAACCCCAACATGGATGATCTGGCCTCAAATTGAGCTTGAAATCTTTTGAGACTCAGGAGACAGGATAGACACCTGGCCTTTCACGTCCCTGTGGGGATGAACTGTCCTTTTTCTACTTATGTCAAAATAGAGGGGGTGATGCCTGTCTGCATGAAGCCTCTGACCTTAATAACAGTAACAAAACTTTTTGCATGTTTTCTTCCCTACTAATAAAGCTCAGGTCTTCTTCTTGGGGAGAAGGAATTATATGACAGGGAACAAGCATGGTTCCCCTAAGAACCTGCAAAGATAAGGCCGGGGGTTTTGCAAAAGTTAAAAACCAGCCTCTAGCAGAACCTGTGGTGATAAGGAAGCAGAGATGATCACTGATGGGTCTGGGATGGGAACAGATCCCATCAGATTCCATAAGAGTGCCTTTCATGAGGTACAGAAGCAGAAACGGGGCAGAGACTCCAGGCTGAGATATTCCAGGGAGGAAGGATGGTTTAGTTACTTTTAGGCAAGATTCACTTAGAATAGGCTATTAAGGAGCCTATGGTTTCCTTAATCAATTGAGTTAGCTCAGGTTAGTGAAGCAATGGGGGTGTTGGTGGATGGATGTTGGCAGAGGTGGAGGAAGAATTGTGCCCAGAACATTTTTAACATTGGTAAAATACAGCTATGTGGAAAGTTGAGATGTACTGAAAGATTAATCAAGAAAAAAATCGAAGCCCCACCTGAAACCTGATGAAAACAGACTATTGCTACTCAATCCTGCTAGTGATGTCAATCCAAACTCTGTTAGTGTTTCATTCTGTAAATCCCAGAGGACTAAAGGATTAGTTTTAAAAGTTTAGCTAAGTCATCTCCTGATGGCTTGGTGACCACTTCACTTTTGTTGTTGCCATTATATGTAAATAGATATTCTTTTTTCGTTGGTGCACTATCATTACACATAGTAAGGATTTTTTGTTGAATATTCATACACGCACACAGTGATCACTTCAGTTCTGAAGATTGATTTGAGCCCCTTATCCCAATGAAGAGAAACCCTGCAGTTTGGACTAAAATCATACCAATCCTCATAAGCATGGCAGCAACAGTTGTCAAATGTTAAATTACTTCCTGGACAGTTAGCAAGTAGCCTGTTCCATTCTCTTGGATGCTGTCCCATTGCTTCCCTGTCCCCTCCCCAGGGAGTCCCACCTTCTCCACACCCAGCTCCACCCAACCTAATGCCTAGGGAGCTGCTTGCTTGGGCAGGGTTCATTCTGCCTGGCTGATGCCCTTCACCAAGCTCATTATTGAAAATTTTGAGCATCAGGTACCTTTAGAGGGAGAAAATCTGCCGTCAAAGAATTATTGATTTTAGACAATGACCTTGGGAATTGAATGTCATTGAACCAGGACCATTTTGCCTCCCACGCACACACACCACACACACAGAGCATGCTCATCATCATATGACAAGCTTTTTTTTTTTGGTACTAGGGATTGAACCCAGGGACACACCACCACTGAGCCACATCCCCAGCCCTATTTTGTACTTTATTTAGAGACAGGGTCTCACTGAGTTGCTTAGGGCCTTGCTAAGTTGCGGAGGCTGGTTTTGAATTCGCGATCCTCCTGCCTCAGCCTCCCAAGTGCTGGGATTACAGTCGTGCGCCACCGCGCCTGGCTATGACAAGCTTTTTCAAAAGACTTACAGCTTACTCACAAGGTGATCAAGCATGGAGGGGGAGTCTCAAGTTTCCAATTCACCTCTCTGGGAGGATAGGTTTGAAAGAAGCAGTGTGATTGAAAGTGTGGGGAGGGTGATTGGAGATGTGATCTGCGGTCCACCTGTGCATAATCAAACCTCATGAGATGCATGTTCAGAAAATGGCACAGCATTCGTATGAGCTGAGGGTGGAGCTCTGTTTTCTAAGGTCAAAGGTCACTCACTGGACCTTCACAGACCCAAGTGAAGCTTTAGTGGTTTCAACAAAAGCAGCCTG
The DNA here is from genome assembly GCA_020662805.1 of Glaucomys volans. Taxonomy (NCBI): domain Eukaryota; kingdom Metazoa; phylum Chordata; class Mammalia; order Rodentia; family Sciuridae; genus Glaucomys; species Glaucomys volans. The sequence continues at coordinate 115,230 of JAJEJO010002354.1, forward strand.
AAGGTCCCTGAAAAGTAGCTCCAACAGCTGTTGTCATCGTGACCCATACGTCAGAGATGTCATCTACAGCCAAGCAAGGGGAGACTCAGAACACATAACTCCACTGTGTGACCTCCACCATGTGAGTCTTAAAACCAACTAAAGCCAGTAACTAGGAGAGGAGCACAGGGGCTTGGAGTCAAAAAAGTAAAAGACACAATGGGTTGGTTAGTGTGAATGAGCCTAGGCCAGCTGAGTTTGTTGGCTGGTAAGTATCCATGTTAAGGTTCTGTCCTCCCATGGAGTCGTGGAGGCAGAGGTCCTATTCTTTTGAAGGTCACATTCCTGAGAATTGCTCTCAGGCTTTTGAGAGATGCTTCTGAGCTACAAAAGACACCTATTTCTTTTGGTAAATGCCCAACGAATGGCTACGGCCATCCAGCAAGGTCTCCTCTGTTCTGCAACTTTTGCCATTGTTAATGACATCAGATGTGTCCCTTTAATCACAAAGTAGCTTTGCACACTTTCACCAGGGTCTGTCAGAAGGGAGTCATGGAAAATTCTAGTAGGGTTGACTGCTGCATGTCATCTCTGGCCTCCCTTCTCTCTAGCCTCTATTTCCTCATGTCTGTCCAAAAAAGGGTGTGGTCCAGGGTTTCCCAGCCCTGGCTGCACTGGAGGTCACCTGAGGAGTCTTTCAAAACCCTCCATGCCCAGAGTCTCCAATTTAGTTGATGTGGGTGCTCCTGCTGACCCTCCATGGAGCCAGCAGTACTGGCTGAATGCTAAGCCTTGGTGCCAGGATCACAGTTCTACTGCTTCTTCCATGTCACACAAAACCAACTGGTTTTCCAGGACTAACCATTGGTGCTGCCTGCAGCCTGGCCCAGGTAAAGGACATCTTGACTGAGAGCATCTCTGAGCTCCCAGAGGACAAAACTCAGACATACCGAGCCCTCCTGAAGCACCTGCGGAGTCTGGCAGGCCAGCAGATCCGGAATATGGCAGTATGTTCCCTGCTTTCAGTCACTGAGCACCCCACACCTATTTCTAAACCTCACTGAAATGTCAGAATATGCATTTGCAGAATCTGTATGCCTAAAGGTCTCAGCGGATTAGTAAGTAAATCAATATTTAAAATTAATAAATATTATTCAATAAAATATTCAGAAAAGAACTATAAGTAGAATTCAACAGAGTAGCTAAACAGTAATGCAGATGAGAAGAGGATATCATGGTTTTGCTACTTTCAAGGAAAAGCCAGTCAAAGAACCTAACTTAGTCTCAGGTTGCATTAACAGAAGTACAGTATCTAAAACAAGGAGGATAGCCTTCTATACTCTGGACTACTCAAACCACAATTAGAGAATAATGAGCAGAAGAATGGAAAAGAGGCATGGTTAGGTTTTCAGAATATGCATGCTCCTTCTGCCGCATACCCTCAATGGTGTTATTATCCTTGGGGGGAATCAGGAGAGGACATGATTCCTTTGAAAAAGCTCTCAAGTGATTCTAAAGTGTTCTGTCCCCAGTATGGAACTCTGACTAGGTCCCCTACAGATGGTGACAGGAGAGTGAGGGTGGAAACATATCAAAAAGGAATGGGGGGTGATCACAGGGAACATGAGAGATACCTTCCAATATTTATAGACCCCTGAAACAGATGTGCTGCTACATAGATCACAGAGGGTAGAAAGACGGCCCATAGTTAAGAGTCCGGGGAACAGGTTTCAGCTCAGGGGGAGTAAAGAACTTGAAGATGAAGCTGTTCGTAGAGGAGTAGGTTGGAGGGATACCCTGACCTCACCTGCGTTCTAGCTCAGACCACTGGATGGCAGCTGGGAGGTCCCTGTGGATTTCTTCCAGCATAGGGAAGAGAGCACGGTATGGTCTGGGCACTCGTGTCCCTCCGAATTCTGAGATGCCACAGACTCCATCAGATCTAAGTAAGGTCTCCCAAGCAGAACCAAGGGACAATTCTGTCAACAGTGTGGGTGCCCCTGCCCCCCGACATGGTCCCTGCGAACACTGGTCATTCCAGAACCTGTGAGGATGAGGCTGACATCCTGTGTACTGAGGCAGGCTGGCAGCTCTGTGACTGGTGCCTCGGCCACCTGCATGGTCAGAGTTGGCCTCCACGCATCACTGCTTGGCCTGCCATGTCCTCGCTGGGGTCCCGAGTCAAGTTTCAGGATTTCTCTATGCCCCAGTGTCTTAACCTATAAAGCAGGGAGAACAGCCTCCAGCTTGTAGGAAAGACTGCATGAGTAGACATGTCTGTGGAACATGCCCAATGCTGGGGAAGTGCCAGTTACCTTCACTTCCTCTTCTGATCCAAAGGAGCCAGAGGAGGGGCCTCCCCAACACCCTGAGCTGAGTCCCTCTGCAAGGGAGGAAAGGACCAAAGTGCCTGAGCCTCCCCTTGACACTTCCACAGTCACTGGAGGAACCATAAGCAGGAGCCCAGGGTGTAGAAGAATTGAGAGAGACTAACACAGCTTTCACTCTCTCCTCTTAGTCCTTAGGGGGTCATATTATAAGCCGGCATTGCTATTCAGACCTGAATCCAGTTCTTGCTGTGGGTAATGCCACCCTCAATCTGCTGTCAGAAGGTAAGTGACCTCCGAACACTCTGCCACCACCTAGAGATTTAATGTCTTTTTCATGAATTTTTAAAAGGAATTGCTTTAAGTCAAGGCCCAGGTTCCTGGCTGTCAATTCCCCTTTGGGAGAACAGCTCATGGGGGAAGGCACACCAATGCAAGGGGCAGCTGGAGCTTCCTTCTGACACCACACACAGCATGTGTGAACACATCCCAGACCACACACACACACTTAGCTTGTGTGTTAGCTCACTTGTTTATACTTGGCCAGCAAACACGAGGGTGGTGTGCTAGGCTGGGTGAGAGCAAGCTTGCAGTGAGCACCCTGCCTGTGCACAAGGAACCTCTCCTTGCTCCCTCCTCCTCATGGTCCTCCTCCAACAGCCAGTCTGAGGCTCCCCACAGCACCCTCTAAGTTGCACTCCTCCCATCAGATGCTGTGTAAGAAGTCACAAGTCTGGTGAGGATACACAGCAGATGTTTCAAGGACATCCAGACATCATGGGGCCCTGGGGCGAGGGGAAAAGCAGTGATTGATTTTAATTGCTGGCTGAGAGGAACACTTTCTTGGGGAAGCTTCATGATAAATCCCGTTCCAGTTTCCCAGGTGCTCCATGCACTCACACTGCCTCTGGCTGCCCCAAGGATGCCAACAACCCCCTTGATTGGTGGCGAGCTCATGCCAGGCTGTGCTGCACACTTGACGAATCTCATCTCTTAATCCAGCAGGAAGGATGGGATGTTGTCTTAGTCCATATGTGCTGCTATAACAAAATCCTGAGACCGAGTAATTTACAAAGAACAGAAACCTATCTCTCATGGTTCTGAAGACTGTGAGAACACAGTCTCTGACATCAAGTTACTGACACCTGGTAAGGGCCTTCTTGCTGCATTATCCCATGGTGGAAGACAGAAAGGCAAGAGAGAGTAAAAAAGGAGCCAAACTCATTTTACCATCAATCCCACCCATGAGGGTGGCGCCCACATGGCCTGATCATCTTTTTTGTTGTTTTTGTTCTTTTTAGTTACACATGACAGTAGAATGTATTTTGACATATCATACACAATGGAGTATAACTTCCCATTCCTATTCCCATGGTTGTGACATGATGTGGAGTTACACTGGTGGTATATTCATACACAAACATAGGAAAGTGATGTCCAGTTCATTCTACTGTTTTTCCTATTCCCATCTCTTCTCCCTTCCCTTCATTCCCCTTTATCTAAGCCAAGTGTTTCTATTCATTCCCTCCCCCACCATTGTGTGTTAGCATGCACATTTCAGAGAGAACATGGCCTGATCATCTTTTTATGTCACACTTCCTAGATTTTTTGGGGAGGGTGGTTTTTGGGGGTTTTCTGGTGACCCTGAGGATCAACCACAGGGCCTTGTGCATACTAAGCAAGTGCTCTATAGCAGCTATACCCATAGTGCAAGGGTCACACCTCTTAATACCATTATAAAGGCAATTAGATTTCATGAACTACATGAGTTTTGGAGAGGACATGCTTCCAGACCATGGTAGGTGTGACTCCCAGTCTGATTTCTCTTTGAATATGTGTCCTCTTCTCCCTAGGCCATCCTGCCCTCCCCACAGGGTCTCCAGCTCTAAAACACCCCTTCTGCTTCCCTCACCTGCAACCTGTCGAATACCCACTCCCTCTGTCCCTCCCACTCCCCCAGTGGGTCACTGGCTCACTGGCACCTCCTGGGTACTGACAGTGCCCCAGTTCTGGGGAGCAGGCACAACCTCTGCGGTGTGGACTTCCAGGTGATGCCCAGCCAGGCGTGATATGTCTCCCTGAGGTTTCTGCTGGCCAACATGGTTCTACCCCTTGGTGCTGGGAATTCAGACACAATGAGGAGAGGTTTGGGGGCTGAAGACAGGCATTCATCTCCACATCACTGCTTTTGTCTTTGTGTGAGGCCTGCAGGGAGGAAGGAGAGGTAGGGTGCACCCTGTTGACCCAAGCCAGGCTTTTCTCTGAGTGCTCCAGCTCTGTGGTTTGAGATGACCCAGCTCAATTCCCAAAGACCAAAAGAGAAGCCAAGACTCTGGGGCAGCCCAGTTACCACCCAGGGCCTTCTCCTACTGTGGGACTAACTGTTCTTCAACCAGGGTGTTGGTTGTTATCTTCAGCTTCTGGCCTCCACTCTCCTAACTCAGCCAAATCCATCTCTGCCTCAGGTGAGCAGGCCCTGCTCCAGAGAAGGTGGCAGATCAGCCCACTGGACCAGTAGCAGGGCAGGTGGGCAAAGATCAACAGGGGCTCCTATGGGTTCCTCATCCCTCTCAATTCACCTGCATTCCAACCTACATAGCACTAATGGTGCCAAGAATGGAACCCGTGCCCCACCTGGGCTGCAGTTTGACCCCTTCTCAACATACCCTTCAGTGCCATGAACCAGGTTTCCAAGCTAGAAGGCATGGCTCTGATCACCAAAAGGTGGCAGCTGAGCTGGAAGGGGGTTTTACAATCTGTTCATTTTGCTTCAAAGGTCTAGATATCTGTCTCCAGAACCAACAGCAGCAAGAACAAAAAGCAAATTGAATGATCTGAAGTCTGTTAATAGTGGAAACAGCCCTGTGTCCGCTCAGTTAGTCCTATACCTCTATCCTAAGCATGTGGTGGGTTCTATTTAGCCAGCACCTGCTGAAAGACCAGACCCCGTGCCTGGCAGGTCTATGGCAGAGGTGACCTCAGTGCTCACAGCATGTGCACTGGTAAGAGAATAAATGTCACACACACAGTGCAGTCCCTTCCTCTAGAGGGAACGGGACCCCTGTGATGTGCCACAGACTTGGACCTGTGCAGAGAAAGCGGACTTTCTGTGCTCACCACCAACATTTAGAAGTGCAGAATAGTCTTGCTTTTCTGGCTGTGACTAAGCAAAAATGTCATTTTCTTCCACAGAAGGTACACGGCAGATTCCTCTCAATGAACACTTTCTTGCTGGTTTGGCAAGTGCAGACCTTAAGCCAGAGGAGATTTTGGAATCTGTGTATATCCCTCACTCTCGAAAGGTAAGAATTCCCCTGCCATTTTTAAGTTGTTTTTCCTTTTTCATAATGGACTCCACTTTGGAAATCTGAAAACAAATGTAAGGAAAATATCTCTGCTCTGAAAACCAGTTTCCCATCCCACTGTGGATTGGTTCAGCACCAAGGCCCTCGGACAGCCTGGAGCCAGCAGCTCCCGGGTGTGGATTTGAGGTTGTTGTTTCAGCTGTTGGGTGCAGCCTGCTGAGGGCCCAGGTCAGGCTTCCACGCCCCTGTGTTCCCAGGGGTTAAAGCTCTCTGGCTATGAAAAGGAGCTTCTCTACCTGACCCAGAGGGAAATGGAGTCCAGAGCTCAGCCTCCACACTCCTCACCCTTGCCAACCCCAACAGCTCAAAGAAGAATGAGAACCTCCAGATGTTTGCTAGCCCAGGTCCCTTGGGTTAGATGTGGCCACCTAGTTGGTTGTGAAGGTGGCCTCTGTCCTCACTTCCTATTCCTGTAACTCTCCCCAAAGCAGTATCTAAATCCAAGAGTAGAGTCTTCCCAGAGAAAAGTGTGCAAGACACACACACACACACACACACACACACACACACTCATAGCAATCTAAAACCAGGAGACAGAGCTGGGGATATAGCTCAGTTAGTAGAGTGCTTGCCTTGCAAGCACAAGGCCCTGGGTTCAATCCCCAGCACTGCAAAAAAAAATGGGGTGCATCTCTTTGGACGTTACAAGTCCCTGTATTTTTAGGGCTTCTCTGTTCTCCTGGGGGACAAAGGCATCTGAAGCCAAAGGGAGTGGCTCCTCCAGGTGCACACAAGTTCATGCTGCCTGCTGCATTTTCACAGCATTCTGGGCAGAGCCATCCCGACCTCAGAGGGAAAGTGCACAGTGACCCCTGATCCTAAGGTGTCTGGGGCCTTGGAGAGGGTCTTGGGAAGGACAACATTCTCACCTTGAACAAGAAGGCGGCTCAGATGTCCTCTAATTGTGCCAAGTGTACTCTGTGTCCCTTTTGAGCGAGTCTAAGTGACTCATTAGAGGCACCAAGAAGCAGAAACCATGCTCTTAGTTCTGACTTATCTAATGACCCCAAATGACTTTTGTCTCCACAGTGGGAATTTGTGTCCGCCTTCCGACAGGCTCAGTGTCTGCAAAACGCCTTGCCCGATGTCAATGCTGGCATGCGAGTCCTGTTCAAAGAAGGCACAGACACCATTGAGGACCTGAGCATTGCCTACGGAGGCGTAGGGACTGCCACAGTCAGTGCACATAAATCCTGCCAGCAGCTCCTCGGCAGGTAAGCAATGAGCCCTGCACCCTGAGGGTGAAACCTAAAGTTGAAAAAACAAGTGGAAATTTGACTTTGGCAAGTATTGATAAAGCCCTGGAAAGATGGAAACTCCTACTTGTAAAATCACTGCTTGTTCTTTCTGTAATTTTGCTGAATGAATTAAACCTTATTTGACTTGGATTAATTGGATGCCACTCTTTGGGTGAGGGACACCACAAAAATGGCCCCCCCCTGAGTTCAGCCAGCGGGTGATTTTTCCCCGTGGGCCGTCATTCTCTTATGCAAATCAACACTCAGCAAGTCACAGGGGTATTCACACTTCTACATTGGGGTGTGCACAATTTCTTCCTCACTTAAGACAGCATCCAGATCTGAATCCTGTTTGGTTCATGATGGAATTGCCCCAAATGGTCTGTTTAGTACCTGGTTCTTCTATATTCTAGCTCTGGAACTTGCTTGATTTCTGTTGCAATGGAATGGGTCCCTTATTCATCCTCCCCTGACAGTTGGTCCACTTGAAACAGCCCTCCCCAATTTCCCAGAGAGGTTGGATAAGGTGATATATAAGTTCCCTGACATCTCAATAAAGGAAATTCTAGGGTCTCTAAAATGCAGCTCTCTGATATCTAGCATATGCCATGCAATAAAGACTGCCCTTTAGCTGGCTCCTTCCCTCTTCTGTACTACCAGGCGCTGGAATGAGCTGATGCTGGACGAGGCTTGCAGGTTGGTTCTGGATGAAGTCTCCCTCCCGGGCTCAGCTCCAGGTGGCAAGGTGGAGTTCAAGAGGACTCTGATAGTCAGCTTCCTCTTCAAGTTCTACCTAAAGGTTTTGCAGGAAGTGAAGATGCTAGTAAGACTGTTCTCCGTGCCTGTAAGTGCCCTAATGTAGTTTGCTAGCAATCCTGAAACAAAGCACCACAGGCTGGGTGGATGGCTTAAACAACAGTCATTTATTGTCTTACCACTCTGGAGACTGAAAGTTCTTGGTCAAGGTGTCAGCAGGGTTATCTCCTACTGAGGGCTGTGAGAGTCGTCTCTGTGCCTACCTTCTGGTGGTGGCTGGCAATCTCCGGGGATTTTAGCTTGTAGAGGCACATCTCTGATCTCTGCCTTCACAAGGCATTCTCCCTGTGTGCATGTCTGTGCCCAACGTTTGGGTTTTTTTGTTTTTGTTTGTTTGTTTGTTTTTGGTACTGGGGATTAAACCCAGGGGCACACCACCACTGAGCCACATCTCCAGCCCTATTTTGTATTTTAATTAGAGACAGGGTCTCACTGAGTTGCTTAGGGCCTTGCTAAGTTGCTGAGGCTGGCTTTGAACTCGTGATCTTCCTGACTCAGCCTCCCGAGTCACTGAGATTACAGGTGTGCGCCACCACGCCCCACAAAATTTTATTTTTCAAAAAGACCAAAACTAATCTGTTCCTGCCGCCCATGATCAGATTAAATTTCTGCAAAATCAAAAAAAACAAAAACAAAAACAACCAAAACTGATGTGCATTGTATACTAATATGCTTACATTTAAGTAGCTTTCTAGAGTTTCTGACTGTAAACGGATGGAAAAAAAATTTTCTTTTCTTTTTTCAGAATGAATTAAGCAAAGCAAAGAATCCTTTCTCTTCTCCTCCCTCTTCTCCTCCTCCTCCCCATCCCCTGACCATGATTACAGCTTTTTCCCATGATTATAACTCTCTTCCAACCCTATAGCCCCTGTTCCCCAGCCAGCTCCCCTACCCCTACCCGGACAGCCCTCTGTTCTAAAACATCTACATTTCAATGACTCAGATGAAGACCTGCTATTTAATTTCTGAGTCAAGACACTTGACATGTTTTACTGACACTGGAAACAAACTTTCCCAATTCTGCTACTCTCCCAGAAAAGCTGAATTCCTGAGAAAAGCAACCAGGACTTAGGCCTTTTTGTAGACAACAGACTCTTGCTTATTCTGGGATAGCTTGTCACCAGCTGGTATCTCCCTCCAGGTGACAGGGGAAGCAGATTCAAGCCAGTCAGGCCAGGTCCTTCTTGTGTGGGAAAGAACAAGGGTGTGGGGGTCATAAAAATTGAAGCCCTGGGGCATACTATGGACTTTGGTTATGCTGGCCACACTGGACACCTTTGTCAGGTCACTCTCACATAAACCCAAACCCAGCTTGATAGACTAACCAGCCTCTCTTCATTGTGCTGAATCATTGCAGGACAGCAGTCGTTATCCAGAAATTTCAGACGGGTTCCTAAGTGCTCTGGAAGATTTCCCAGTCACAATACCCCAGGGAGTCCAAACATACCAGGTCAGTGAGTCTCATTTCACAGAAACCCAGACACTATGAGATAAGCTGGAACTGCACAAAACAAGCAGGTTTTTCAGAGTTGCGCTTTTGAGCTTTGACTTTCCAATTGTCCCTAAGTCCAAGTCAGGGTGACTCTGCAATCCACGGTCAGGCCCAAGCTGCCACTGGATGTACTCAGGCTGAACCATCTGACTGATCTACAGACTATTAATTATAGTCTCGTCAAAGAGATATTCTTTGGGCATTTGTTTCATATTTACTCAGAAGTGCAGCTGAGCTGCAAGGTTCAGCCTCTGGCCCTGATTGCAAAAGTTTAATCACTAATCAGCAAGCAAGAGCCCATGAGGTAACTGAGCTCACCCTCTGGAAGGACAGTTTAGCAATTATCTGTTCTTGCTAGAGCACAGCCCCTCCCGTATCCCTACACACACAAACACACACACACACACACACACACACACACACACACATCTCCCCTGAGAACAGTTCCAGAATAAACTCTTAAATCTTTCTCTGTCTCCTTATACTCCTGCTGATGTTTTCATGCCACTTCCAGGGGTGGCTCGGGCACCCTAATCTGGATCTGGTGGAACTCCATGATCAATCCCCCCACCCTTTGACAGAGGCCATGATCAAGTCAATACTCAGTCTTTTGACTTAGATTTTGGTCCCCCACCATTGGAAACTATTCCTGTAGGCCTTATCTTGGTTCTTTAAATGTAGACTGATTGATCACGAGACCCATGAGCAAGCAGAACAGGGAGAATCTCTAAATTGTTGGCACCACAAAAGGAGAAGGTAGAGTGCCCCTTCACCCATTTCACTGTTTTGCCAAAGGCTGGCCCGCCTCAGGCATTGCCACATAACTGAATGACAATTCCTCAGTCTAGTTACAACACTAAATTGTCACACTAGTCATCTGACCTGCTCCAGTGCTCATTGCCTGAGGGGACCACCCAGTTGGTCAGTCCTAAATCAGGAGTGCTGGTGATTACCAGGCCACTTGTGAAGATGAAAGGTTTTTAGGACAACTCTTGTCTTCCTCTATAGAGAGTGGATTCTCATCAACCTCTCCGAGATCCAGTAGGACGCCCCATCATGCACCTGTCAGGTCTTAAACATGCCACAGGGGAAGCCATATTTTGTGATGACATTCCCAAGGTGGATAAAGAACTTTTCATGGCTTTGGTGACCAGTACCAGGGCTCATGCAAAAATTATGTAAGTAAATCAAAAACCTTAGAAAACCCTTTAAAAGCATAGCTGAGGATTTCATCATAAGAACATGCCTGTTTCTTCTATAATGTCCTATACTTAAAGAACCTAAAATGGAACAAATAAAGAAAAGGTCACAAGCCCCCAGAGGAGGAAGGGAGACTATATGAAAATTAGTATCATAAAAGAGAGATATAGTCACTGCCATAGGCCCCTTGTTTCTATCCTAACCTCACAAGTCCCTTTGTAACCTCAGACTGGCTCAAAGGAGTAACTCTGATGTAGGGCTGATATTCAGCTGGTGAAAAACATGGTAACACACTATATTATTGAATAGTAAATGACCAATGTCCTAAGCTTCCAAGGAAGGCCCCTTGCCAGTCACACTGCCCCTCCCCTAGCACTTTCCACCCCCCCACCCCCCCACACACACACACACAATTGAAGGCTTACCTTCTAGCCCAGCTGGGGAGTCTCCTGAACCCTACTCCATGGCTGGTCCATTCTGATTGATCAGGGTGAATTTATTGTCATATGTTCTTATTTTCAACCATGTTCCATGCCTCCCTCAGGTTTGAAGCCCTCAAAGCTTGCTGATTTTTACTTCTTAAATATCTCTCTATGTTCAGATCAATTGATTTCTCTGAGGCCCTTGAACTCCCTGGGGTGGTTGATGTGATAACGGCCGAAGACATTCCAGGCACCAACGGTAGTGAGGATGACAAATTGTTGGCTGTAGATGAGGTGCGTATGGAATGCACCTCCCCAGGTAACTTTGTGCAGATAACCACCCAGGTACTACCTTCAACTGCCTCCCAGCTCTTTCTCCCATTGGGAGGTAGAAGTGCCACCCACTAGCTCCTCTCTATCCCCAACCTTGTTATTCAGCACGACTTTTCTAGAGTCAGGAAATAATATAGCAAAAGGAAACGTTACAGTCAAAATTCAACCACCATGTGCTCTTGAGGCCATTTACCCTTGAAGAATAAATGCAAGGAAGTGATCTGTATCAGATAGAATGCCCTAGAAAGATCTAGAAAGGAGAGCACCAAAAAACAGCCACTCCCACTGATTTACACTGAACTCCCTTCCTTCCTGAACCAACCTTCTCCCCGAATCTTACCTTCCTTCACATACTCCATTTTTAGTAAAGTTGCTCTCATTGTCTCTTTTTAATTCAAAGTTAACAATTATTCATTGAGTTCTTGACTTTTGGACCAAACAATCTAGGTTCCTGTTTCAGCTCTTCCACTCCATAGTTGTGTCCTCTTGAGTTTCATAATCTGTAAAGAAGAAATGAGTGCAGCTCACTGTGTAGCTATAAGATTTAAATGAGTTAATACATTTAAAGTGCTTTGGACAGTGACTGGCATTTGAAGGCTCTACTAAGTGCCAGCTACTACCTCTCAACGAGACCCAGGCAATTTCTCCTCCAGCCATGGAAGGAATCATTGCTCTTTTGGTTGAACTCCAGCTGAAGAAGTTGGCTGTCAGGAGCTATGTTAGCCTGCTTGGGCTACCATGAGAAAATACCACACTAGGAGCCTTAAACAACAGAAACGTATTCTCTCACAATTCTAGAGGCTAAGTCCAACATCAAAGTGTTGGAAAGTTGGGTTTCTCCTGAGGACTCTTCCCCGCTTGCAGAAGGTTGCCTTGTCAATGAATCCTCATAGGCATGCCTTTTCTCAAAGGTGTCTCTTCTTCTTATAAAGACACCAGACATATTTTAATACAGTCCTGCCCTTGTGACCTCATTCAACCTTAATTATCTCTTTCAAAGTCTGATTTCCAAATACAGTCACTTTAGGGGATAGAGCTTCAACATATAAATTTGTGGGGCAGGAGAAGGATACAATTCAGTCTACTACAGGGGTCACATTAAACAAAAAATACTATGCTTATCCTTAGACTCTAAGGTGACATCTATGAAAGTGACACATGAGGATCAAGCTCAACAGAGGACACAATAGATTCAAGTCACAATCTCTTATCTACCTTGGGACTTATATTCACTGTGTGAAATAGCAAAGGGAACTGTCTATATTATTTAAATTTTTTCATTAAAAGTTTTTAGAGGTTTTAGCCAAGCACATAGAGTTGAATGAGTTCAAAGTGGTTATCATTGCTCAAAAATGACATCTAAGATAGGCATTGGTGAGGTGGAGCTACCTACTCCCACCCTAATGTTCATCTGCTTCATGCATGTTATTTCCACAGGTACTTTGCGTAGGCCACATCATCTGTGCTGTAGTTGCAGAGACAGATGTGCAGGCAAAGCGGGCAATTGAAAAGATAAAGATCACCTATGAGGATCTGGAACCTGTCATATTCACCATAGAGGTAAGCTGGGCTGGCCAGTCTCACCCTAAGTTTGTACAATCAAAAGCGCCTTTGTAAATATCTTAATATGCAATACTGATTTAGGAAATTTCTTTGGAGGGGGATTGGCTTGCTCTTAAAAAATCTGTTTTCTCTGGAAGATATTCAATTGATATGAATTGAAATTATCTTTGACTCCAAAGAACATTAAAAAAACAAAAACTCAGGGTAGAAGTTTTTGTCTCACATTCAAAAAGTCTAGAAGTGGTCAGTCCAGGGCTTATATAGTATCTTAATCTGTCTTGTGCTACCACAACAGAAATCCTGAGACTGGGCAAGTTATAATGAATAGAAATGTATTTTTCATGGCTCTGGAGTCTGGGAAGTCCATGACTAGGTGGCTGCATGTGGCGCATCATCATCCCATTGCAGAAGGTAGAAGGTCAACAAAGGGTTCATGTTCATGTGAGAAAGAGAAAGAAAGAGCAGGAGAGGGACAAACTTGCTTTTATAACAAGCACTCATTAAATATGGCATTTGTAAGAAAATTATGTCTTGCTCTCATTGAGTTAGAACCTGCAAATCCCAGTTGCCCTCTCTTTTTGATAACGAACCTTCTCATAATAACTGCATCAGCTCGTTCAAGAGAACAGAGCTCTTATGATCTAATCAACTCTTAAAGTTCCTGCCTCTCAAGACAATTGAATTATGGATCAGGTCTCCATCACATGGACTTTGGGGGACACATTCAAGCCATGCATATGGGATCTATGTGTCAGGGATCCAGCCTCCTTCCACCTAGTCGCTCTATATGCATGATTTCCATTCTCAAGGTCACATCTGCTCCTCAATAGCTACTGAAGTTCTGGGCATTAAACTAACATTCCAGACAACAGAGAGAATGGCATTCCCCTCTCTTTAAGGAAACATCCCAGTTGTACGTGCCTTGTTATATCCCATTGATTAGAATCTAGTCACATGCCACATCTACTTTCAAGGGGAAATGGGAAATGTAGATTTCATTCCATGTGGCCATGTATCCACTAAAAATTGGGGATTCTATGACTTGTGAGAATGGATATTGAGAACAATAATGTGTCCAAGGTGGAACCCAAAAGTAGTGAGAATTTTTTTTTCTTTTTTTTTTTTGGTACTGGGGATTGAAGCCAGGGGCTCTCCACCCCTGAGCTCCATTCCCAGCCCTATTTTGTATTTTATTTAGAGACAGGGTCTCACTGAGTTGCTTAGTGCCTCGCTAAATTGCTGAGGCTGGCTTTGAACTTGCAATTCTCCTGCCTCAGTCTCCCAAGTGCTGGGATTATAGGCATGCGCCACCACACCCAGCAGTAGTGAGAATTTGATGGTGGAATTTCACAGAAATTTCTACTCTCAACTTGAGTCTATATAATGGATTTTGGATGATATTTCCAGGAAAGCTAATGGAGTGAGAACACAATTCAGGTGAGCATGGGTGTGTTAGCCCACTTTCCATTGTCTTAATAAATAACTGAAATAATCAATTTATAAAGAGAAAAGGTTAATTTTGGCTCACAGTTTTAGACCAATTCATGGTCAGTCGGCCCGTTGCTTTTAGGCCTATGGTGAGGTAGTATTTCATGGCAGCAGTGAATGGTGGAGCAAAAGTGCTAACCTCATGGCTGGGAAGAAAAAGAGAAAGAGGACAAGAGCAAGGTTCCACAGTCCCCTTCAAGGACACACCCTCAGTGACCTAAAACCTTCCACTAGGCCCCACCTTTTCAAGTTTCTACCACCTCCCAATAGCACCACGCCTCTGGGGGACATTCCAGATCTAAACTGCAGCAACTGGGATTTGCAGGTTCTAACTCGATGAGAGAACTAATTTGTTTGTGTGCTTATGACAGGTCATAAAAAGTATTCGAAGGCCCTAGTGAATCATTTGAGCATTTTTAAATGTGCCTAAAAGGGACAAATTGCTCAATATTCAAAGAATTTTTTAAATGTTTCTTAATATTTCTAAACCAAATTAAATCTACTCCACATTCCCATTTGCCAAGCTGGCAAAGAGTTCAGGCCATTTTTCTTGACTCACTCCCCTTTCCTGGGTTGTACTAGGATCTTAATATGGGTTTTTGAAATTTCAATTTGAACCCCACTTTCACCTAGGGGGAAATAGCACCAGAGGACACAGTCATGAAATATTTTGAGATTCAGAGTGTTTAGGGATCTAGAGTTTCTTCAAAATAGGATGATCCAGAGTCAGCAAATAGTAATTCTGTGACCAAAAGCAGGTGACAAGAGTCATGTATACCAATACTGATTCATCCACCTGTTAATTTGTTTATATATATGAGTCTTTATTATACATAAATGCACATAAGGCAGTGCAGAGTAATGGTTAAAAGGACAAGTGCAAGAACCAAACTGTGAAATTTGAATCATGGTTGTACTGCTTACTAGCTATGTAACCTTAGGCAAGTTACTTAACATCTCTATGCCAGTTTCCTCATCCGTAATATGGGTGTGGTAATAATATGTCCCATCATAAAATTCATCATAAAACTAAATGAGTTCATATGTGTAAAGCACTCAGAACAGTAACTGGCGTATAGTTAGCACTCGCTAAATACGGCATCCGTAAGAAAATTACATGTCTTGCTCTCTTTGAGTTAGAACCTGCAAATCTCATTTGCCATTTACAATATGGAAATAATCATCCCTGCACAGGCACAGAGTGACTTGTTGAGATCTCAGTACAGCATAACATGAAATTTTCAACTATGTGGTTTGTTTTCTACGGCTTTGAGAAGTCAGGCGTTCATAACAAGGCAAGATGTTTCTGAAAACCGAGCCTGGACTTGAACATTGCCTCCCTCACTTTTTTGCAGAATGACTTTGAAAAAGTTATTTTCACCTCTAAGCCCAGTTTCTTTGTCTGGAAAAAGTCAGGGAATTAATGTGAGAATACATGTAAATACACTGTCATTATACAGGGCATGATGCAAATGTTAGCCACCCTTTTTATCACCATTGTTATCATTAGCAAAAAAGGGCTATTACTTCCAGACTTTGGGAGTCTAAAGAATGCAGCAGAGTGTCCTTCTGAAGGAT
The DNA here is from genome assembly GCA_020662805.1 of Glaucomys volans. Classification (NCBI taxonomy): domain Eukaryota; kingdom Metazoa; phylum Chordata; class Mammalia; order Rodentia; family Sciuridae; genus Glaucomys; species Glaucomys volans. The sequence goes on from JAJEJO010002354.1 coordinate 131,031, forward strand.
GGAGGACAGCTGGGGTATGCAGGTTAAGCAAGGATCAACGGCCGGTAGGTCAGTTCACAGAATGGAATGGCTTCCAATCTTCATGTGTGAATCAGTTCATGTTAATATCACACACACACACACACACACACACACACAAACACAAACACAAACAAAAAACACCATAGAACAAAGGACTGGGAAGGCCATTGTGCTATATCCCAAATACCCTAAGAAATGAGCAAACTCCCTAGAGTGTTTCCAGGGCTATTTTGCCCCAGGATGTGTAAAGACCTTCTTTTTTTTCCCTAAGGCTGTGTTTTTTTTTTTTTTTTTTTGGTGCTGGGGATTGAATCCAGAGCCTGTGCTTGCAAGGTAGGCACTCTACCAACTGAGCTATATCCCCAACCCATGACCTGTGTATTCTCAACACAGCCTTAGTTTTTCAGATTCCTGAGTTAGGTGTTCTTGCATGTGAGCTACCTAAGTAGTCTAATACCAATGGTTTTTCTCAGGGAAAAGGTGAAAAAGGGGGACCAGAAACTCACATATAGTCCTTGGGACTTATCGTCTGTTCCCTGGCTATCCCCATTGAAAATGGGAAATGAGCATTTATCATCCTGGGCCATCTTACTGCCCCCAGCATCCTTCTTCTTTTATTTAATTTTATTTATTTATTTATTTATATAATTTTTTGGTGCCTGGAATTGAACTTATGAGTACTCAATCACTGAGCCACATCCTCAGCCCTATTTTTTTTTTTTTGTATTTTTATTTAAAAAGGATCTCACTGAGTAGTTTAGCACTTTGCTTTTGCTGAGGCTGGCTTTGAACTCACAATCCTCCTGCCCAGACTCCAGAGCCATTGCGCCCAGCCTCAGCATCCTTAACATTTCACTCATTCTTGCTGGTTTTCTCTGCAAACCTAAAAGACATTCCTTCTGACATCTCTCTCTACAGTAGCCCTGCTGCTCCAGTATTTGCTTGCTTGACACCTTTCATCCCAGGAGACAGTATTTGGAGGAGTGAAATAACTTACATTAGAGAAAAAACTGCTGATGGGCCAGGCATGGTGGCACACGCCTGTAATCCCAGCACTTGGGAGGCTGAGGCAGGAGGATCTCGAGTTCAAAACCAGCCTCAGCAACTTAGTGAGGCCCTAAGCAGCTCAGTGAGACCCTGTCTCTAAATTTAAAAAATATAAAATAGGGCTGGGGATGTGGCTC
>JAJEJO010002354.1:135017-336952 GCA_020662805.1 Glaucomys volans
CTGTGGAGATATGCATGATAACTGGATCTGAGTGAAGGGTCAAATTTGAAGGTCAATTTGAAGCCATAAGAATGCAATTTAACTGTCATGTGACATTAATTCCTTTAGCTAGATTTCCTCGCACTAAATTATAGATCACAGAGACAACAGTAATTTAGTCATACATTAATTCACATCAATGTCTGGTACATACAACATGCAATTAATAAACCTATATGGAATTGATGAATGGGCAATTAAATGAATGGTATAAATGAGTGGGAGGGTGGATGGTGGATGAATGGGTAGATGGATGGATAAATGGATGTGGGAAGATAAATAAGGGCCTGGGTAAATAGTTCGGTGGATAGGTAAAGGAGTAGATGAAGGGGTGAGTGGGTGAGATGGATGGAGAATTTAACCAAGATTTATTTTCTTTAGAACTGGCCATCCCATTCGTCTCGTTCTTGATCGTGAAGATGATATGTTAATAACAGGAGGGAGGCACCCATTATTTGGAAAATATAAAGTGAGCCTTAAATATGAAACTATTAAAATAACTCCTTTTATTTGAATGATTTTGTCCTTTTCTACTAATTTCTATTTTGTAAAAACAATCTTATTGTCTAAAATATTAATCAAGATACTGTGTATTTGAATATTCATAGCATTTTATGGTGAACATTTAATAAATCTAGCATATGATAATGAAGAAGTTTAATAATGAAAATATAATTTGAAGCAGTAATAAAAACACTACTTGAGGAATAAGATTTTATATTAGTGACTCCTTAAAGACAAAAAAAAAAAAAAAAACAGAACAGGACTGGGATGTAATCAGCGGTAGAGAGGTTGCCCAGCATATACTCAGGGTAGAGAGCTTGCCTAGCATGTGCAAGGCTCTGGGTTCAATCCTTAGCCCCGCAAACATAAAACATCCCAGGTGTGGTAGCGCACACCTGTAATTTCAGGTACTCAGGAGGCTGAGACAGGAAGATTGCAAGCTCAAGTTTAGTCTCAGCAACTTAGAGAGACTCTGACAGAAACAAAAATTTTTTAAAGGGGCAGGGATGTAGCTTAGTGGTTGAGTTTCCCTGGGCTCAATACCCAGAAATGGAAGAAGGAAACAAAACTCAAGGTACAAACATTGTTACACCAAAACTTCTTGACTATAAAAATATTATTTTATAGAAGAAACGTTTGGAAACATTTGACCGTTATTAACTTCAAAATCATTTTTTATGAAAGTGTCCACAAAACAATCATAAAAGTGTCACAAAATCTCTTTGCAGATAAGAAAAAGAATCCTAACTGTTGGATTTAAAATTACAAATCTAGAATCAGAGGCATGTGCCTGTTATTCCAGCTACTCAGGTGGCTGAGGTGGGAGAACAGCTTGAGCCCAGAGATTCACGACCAGCCTGAGCAATACAAAAAGATCTCATCCTTAAAAATAAAATAAAATTTACTTCTTCCGCACTCACTGCATTTTTATGCAACTGTAGTATGAACACTATTGGATATTTGCTGACATCTAGTTGACAATACCACTTTTCAAATTTGTGATTGAGCTGATAGGCTAGTTCTAATGTAATACAAAACACAATAGACATCTTTATCTGGGCATTGCTGTGGTGAACACACAGACTCCCTATCAGACTTTGTCATTGCCTTAGATTATTGCATTGCCCATACTTCTAAAATGACAGCTTCCCATTCCACATCGCTATTCTATTTCTTCCATTGGCATTAGTAATTTTTATAATTAGAGAGGAAGAGTTCATGGTTGGCCATTAAAATTTTTATTTGCCTTCAAATGCACAGAAATTAATAGTAACAACTCTTATTATCTTCTAGGACCAAGAGCAATTAGAGGTTAACTGCTGAAATTGTGGCAGTTGCTGTTGTTAGAATGGTTCTTGTGTCTTTTGTTTTGGCCTGGATTATATTTTAGGCTTTATGTCATGGTTATGAGATTGTTTCAGTAACAATACTTATTAAAAAAATTCTGAATTTCTAACATTTTTTGGTAATTATCATAATGCAAAATATAACTAAAAAGAGAGTAGACTTTTTCAAAAATCCCAATAATTTTTTAAAGAAATATAATTTCATTTCCAATGTAATAATATATATTCATACATATGTGTAACTCTATCCTCATTCAGACATACTAATTATATTTTGCTTGATTATTCAAAACTGTTCATAAATTACCATAATAAATGTTTTGTATAAATAACTTCTTCCAAAGTTCTTGTTTTATACTAAACAGTTGAAGAATTCTCTCTACTGCCTTATGCATAGCACTATTTGGCTTAGCAACTCTCATGAAAAAGTCAGAAGTAAACTTCTGTCTAGTGTTTGTCAAAATTATCATACATTTTGAATTTGTGGATTTTCCCATCCTTCCTCACTGCTCTGTGGTCTGTTATCCAGTATTTTTCTTGCAATGGATGATGGGAACCATGTAGTTGTACAGTTTCTTCTGTTGTATTATCTTCATCTTCAGAAGGGTAAAGGAACCAGGGCCAGTCATCTTTTGGTAAAACCAGAATAGAGGTTGGGGATTTTTCTTTTCAGTTGGGGTTCTTCAGACAAGATAGTCCAGGTGGGTGGGAGGGAGGGGAATAGCCACATCAGAAACCTGTCATCTGCCTTAAGCTCCTCCCAAGCAGTTACAGCAACACTAGCTCACATTCTCTAGGTCCTGTATCCATTTACAAAGCATCTTCTCTGCATGGAGAACTGAGAGCCTCCATTCCTGCCCATCCAATCGCTGACCTCAGCTCCACAGGCTGTGCCATAATGAGAGATCCTGTGATTCATCCCAGCACATTCTGGAATCCCAGAGACTTTTCCACAGGGAGAAAACCACAGAGTAAATTAAAAAGAAAGCCAGTAAAAAGTGAAGGAGAATCTTTTGAGAGTAAAGAAGACGAGAGTGGCAATTACATACTGAGAGACAAGCAGAAAGTTTAACTGTGAAACACAGAAAATTACATGTTGAGAGAAGAGGGCTCAGCAAAAATCAGGTCCAAAGAGGTCTTCATCACTCAGACTGAAAAACAAGGGAATAACAAGGCATGGTGCACCACAGAGTAAACAGGGAGCAAAGTCTGTCCCCAGTCCTGCTCAGTAGGGTACCTGGGCTGTGGATTGTACTCAGCATGTGAATTTTAAACCCATCAGTAAAATGTCCATCATTTGATGACAGGTGGGATTCATGAACAACGGGCGAATCAAAGCTCTAGACATTGAGTGCTATGTTAACGGAGGATGCACGCTGGATGAATCAGAGCTGGTATGTGGATAAGAAACTAACCATGTCGACAAGGCGCATGCCTGTAATCCCAGTGGTTTGGGAGGCTGAAGCAGGAAGATTGTGAGTTCAAAGACAGCCTCAGTAAAAGCGAGGTGCTAAGCAACTCAGTGAGACCCTGTCTCTAAATAAAATCCAAAAAATTATCTGGGGATGTGGCTCAGTGGTTAAGTACCTCTGACTGAGCTCAATCCCCAGTACCAAAAAAACGAACTAACTAACTAACTAACCACGTCCTTAATTATGAAAAGAACGCAAAATTTCCAGATGAATCTTTACTCGTTGTACTCGACTTTTAGAAAAAGGGGGAAGGCAGAATGTGATGGCCAATAAATGTGAATATCTCCTTTTACTTTAGGTAACAGAATTTCTTATACTAAAGCTGGAAAATGCCTATAAAATCCACAACCTCAGATTCCGGGGCCGTGCATGCATGACAAATTTGCCGTCCAATACAGCTTTTCGTGGATTTGGCTTCCCACAAGGAACCTTGGTGACAGAATCTTGTATCACAGCTGTGGCAGCTAAATGTGGCCTCCCACCAGAAAAGGTAGGGATGTAATCAGATCATAACCAAGGTTGGTGAAGAGTCAGACAAGGTGGAGAATTAGCTACCTTGTCCCCAGGAAACACACTAGGAGAACCAAACAAATGAGCTTTGGCTCAGCATTCAGGATTAATTAAGAGCTACCTAGAAGACCACATCTCCTCCTATCTTATTCCCTCCATAGGCAAAAATTTCTCTTTTTCTTTTTTTTTTTTAAATGTATTCACCAGTAATTGCCCTTATAAAATATTCAAACCACACTGAAGTAATCAAAGTAAAAAGTGAACATCCCCTTTCTCATCCCTCATTCCTGTTGGTCAAGAGTCCCATATTTATTTTTCTATCTTTACCCATCCATTTGTATTTATATACCCATATATAAATATTGACATACAATATATATGTGCACATGCTATTTACCAAAATTGAACCATAATATACATATCATTCTGTACATTTTTTCCTACCTGACAATATGCCATCTCACCACATCAGTAGAATGATTTATTCATTTTTTTCATGACTTTATAATATGATACACCTTCAGGTTCTTATTCATTTTTGGTACATATGTACCAAGGGTATATTTTACCGTATTGTGTAGGTTTATATATAGGATAAACTAAACTTACAGAAATGGACTTGCTGGTGCACTTTGGTGCACTTAAAAACTTTCCAGAGATACTGCCAAATGAATACTCTCTAAATATATTATTTTATGCAATATACTAGAAAGCACACAGTTGTATAGTATACTAGAACAGGAAGAGGGAGCCTCTGGAAATTGGGGAGATTGTTGATAACACTCTTCCACTTCTCACACATTCCAATCAGATCCTGGTCTACTTTTTCTACTTTATCCTCTGTCAGCAGTATAGACCCTCTGCACCAGCAAGGACTTTCCAGGCATTGTTCCTTGAATTTCTTTGTTCCTAAATTCAACAGGGACCTCCAGGTTTAAAATTTGTGGTTTTCAAGTTGATTAACAAGGTTCTCCACACAAGAGAACACCTGACATTGTACCAGGGAAACAATCTTAAGAGATGTCAGGTAAAGATACCATGGGCACAAAGAAGGAAGATATCACGCTGGCATGAAGGGAGAGGAATCAGAAAGAACTTTCTGGAGAAGATGGTGCTTGAGATTGGCCTTGGGGAATGATAGGCACAAGTGGTGAGAAGGTAATCTAGGGCAAGTACAACAGCATGAACAAAGAGAGTTAGACTCTTTGTGGCTTACCCATAAAATGAGGACAAGGTGACTCACCTCAATAGTGCTCCTGCAGAATCGAATGAATTCACATTCATTAAAATATTTGTTTTCACAAGTACATAATATTATTCCAGTGTTGTTACTGATAACAACACAGTAATCCTTTTATTGTTATTGGAATAAGATGGGGATAATGAAAAACCCTGGGTATTTCTCAGTAAGCTCTTTTGAGTGTTCCAAGTTCCCAGGCTATAAAACACACCCTACTCAAATAAATTCTTTTAAAAACTTGACCATACATTCCAAAGACAATTGGAAAGCTAAGAGGAGATCTGCTATTTGTCATTATATGCAAAGATATTCCTCTCTAGCAGAACAAATCCTCAGTTATGACAGTGAATCTTGGTTTTAATATACTGTCTACTGGCTCTGCTTCATCCTCTGAACCTTGTAGGAAAAAAAAGAAAAATCTGCTTCCCTAGTGCCAGTGGCATGGCACTATCCACTGCCTGCCACTTCTGAAAGATGCATTAATGAACAGATGAAAAATAACCTCATTGTTTTTACAACACCACATGCTATTCAAAGAAAAGAAAGAAAAATGTCTTCCACCCACCAAAGTTGGTACATTATTGGAAAGGATTTTCAAGTGTGTTTGGTGGTCAGTGCCTGTCCTACCATAATTACCGACTGTATTTCCCAACTCTTTCAGATTAGGGAGAAAAACATGTACAAAACATTTGATAAAACCATCTACAAACAAGCATTCAGTCCTGAGACCCTGATAAGATGTTGGAACGAATGTCTGGAAAAGTCTTCCTTTCACAGCAGAAGAATGCAAATTGAAGAGTTCAACAAGAAGAATCATTGGAAGAAGAAAGGCATCGCTATTATCCCCATGAAGTTCTCAGTTGGCTTTGCTGCAACAAGCTATCATCAGGTAAGTCACCCTAGTGGTGGGCCACTCCTCACCCAGTCGGCTCCCGCTCTTCAGAGAGGAACAGGAACCCACAAGTGCTGCAGTGCTTTCGGAGCTCAGGGATCTCAAGGATTGGGGGGAAACGGGCTTTTCCTCATCTGTGCCCCCAAACACTGCAGTACTCCGTGGTGCCTGCTAAGTCTTAGGTGGAGACGTCATTCCATTTTGCTCTACCAGCTAGTAGTTTTCCTCTCTAAGGAGTCTGTCAATTCTGGTGGGGAAATGGGAGTGGAGACCAGAAATAGAGGAAAATGTGCAAATGGAAGAGGCAAGTCACTCACTAGCCGAAGGAAAGAGGAAGGGCAGCATGCAGATGAGTCACTTAAATAATGTGAGGACTGGGACCGAGAAGTCTTCCCTAAATCCCAATGAGTCATGGGCATGAAAGCTGTTTAGAAAACTGGGAATGGTTTTTATGCCATTACGACCCACCAAAATTAGAAAATCCAGCAACTGGGAAAAATCTTACACACGTTAGATCTCCTTGTGTGTACACCAAAGCAAGTTATTTAACCTCTCTGAATCTCAGCTTCATCCATCATAAACTGATATAATAATAATCTGTCTCTTTGGACTGATGAGGATTCCATGACATACGGAATGCAGAGCACGTGGCAGGGTTCCTGGAACACTGGAAGTCACCCAGGATAGCCCTAAGCCCCTCTCCAGAGCAGCCCAGACGCACCTCTCAGGGCTTTTGCTCCTATGGGTAGGATGAGATGCCCTGGGCTTCTTGGTCACATTCCTGTTCAAGGGCAAGGTACCTATTCCATAAACAGGTACAGGAAGGTTAACTAGCAGGTCTGCAAGCTGGACTGAATCAATGGTTAGGACCCCCAGGTAGCTCCCTGTGTGGTTTCTTTCTGACACCAAATGTTCTGTCTGTTCCAAGCTAACTCTCCAACACCAACTGGGTGACCAAAAAATGGAATTCAATTCAATTCTCATCCTACCTACCCAGAGTTAGCACAGACGCCACAGGCCAATGACTGAGTCCCAGGAGACTTCACCCATTTTGTACACCAAGGTCAAATGGGGTGCCAGACTCTCACATTCTGCCTGGCTGACAGCTGATTTGGGGATTTTCACTAGCCCAGCTCAGTTTGGGTCATTTTTCTGGAAGAACTCAAAGAGCTCAGGAAAGCACATTACTTATGATGATATAACCAATTCATTCATTATAAAAGACACAACCCCAGAAGAGCTGAATGGAAGAGACACATGAGGTGGGGCATGGGGAGGGATGCGGAAAGCCTGTGACCTCTGGGGGTTCACCAACCCAGAAGCTCCCCACCCAGGCAGGTGGGAGGGCCTGAAGGATGCCCACACTCATGCACACTCATGCACACACCAGTCCCCTCAACCTAAAGTCATCTAGGCACCCATGAGTCACCTCCTCAACAGACAAAAGACAGTACGACACATTCCCAGATTTTCAAAGTTCTTTACCAAGAACCAACCACAAAGACTAAATATTTATTTTTTGTTATACCACACCTCTCTTCACCTAGATGTTTACTTCTCGCCTAAACCACAGCCTTGCTGCTTTTTCAAACATGGGAGCCAACTCATCTCACAAAAAAAAAAAAAAAAAAAAAAAAAAATTAAGCAATGACTTTAAATCTTCATTTGAAAGGCCTCCATCTTCCCCACAGTTCTAAATTGACGCACCCCAGGACCACTTGGCTAGGTGTGGAGAGGTGTCATTCCAGGTCAGCTGATGGTTCACAATGCAGGATCAGATCGCCTACTCTCTACCAACAGTGAGAACACTGTCCTCAGAGGGAGTCAAAGACTCACAGTGCGGAAAGACTGTTATTAGCACCTACACACCTTGGCATTCTCCACCCCTCCAAGCCATCCTGGGGCCTCCAGACTTCTCCAGACAGGAATGGGCAGAAGTCTTAATCCTTCCTTCTTCCAGAGAGAAAAATATCACCCTTCCATCCATCTACTCTGCAAACACTTGTATAGTGTCTCTGTGATTCAGATCTGTTCAGAGTTCTCCATAGGACACACAAATACACAATCAGGGCCCTTTCTCTGCAGAGTTTGTTACCTCTTGTGTTAGTCTGTGAACACTATTTATGCCACAAACTGGATAGATTAAAACAACAAATTTGTTCCCTTTCAGTTCGAGAGACTGAAAGTCCAAAATCAAAGTATCAGCAGGGCTATGCCCTCTGAAGGCTCTGGGGAAGACTGCTTCCTTGCCACTTCCAGCCTCTGGTGCTGCTGCTGCTGCTGCTTGACTTGTGGCAGCATAGCTCCAATGGCCACCTTGTGTTTATATAGGCATCTTCCCTGGTGTCTACACATGGCCTTCTCATCAGACACCTGTCATTGGACTCAGGTCCCACTCTCATCCAGTCTAGCTTCATCTTAACTAATTAAGCAAAGACTGTTTCCAAATAAGGTTATATTCGAAGATGCCAGGAGGATGTGAATGGCAGTGGTTGGGTGGGAACAGGGAGACGAGGAACATTATTCGACCTAGTACTTGGTAAGAGGAAGTACAGAGAAGGGGGTGATGGATCTTTTCCAGATGGAATGAAAAGCATTCAGGAAAGTTTTAACAGAACAGAGACTGTGGGTGTAGGTCTGAAGGCTGGGCAGACGGAGAAAAAACAGGAGGAGCAAGCCAGGAAAAGAGAAGAGCGTAAGAGTAAGGCCAGGTCAGAGAGGAGCAGCAGTCAGGCAAGGGACAGGGATGCAGCTGGAACAAAGGGAAACCAGAACCAAAGGGCTTTATTTTGCAATAGGAGCAGGGTGTTCCCTCACAAGCAATGGGGAGATTTTGCCTACTTGTCCACTGGCAATCCCTTCTCTACTTCCTGGTTCCATTTAGTTATCTCTTCAGAGAACCCACCCCTAGGCAGCATGGGAGAAGTTGGACCTGTCTGCTGAGGTCTCCTGCGGCCCTTGTGTCTCAGCATGTCTCTGATCATGGTGCACTACAATGACTGGGTTCCCCTCTGTCTCCCCACTTTGTTGTGAGCTACTTGAAGAAGAACCACGTCTTATTCTTTTTTATATGTCTAGAGCTGACAGGTTGGGAAAGTATTTAATTCATTCGCTTCGTGGTCAGCTGGGGACTTTAAGCAGGGGGCCAATGTTCAAACAGTTGGAACCAGTATTCACAACTCTTGAGGCTTCCAAAAGGATTCTGACCAAGCCAGATCCCTAAACTGCTTTACAGGTGACTTTTTGCACAAACCAGAACTAAGCTTCAAAATTGTACCAGAAACCTTGCCTCTCTGACCCTCGATGCTCCTTGAGACTCTATTTCCCCACCTCACTTCTTACATTGAACTTCCTGAGTGCCACCTTGCACTGAGCTGTGCCTTCTGGATTGTTTCATAGGCAGCTGCACTTGTTCATATCTATACAGACGGATCTGTATTGGTCACACATGGAGGCAACGAACTGGGACAAGGTATTCACACCAAAATGCTACAGGTAAAATAAATGGAATTAAATCAGTAACCTCTCTCATATTGTTGACATGACTGAACTTTGGGTAATGATGATTTAAACTCTAAGACCCTGACTATTCAGTTGAAACACTTCTTACATACAAAATGCAGTGACTGAGGAGTGACTGAGGGTTTAGGGATGGATGTGGTTGTTAGTGAAGATGCCACTCATGAGCCCATAGAGCATATGGGTTCTCCATGCTGGCTTACCAAGAGGAGGAGTTTTTCAGTTATTCTATTTTGAGACCAGTAGGTTTAATTTTTTTATTTCACACAACAATGTTAAGTTACTGCCATTTTGTTTTAAGAGCAAATATTTCATTAACTATCATCCTATAATTCTTAAAGGATATGTTAATATATATATATACATATACATGAAAAGTAGGAAGAATATAATCTTAGAAGAATAAAAGAATAATCATTTAAATGGAATACATTTAAGCTTGCGACAAATGTATTAGATTGTTACAGTGCACATGTGGAACTTTTCACCATCAAGCCCCTTAGCTCCTGCGGAATATTATACCTCCCACATTTTACATGGTTCTAAAGGACTCAGTTCAGGTTCCTTTTAGCTCCATCCCCCTCCTTACTCCCACATCTGTAACTGATGTAGGTGCAAGATCCTGGCCTGACCAATTCAGAACCCCATCCGCTGCAGGAAGAGAGGGTGTGACTCATGCAAGCCAGTCAGTGTCCTTTTCTGAAACAGGTAGATGCTGGGAGAGAGGAACCATCTTTTTCCAGTGGTTATTTAGGAATCAGGCTATAGGCCAGGAGAGGCTGGCCCCTCTGTGCCATGGACAAAACCTGTCTACTGCTGTAAGGAACATGTAGGAAAAAAAGTAATGCTAGAGGCCCAGAGAACTTAGGAGACCATAAAGTTCCTACCTGCAGACATAACCTGACACTAGCTCCATCTGTCCTTCCCAGTTACACGAACCAGTACATCAGTACATTCCCTTTGGATTTTCACCAGTAAGAAACAATGAAATCAGCTGGGCGTGGTGGCGCACACCTGTAATCCAAGCGACTTGGGAGGCTGAGTCAGGAGGATCGCGAGTTCAAAGCCAGCCTCAGCAACTTAGCGAGGCCCTAAGCAACTCAGTGAGACCCTGTCTCTAAATAAAATACAAAAATAGGGCTGGGGATGTGGCTCAGTGGCCAAGTGTCCCTGAGTTCAATCCCTGGTTCAAAAAAAAAGAAAATGAAATCATCTTTTTTTCCTTAATGTTGCATCCTTCTAGGGAAACTCACTATTTAATGGCACTAATTAGAAGCTTGGTATTTGGGAACAGGAAGAGATATATATCTACAGACATCTTGAGAAGGTGATTTTGCAAAAATTAAAAGATGACAGCAGCCAGAACAGTGCTTTTTTTCCTTCCTACTTCTCTTCCTTCCATTTCTTTGCTTTCCTTTTTTTTAATTTTTTTATTTCTTTCTGATTAAGTATCTTAACTTCTACATGTGTTTCCTAGACAGGCTAGAAGAAAAAAGAACAGAAAATAAGAATGTGAAAAGCAGATACTGGATAAATATAAATAAGTGGGAATAAGTAGAAGGAAAAAAGGAATAAGCTCAAGTTAAGACAAGGGCAAGAAAGAAGATCTCACAGTTGTTCCAGGTTCATCTAAGACTGATAGATTTCAGAGCAAACTCTGAGTCAATCAGTCTAATTAATCTCTATCTATTCATCCTCTGTCTCTATTTCTTCTATCACTACAACAAATAAGTTTCTGAAAATCTCAACCCAGCCCTATACACATAAAATTTAAAAAAAAAAAAAAAAAGAAACTCTTTAGCATTCTAAAAGCAGAAAGTTGAAAAGAAAAACCACTTTGACATATTATCAAAGACAAGAAAACTTTAAAACCAGCATAAGGCACCACTGAAAAGTTAATTTGATGCATGCTTTTAAAACATACTAGCTTAGGTTTTAAAGTATATCATGGATGTAATTTTTATTATTAAGGAAAAGAAATGACTTAAGTCTTCATAGGTGTCCTTGTGGACTTGCAAATATTTTCCTTTCCTATAGGTGGCCAGCCATGAATTGAAAGTCCCTATGTCTTATCTGCACATCTGTGAAACAAGCACAGCCACAGTGCCTAATACGATCGCAACAGCAGCGTCCATCGGGGCTGATGTCAATGGCAGAGCTGTGCAGGTGATCCCTCCTGTCTGTCTGGCTTTCCCCAGTGTGCTTTCCCCACATCTCCTGTTTTCTTAGCTGGATAAAGGCACAGCAGTTAGGTTCAGAGAAATCATCTGTGTCACTAACATAATCTTAGGATAACCAAAATGTCAAGAGAGTATATCAGGATGTTGAGTGCTGCCTGATTCATGAGTCCTTGAAAGCTCAAAAAAACACTTAAATTAAAAAAATTTTAAAAAGAGAGAGTATATTACTTGGACTAAGCTAAAATTAGGTGACAAATAAATGCAGAATTTAATGGCTCAAACACAACAAAAGTCCCTTTCTTGCGCACATATCTGTCCAGAGGAAGCCTTTGGTCATTCAAGCACTCAGATTGATGGCGACTCTATCATCTGCAACAAGTGGCTTTCAAGATGGCTTTGAGCACCATCACTCCAATGTGCAAGGAAGGGCCCATGAGAAGACTCTGGGCCAGACCTGGAAGAGGTACAAGTCACTTCCACTCATAATCTGTAAGCAGAACTAGTCTTGGACCATGTCTAACTGCAAGGGAGGTTGGAAAATGTAGAGTAGTGGGAAACCATATGCCTAACTACTATGGAAGAAGGGGGAATGGATTTTGGTGGACAGGAAATCCCTGTTCCTGGGAGACACAAAAGAAATTTCAGTACCAAGTAATACAAAGCTGTGCCAGTTTCCCCTGGCACAAACAAGTTCTTACAGGCAGGTAGGCAGGTCAGCCAAACCCCAGCCGAGCAGATATGGTACAATTAGAGTGTTGTCACTGGTGTGGTTCTACCAGAATGCTCAGTTTCCCTGGTACTTATTTTCTAATTGATGTCTTCAAAAAGCACTAAATTTGCACTATCAGAATAAAATCATGACTTCCTAGTCTGTAATTCAGATATCTGATTGCATATACTTTTGAAGTAATAGCTACTGTATTTGTCAAGTTTCTGTTACAAACTATTCACTTTTCCATTGGAACATTATCAGGAGGCATATTCCCCCAGGATACTGCATGGATGCCACTTAGAAGCACTGTTTTCAAATCAGTCTTACCTATATGGTGACATGGGGCTGGGGATATAGCTCAGTTGGTAGAGTGCCTGCCTTGCAAGCACAAGGTCCTGGGTTCAATCTGCACCACCACAAAAAAAAAAAAAAAAAAAGAGCTATAGGATGACATTGTAAAAGGGTCAAAAGCAGAAACTCAGCCAGGCGCGGTGGTACACACCTGTAATCCCAGCACTTGGGAGGCTGAGGCAGGAGGATCGCAAGTTCAAAGCCAGCCTCAGCAACTTAGCGAGGCCCTGAGCAACTCAGTGAGACCCTGTCTCTAAATAAAATACAAAATAGGGCTGGGGATGTGGCTCAGTGGTGGAGTGCCCCTGGGTTCAATCCCCAGTACCAAAAAAAAAACAAACAAACAGAAACTCTTTTTTTGCTCAGAACAAATGTATGAAAAACCTCAAATGCATGACATCCAGTTTGGGGTAGAATCCAACATAAGAGAGAAACAGGTCAGCATGTGTGGGAATTGTCAACCCAAACTAAGTATTCATCTATCTTCCTGTGTATTGAGTTTTAGGTTTCTATTAAGGATCAGAAATTTGTGGATCTAGGTTATTATAAGTCAAATTTCCTTATTATCTCATTTCAAACCCAAAGCCAAGGCCTTCATTGTAGCAGTTTGATGGTAAGTGGATGAACAGATGGAAGGATGAACAGAGAGTTCAGAGTTTCAGACCCAGAGGGTCATTGGCATGTCATTGCTTCAGACTGAAGAGCACAAATTTGAAGGAAAATAGAATGTTTATTCCATTTGTTTTAACCCCTGGAAAGTGCAAAAGAAAGTATAGAAAGAACAAAGATATAAAAAGCAGAAGGAATTAGAAACCTGATTCATCTAAGAAAAAGGATCTGAGAATATAAATTCAGTTGAACCCATATTTTCACAGGAAGTATACCAGGAAGGGAAAACAAAACTCCAGTAACAGACACTTAAGATAAGGGGCTGTGTTATCTCTGTTCCCAAATTAGCAGGAGCAGGCACTTTATAAGCACTTGCTGACTGAATGATCGATGAATATCCTTTCACACAAACTAACCAGTGGGCTCTTTCTTAATGTGGATTTTCTTCTTTATTTCTTCAAGAATGCTTGTCAGATTCTTCTGAAACGCCTTGAGCCAATCATTAAGAAAAATCCAGAAGGTACATGGGAAGACTGGGTAGGTATTCCTCTGCTTTTATTACTACAAATGAGGAAAGAATTGGAACCAGTACTGAGAGAGTGTCACAGCCCTGCACAGCCAGCCCACATAAGACAGTTCCTCTAAGTCTCTGTCACAGTGCTACATACAGCATGCTTCTTCCCCCAAGTCCCCCAAGAAAAGTTGTTCCCTAACTGACTGGATTTCTGTGAAAGGGCAGGGTTACCAAAGGTTGAGAAGGCTACACCAGGATGCATGCCAGATTGTATGGAGAGCATGCGCAAGAGACAGCAGGCACTGGGAAAAGAAATGGAAGTGTATGAAGAATACCCAGAAGACTTTACCCACTCTGTTTAAGTAGGAAAGGAGAAGAAAAGTCTGAGCCTTCCTCAGTCACACAAAGCTATTGATGCTTTGGGTAAGGGAGAAGAAAACTAAAAAATCCAGTTGCTCTTAAGAGAAAGGACTCACTTAATCCAACCTCACAATATCTGACATTTTTTTTCATTAGAACAATTATCTCACCCTTATACACACACACTTTCTAGAGTTTTAACACTTAGAAACAAAGCTCAAATAATTGTGAATTTTGTCCACATAACATGGATACGAAGCTGGATTCCAATTTATGCTTGTTTAATACAGACTTCTAAAGTCAGTCAGAATGAATGCACCACCAGCAAAACTCTACATCTTGTACAAACACATGAATGGGATCCTAATCAGAATAGATTATACTCCATCTATGTATAAAATGTCAAAATACATTCTACTGTCATGTATATGTAAAAAGAACAAATAAAAAAAATGTGTAAAACAAACTCAATTTGGAGGGAAATTGTCACAGTGCCAGTTAAAAGGAAACTACTGTGATAAGTATATTTTTAGGGGCAAAGCACCAGCAACAACAGTCTGATGTCAATTTTGATATATAGAATATTTTAATTTTCACCTATCAAATAGTGTAACTCTTTCATTTTTACTACATGTGCCCATTCTGCAGATAGAAGCAGCATTTGAACAAAGAATCAGTCTCTCAGCCACTGGATACTTCAGGTAAAAATTAAAATATCTTGACTTAACTTAGAAAATTTGAGGTACCTCAATTGCTCTGGGCCTAAGTTCTCTCACTTATAAATAAGATTTTATTGTATGGTTGCTGAGATTCTTCTAACCTCAAATTTTTGTGATTTCATTTAGGTCTTTGATTTATGTCTAAAGGAATATTAAATAGGGCTGGGGATATAGCTCAGTTGGTAGAGTGCTTGCCTCATAAGCACAAGGCCCTGGGTTCAATCCTCAGCACCACACACACACACACACACACACACACACAAACAAAAGAAATACTAAATGATAAAATATGTTAGGTTTAACAAACCCACTTTGATTTATCTAATCATTATTTACTATTCTTTATTGTGAGTAGTAGGAAGATTTTATCATTAGAAATAACTAGCAACTTAGTTCCACAAATCTCCCTTCCTTTATCAGAACCTTTCTCTTTTGGAGCTCCTTGCAGGGCAGAAGGCAATGGGCCTGGTGACAATCATAATCATCATTTATGCTGTGTCTGTCAGAGGGGAGAGTCTCGGTAAATGCAAGTCAATTGAAAAGAACAAAGGGAGAACTGGTTGTCACATTCAAGAAGTGAAGGGCTGGGGATGAGGGGGTGTAACTCAGAGGGAGAGCACTTGCCTAGTGTGTGCAATGCCCTGGGTTCCATTCCAACACAGTCCAAGAGGTAGAAGGCCTTGCTTTTACAATCTGTTGAAATAAACTACCAAACTATGCATGCACACACAAAAGAAAAAGCAAAGCAAATGCCATGGGGTGGAGGGGAGGTAACAGTCCAGCCCGTGCACACATGCAATAAGTTCTAAATTCCTGAGTTCATCTACCCAGGAAGATGTCAGTCCAGCCCTCAGCCTGAATACACAGTCCAGTATAAATTAAAACTCGGAATTACTGGCCCCACTTTTTTTTTTTTAACCAGCCTATGTTATCATTAGTCCCATATGACTTTGGGTTACACAGTCTCTAGGTGCCTCTGGGAACACCGGACCAAAATCCATTGAGATTCCCTGTGTGCTGGCAGGGGTTGAGCTCAAACTTCAGACTGTCAACATGGAGACCCATTGTGAGGTCCAGACCAAAGCAGTCCATTGGCTTCTCCCTGGGTGACATCTACCTGCAGCACAAGGAGTAAAACAAGGCAGTTAGGTTGTAAATACAGGGTAGCCTATTTCAGTGGCTACCACACTCCCCAGCGACTCAGAAGACTAAGGCAGGAGGATTGCAAGTTCGAGGCCAGCCTCATCAATTTAGCAAGGCCTTAAGTAACTTAGTGAGACCCTGTCTCACAATAAAAAAATAAGAAGGGCTGGGGATGTGACTCTAGTTAAGTGCACCTGGGTTCAATCCCTGGTTTTTTTTTTTTTTTTTTTTTTTTTAAGCCAGCTGAAATGAACATCCATCAAATAAAATGCTATCATAAAACTGGTAATTTTTTAATTGAATCAATATTGTTTTCACCTTCCAGTCCCAAGCTAAAGGTTTTATTTCTTCCCTCAGAGGCTACAAGGCCTTCATGGACTGGGAGAAGGGGGAGGGAGACCCGTTTCCATACTATGTCTATGGAGTCGCCTGTTCTGAGGTTGAAATCGACTGCTTGACAGGTGCTCACAAGGTAAGTCAAGTCTAATACTCTTCTTGACAAGTAAAATCAACAACAAAATTGATTAGTATATAATACTCAGATAACAAAAATAAGATTTCTTTCAGTTCAACTAGGCATGGTAGACCCGTACCTGTAATTCCAGCTACTGGGGAAGCTGAGGCAGGAGGATTGCAAGTTCAAGGCCAGACTGGACAACTTAGCAAGACCCTGTCTCAAAAAAAAAAAAAGAAAAGAAAAGAAAAATAAGTGTCAAGATTCTTTCAATTCCATTAGAATGTCCAGAGATCCAGCCTTGTCTTGTAATTTCCTCTTAAAACGACCATGTAGTGGTCAAGAAGGAATTGTTTATGACAGTCCAGATTTGATTATGTGTTAAATGTGTTTTTTCACTTTCAAATATCAAAATCATTTTCCAAAGTTTTATCCAGAAGAAGCTTCTATTCCTACAGGAGGGACAAGTTATCTCATCTGAAGGGATAAGGAATTTAGCAAATAGAATTGAGCAAATATCTTAAAAGCACAAAGCAATGTGCTAATGTTTCTCAAAGTCCATTATCCCAAGGGTACTACTGACCTTTAAAGAAAGACTTGAGGGAAGGAGGGTGTGAAAATATTTTTCATGTTTGCTCTTTAATTGAGCATTGGAGAAACCTATTAGCAATAGAGTCACATTTAACTCAAAGTTAACAACTTGCCACCCTAAGTATACCCCCTGGTGCCATTTTGGGAACAGAGATTACAGAAACCGTAAATAGAATATAGTACAGTGAAAGCATATTAAATCGTTAGCAAGTTTATGGAATGCACCAATGATACCTTTATATTCCATACACAAAAAATAAAAAATAAAAAGGACTGGGGATGTAGCTCAGTAGTAAAGTGGCCTGGGTTCAATCCCCAGTCAAAAAATAAATTAAATTAAATTAATTTCATACACAAATTAGTCCAACAAAACCTTTGGCAACTTTGCCCCAAAATAGGAATGGCCAATTTGTGTAGAATAGAAAGGGCTTTGCAAATACTGACATGTAAATCGTATCAAAATGTCTTTTACTGTCCCATTTTTGGTTAATTTCTCCACCATTTAAATATTACATAATTTTTAAATACAGAAATTGAAATAAATTTATGAAATAAAAAATTTAAAAGTACAGTGAATGAAGGGCCATCTGGAAAGCAGTTGCCCTCACATTCCATTCAAGGTTATCCTCAGGGTAGGTTAATATTGTGTCTCCATTTTCCTTCTAGTTCATTTTTAAGAAGCAAACTCATGTGATCACAGATTGCTCATCTGATTGTCCTTCCTACTGTCTTTCACTTCAGGGCACACCTAGAGGATTGTATTAGCACAGCACACTGCAGCATGTGACTAGCCCGGGGGTCCTGCCCCAGGGTCCCTCAAAGCCCAGTGTTTCTGTACACCTGTACCCAATTTGACAGGAAACTGTTTTTAGAGACACACTAGTTTTCAGACTGCCCATTCTGATCTTGTACTGCCAGATTTAGCATACAAAAATACAGACCACCCAGTTAATTTGAATTTCAAGTAATGCAAATAATTTTCTGTATCCCATGCAATATTTGGGCCATTTTATCTTTCAATTCAAACCAAGGGTCTCAGAATAAATCTTTAAAGAAACAAACCACATGGACGTCTTCGAGAATTTATGGTGCCAGAAAAGTTAAAATTTGTTCTTCCTCTTCCCTCCAGTTTACATTTATAATTAAAGGTTCAATAATTTCAGTATCACTTTGATCCCTTAAAATAATTGATTCCTTGAAGAGGCAAAACTTTAATTAAAGAGAATTCAGAGAAAGCAAATGACAGGCATACTGCTGCCAGTTACAGGGCCTGCCTATTGCTGCGGGCTGTTTGTGGTTGGTGGAACTAAAGCAGGTCACTGATTCAGTGTCAGTGCAGAGTCATCTCTTTCCCCTGTCCAGCACCCATCATGCAAAACATACCGGGTTTCGAGGTAGAAGGAAATAGCCAGTCTCCTTCCTGAGGATAGATGAAGGCTGGTTCCAATGCCTGAGAGGCCAAGGTTAGAGACAAAAGAAAAGCCACACCCAGAAGGCTAGATAGGAAGTAGGAGACCAGGTATTGAACTTAAATAGAGACTGATGTTACCAGAATAAGCACTGAAAATAGGGGCTGAAGGAAACCCCAGAGGTATTCCTGAGATAGACTATAGATACTTAGGAGCCGCCTGTGGCTCCCTCACAACCTGCATGCACATACCCAGTGCCCAAACAGAAGGGCCAGGTGAGTAGGGGTTTCTCAGAGTAGGACTGGCTTCAACATTTGCCCTTGATACCTTCTAAGATCTTGCAAACCCCCAAACTCATACACATGACGTCATGGCTACGTGATTTCCTCAGTCATATGGCAACAATGCCACCTGCATCCGATTATCATGAGGACTAGGTGAGCTCATGAATGACATTAGAACAACAAATCCAGGTTGAAAATCAGACGCACAACCAGGCTCAATTATTTACTAAGTGACTCACTCAAACACACCACACGTTGTGGACTTTGGAGTTCCTTAAGAGGAGTCAAAACCATCAAAAGATCTTCCAGGGTCACTGCCAGTCCTGTACTAATTTGAAGAGCTTAGCAGATGTCGTGCCAGCTCCAATGTTTTGTTCTGTTTTGTTTGGTACTGGGGATTAAACTCAGGGACACTTAACCACTGAGCCACATCCCCAGCTCTTATTTGTATTTTATTTGAAGACAGGGTCTCATTGAGTTGCTTAGCACCTGGCTAAATTGCTGAGGCTGGCTTTGAACTTGCAATCCTCCTGCCTCAGCCTCCTAAGCCGCTGGGATTACAGATGTGCGCCCCCACGCCCAGCTATTGCCAGCTCCAATGTTGACGGGGTTCTTCAGTGTAATGTTAATTCACTAGCTATAGTTTGGGAATAACTGGAAAATCTTTGAATAAATATTTTTTAATTCAAGTTTTTATAGGGAGATCACTTTTATTTTGGGCAGAAAACCAGGACGGACATTGTCATGGATGCCTGTTGCAGCCTAAATCCAGCCATTGATATTGGGCAGGTAGGTGCTGGTCCACTTAAGCAGATAACCCTTCCTGAGCATGGTTGTGGTGAAGAGAAAGGCCTTCCTCAAAGGCTGCAATGTCACAAAGCTTGAAATTGTCCCCCTTCAGATTGAAGGTGCGTTTATTCAGGGAATGGGCCTTTATACAACCGAAGAGCTGCAGTATTCCCCAGAAGGTGTCCTGTACTCTCGGAGCTCAGATGAGTACAAAATTCCAACCATCACGGACGTGCCAGAGGAGTTGAACATCTCCCTGTTGCCATCATCGCAAACCCCACTAACCATCTACTCCTCCAAGGTAAGCACCCACACCTGGCGCTGCGTGATACAACAGATCTGGTAACATGGCAGAGGAAAAAGTCAGTGGATGAAATGACACATAAATATTAAATTAAATGTTATACAGACCAAACCACGTGGAGGTGAATCAACTAGGAAAAACTGAGATTTGGGAAAGATGAATGATCCACCCAGTGGCCATCATGGCCAAGGGGTTTACTAATATCCTCTCTTGCTGAAAACTTCAGTAAGAAGTTTTTCATCAAAAGCTTTGCCTTCTTGAGAGAATAATGTTTTTGTTAGAGAAGTTTAAGACCACAGAATTAAGTGGGATTGAAGGCATGATGCTACCGAAATCTCAGAAAGCCGTGGTATTCTGGACAAAATTCTAGACTGAGGACTCATAAGACCTGGGTTCCTGCCCAGCCCCACCACCCCCTGTGATCTTAGGTAAATCACTCACCTCTGTGAGGCTGTTCTCAGCGACACCCAGAAATGAATCAAGGACAGTGGGTATCAATGTGAGGGGAGGGGTAATTTTATCATCAAAGAACATTTGGCAATGTCCAGAGACATTCTGGTTGTCAAAACTGGGGATGGAAGAATTTTACTGCCAGTGGGTGCAGCCAAGGTCGCAGCTAAACAGTTCCAAACCAAAAAGAATTATCCGACCCCAAATGTCAATAGTGTCAGAATGCAGAGTCACCAGCCAGCCCTTGATAATGGCTAACCTAATAAAACTGCAAATTAAAATTAAGGTCAAGATCATTCGCATTGCTGTATGCAAATTATGTGAAAACCTCCATCAGAGGAGAAACTTCATCAAGGTTTGAGATGTTTTGTAAAGCTTTCTTTAAAATCTTTTGGAGCCAGGCGCGGTGGCGCACACCTGTAATCCCAGCAACTTGGGAGGCTGAGGCAGGAGAATCGCAAGTTCAAAGCCAGTCTCAGCAACTTAGCGAGGCCCTAAGCAACTGAGTGAGACTCTGTCTCTAAATAAAATACAAAATAGGGCTGGGGATGTGGCTCAGTGGCCAAGTGTCCTTGAGTTCAATCCCCGGTTCCAAAAAAAAAAAAATCTTTTGGGAGACTTCTTGCTGGGAGTCTTAAATTGGCAGGAAAAAAAAAAAAAAAGGTACAAATTTATCTGCAAGAATTATATCAATTCTAAACTGGATTCTATTTTAATACCAGAAATGTCCTCTGGATGTATGGAGATGAGGCCTAGGCAAATCTGAAAGGGAGAGAATCAAAGTGGCTTCAGATTCTTTAATTAGAGTGAAAATTACTCCAGGGGACAAAAGCAAAGGGCTGCTCAGAGTCCACAGAGAGCAGCTTTGAGACCAAGAGCTTATGAGGCAGCTGGACACTTGAGTACTCGTGGTTGTGGACAACCACTCCCAGGAGGAACCAGGAAAATCGAGGGCTCGCAGGTCCTCTGCAGAGTGTTCTACGTAATTACAACAGGACACCCCAGGTACCAGTCCCTGGCACTGTGCCAGTAAGCCCCTGCTCTTACTCGTCTCACAACATCCCCTGAGGTAGACATCACTGCCTGCATCTCACGGACAAAGGAACAGAGACTCAGAGATGATCTCACCTACCCAGAGAAACAGGGGATATGGCCTAGGATTCAGACTCAGCCTTTCTAGCTCGGGGACTGCAAATTGGGGGCCCACTGACTGAACTTTGCCCAAAGATGTTTTTTCTTTGACACATTGTTTTTTATAGTCAGGGAACTTTACATTAAAATACAAATACCTAGTTGGGTGTGGTGGTGCACCTGTAATTCCAGCAACTCAGGAGGCTCAGGCAGGAGGATTGCAAGATGGAGGCCAGCCTTGGCAACTTTGTGAGATCCTGTCTCAAAATGAAAACTAAAAAGGGTTGAGGATATGGTTCAATGGTAGAGCACCCCTGGTTTCTATCCCCAGTACCACAAAAACAAAACAAAACAAATACAAATACCTAAAGTCTCTTTAAAAATTGGATGATCTGGTGATTTCAACTACCTTCCTGCAAAACAGAAATTTAGCCAGAACCAAGGAACCATGGCCCCTTTTAGATAAGTACCTCTACTTTACCACAACCCCCACTACTCCGTATTGTTCTTCATCTGTTCACTTCACTCACTTGCATTACCTACTTGTTCCTTACAGATGATGAGCTTGCAAACTCTCTTAAGTCTACACTTTCTTCTAGAACACCCTGCTTCCTCAGATCCTGGAATCATAATCAGGCATTTTTCTCTCTGCTCATGAAGTTGGCCAGTTCAAGCCATTAAATATTCTTTACTAAATAGGCCCCCCACCACCTTTGTTTCTAAAGAACAAAGGAGTAACACAGTCAGGATTAAAGATCTGGGAAGTTTAGAATTTTAAAGACTACTCAAGCTTTATTCCTATCAGTAAGTCCGTCAATAAACATTCATTGAGAACCAATTTGTGCAAGGCTCTGTGCCATGAGTTGAGAATGTAATGGTGAACAAAACCTTGCTCTTCCCTCTAGTAGCTAACGTCTAAATTTCTAAAACAAATGTGCTTTTTTGCAGGGCCTTGGGGAGTCCGGAATGTTCCTGGGGTCATCTGTGTTCTTTGCCATCGCGGATGCCGTAGCTGCAGCACGTAGACAAAGGGATGCAGCTGAGGACTTCACGGTGACCAGCCCAGCGACACCAGAACAAGTTCGAATGGCCTGTGCAGATCGGTTCACAGAAATGGTATGGAATTATTCTTGATTTTCCTAAAAAGTGATTTTTCTATTTCCTGCTTCTTGGACCTACTGAGTAAATTTGTGACCTTATCTGTGTCTAGCTAACCAAATTATAAAATGATCAAAACAAATCACACAAGTATATATGTAATAGTTTTTTAAAAAGCATCTCCCCATGTATTATTTAATTTAATCATCTCAGCAGCCCTGAGTAAGATCATTTGTCATGCTTCAAGAACTAGTAACTAGGCTGGGGGTCAGCTCAGTGGTAGACCGCTTGCCCAGCGTGGTCGAGGCCCTGGGTTCCATCCCCAGCCTGCAAAAAAAAAATACCAACCAAACAAAAAAACAAATAGCTAAATGGGAAGCAACCGACTCCTCCAAACCGCAGGAAGTGTTCCTCCCTCTGTGCTACCTGCCCTGCCCTGCCCTACAACAAGAACAATCACAAAGCACAACCTCCATGTCACACAGGCATATTTGATCATGTCACCTCCATGTGCCCTGTGCAAGCAGAACACACACCATCTGCCTGCTGTTCAGAAACAAAGTGGTCCCACTGCCAGCCGCCACCTTCCTACTTCATCCCATTTCAGTCGTGCCCAGGGGACAGGACTAGGCAGAGACACGTGTGGCAATCCCAACCTGCTGGAAACTACAGAAAGGCAATGTTCGAGACATCCTCCAATGTGCCCTTTGCCAGGTTCCTAAAAGGTTCCTAATTTAAATAATGATAGCAGCTAGTATTGACTGAGCACCTACCACACATTTTACATATGCTGCCTCATTCATCACCAAAACAACTCTATTAAGTAACTACTATTATTTTCTTTATCTTACTATTGGGAAAATGGAGGCATAATAGATCACACAGTTAGCTGGTGGTGGGTAAGATCTGAACCCAGGCCGTCTGGCACCACTGTAGCACATTGCATCCCAGAGAGAAAAAAGCTGATTCTCTATTTCCTGAAAGGAAGTATGTGTTTTCATATTTATATTCAAAGAAACCCAAATACTTAACAGATATCTTCAAACAACCAGCCATAGAGTAAAAGAATTATAAAGGAATATTTCTTAAAAGGAAGCATCATAATTATTCATTTCTTGCCCCGACATGATCCACTCCTTTTTCCATTTCCAAATCTAAATCAGCAACGTTTCCGGTATATGGTGATGCCAATCACTCTGCGACGTCCCTCCAGGTCTTCTCCCAAGTCAATGGTTCTGAGTTCATCCAGCCCCACTGAACACAGCAGTGATGACCACCATGTGTCTCTGGCCAGTCCTGCCTCAATGGGCAGGGCCAGGGAACTGGCGACCTATACTCCAGGACCCTTTCTCTGTGCTGATTTTAGTCTGTGGGGCCATTCCTGACCTCACTGGTGACATGGTAACCGTAGAACACAACATCTTGTACCCCAACAGCAAAAGCACTTCTAACTTAAAAAAAAAAAAAAAAAAAAAAAAAAAAGCAAAGTCCTCATAGGTTGTGGTGACTCATACCTGTAATTCTAGCTACTCAGGAGGCTGAGGCAGGAGGATTGCAAGGTCAAGGTCTCCCTAAGCGATTTAGTGAGACCCTGTCTCAAAATAAAAAGGACTGGGGATACAGCTCAGTGGTAGAGCATTGCTAAGCATGCCTCAGGCCCCATATTCAAACCCCAGAACCAGACACACACAAAAGAAGACTTCAGTGATCCAAGAGTTATTTTGTTCTGGCCTCTAGACCCCCTTCCCCAGCTGTTCATCAGCATAGAGAACAGAACAGCCAGAAGCCAGCCTTTAGTGGGGCCTCCCCAGGAGAGCAAAGAGGAGGAAGTCCTGACTCTGCCTAACAAAGAGAACTAGGAACACACAAAATAGAGAATCTTCTGCTATTTCCTGTTTCCAGATGGCAATACTCTCTGTCCATAGAGAAACCTTCACAAGAGGGCTGTGGGTGTAGCTCCGTGGTAGAGTCCTTGCTTAGTGTGCACGAAACCAAAGGTTTGATCCCCATCAGCAACAAAAAAGAGAAAGAAAAGAAACATAAATAAGAAACCTGGGAGTAACCCTGGCATTTCTCTCCCCGATACTCAGCAGCCAGTCCTTCACCATGTCCTGTTAATTTTAACTCTGTCAAAATCCCTTGAACTTGCTATTTCCTCCATTCTTTTTTTTAAGATTTATTTATTTGTTCTAATTAGTTATACATGACAATAGAATGCACTTTGACACATCATACATAAATGGAATATAACTGCTCATTCTTCTGATTGTACATAATGTGGAATCACACAGGTCGTGGAATCATATATGCACCTAGGGTAATAATGTCCAATTCATTCTACTATTCTTCCTACCCTTTTCCCCCTCTCCTCCCTTCACTCCCCTCAGTCTAATCCAAAGTACCTCTATTTTTCCCTAGCACCCCCCTCCCTTATTGTGAATTAGCATCCACATATCAGAGAAAACATTTGGCCTTTGGTTTTTGAGGGCTGGCTTATTTCACTTAGCATGATAGTCTCCCATTCCATCCATTTGCCAGCAAATGCCATAATTTCATTCTTCTTTAAGACTGAGTAATATTCCATTGTGTATATGTACCACATTTTCTTTATCCATTTATCTGTTGAAGGGCATCTAGGTTGGTTCCATAGTTTGTGAATTGAGCTGCTATAAACAATGATGTGACTGCATCACTGTAGTATGCTGCTTTTAAGTTCTGTGGGTATAAACCAAGGACATTTCCTCAATTCTTAACCACCACACCCTTCATTCACTCAACAGACATTGGGTGAGTCTCCTCCATCCCGAGTATCATTGTAGGGAACAATGCCAGGAAACAGCAGCAAATGAAACAGAGATCTCTGCCTTTGTGGAGTTTACCTTCTAGAGACCCTAAATCCAACTCCACATCTGCAGTCTGCATCAAAGCCAGCTCCTAACTGGCCTTTCCACACCCTGCAGCCAGAGGGTCAGGGTCATGGATGACAAAACTGACCATGTCCCTCTAGCACACTCATAGATGAAAAGCACATTGCTTATAGGATAGATGAAACAACTTGCCCACCAAGCCTACACACCGTCAGCGTGGCAACACCCATCTACCCGCCTCTCCAGTCTCACTGGACTCTACCCTGGTCATGCTTGTTCCTTCTGCCTGTTCTGCTAAGGACTGAGTTGCTCAGTCCTGCCACAGGGCCTCTGCCTTGCTCTGTTTTCTACCTGGAAGCGTCTTCCTTTCCACAGCTGGTTAATCCTCACTCTTCATGTTTTAACCAAATCTAACAAATTAATTTGATGCCTTCCTTTCTGCATAGTTTCTTCTTCTTGTTGTTCATTTGGAAGCAAGGATTGAACCCAGGGGAACTCTAACACTGAATCACGACCCCGGCCCTTTCTATTTTTTGGGATGGGGTCTCCCTAAGTTGCTGAGACTGGCCTTGAACTTGGAATCCTCCTGCCTCAGCCTCCCAAATCACAGAGCCTTTCTGCAGAGTTTGAGGTAACCAGGAAGATGGGGATGAATTAGACTTACAGGTTGGTCGCCTCAGAGAGTTTCCAGAATAACAGGGGAGAAAGACAATTACTATAAATTCTAAGTGCTTGGCTGACTCTGGATTATCCCAGTGCACCAACAGAATGCTTTTCTAACTTAGCCTTAATCTTTTCTTAAAGTCAGAGGGATCATAGATGGGGGGAAGGTCTCAACTTTGGTGACTCATTATGTAATTGTTTATTCATCTAATATTATTTGTTAAACGTCTTCTGGGTGCCAAGCACAATTGGAGAACTAGTGAGCAAGACAGTTCTTCCCTCACAGAGTTTACATTCTGTTGGGGAAGCCAACAGAATAATTAAACAAACATTTATATATATTTATAATATATGTATATGTATATACATATATAATATATATATATATAAAATTTCAGGTATGCTGAATACTATGAAGCCAAATAGAAAAGTAGGAGGCTATAATGTGATGGAGAGATTATTGTAGCTAGTTTGTTAGAGAAGTTTTCTCTGGGGTTCTGCATGAGCCAGGTCTGCATGAAGTGATGGAGAGGGAATAAATCTGGTAACACTATGTTCTGGGCAGAGAATAGCTTGTGCAAGGGTCCTGAAGTATGTTCAACCACTTCAGCTTAGGACTCAGTAGCCCTCAAAAGTGGCCTTCTTGCCAGGTGCGGTGGCACACGCCTGTAATCCTAGCACTTGGGAGGCTGAGGCTGGAGGATCACGAGTTCAAAGCCAGCCTCAGCAACTTAGCAAGGCCCTAAGCAACTCAGTGAGACCCTGTCTCTAAATAAAATACAAAATAGGGTTGGGGATGTGGCTCAGTGGTGGAGTGCCCCTGGGTTCAATCCCCAGTACCAAAAAAAAAAAAAAAAAGTAGCCTTCTTGTCTCTGGTCTTGCCTCCCTGATAGAAACTGAAAGGTTATAATTATTGTTCTCCCTGTAGGAGAGAAAAAATAGAGATGTGTGGAGTTTTAGTCAGCTCTTTTGCCATTGGGACCAAAAGACCTGAGAAGAATAATTTTAGAGGAGGAAAAGTTTATTCAGCTCTCATAATTTCAGAGGTCTCAGTCCATAGATGGCTGACTCCATTGCTCTGGGCCCAAGGTAAGGCAGGACATCATGGTGGAATGGTGTGGCAGAGGAAAACGGCTCAGGACATGACACCAGGAAGCAGAGAGAAAACACTACAGACCAGGGATAAAACATAAACCCCAAGGGTGAGCCCCCAATGACCCACCTCCCTCCAGCCCCATCCTATCTCTACTGTAACCACCCAGTTAATCCCTACCAGAGGATTGACGCACTGATTAGGTTAAGGGTCTCCTTACCTACTCATTTCATCTCTAATCTTTCTTGCAATGCCTCACACATGAGCTTTTGGGGGATGCCTCATATTTGAACCATAACATCTGACACTACATATCTGCATCTGCACATCAGCATGATGAAACCTGGATAGTCCTTCCAATCAGCAGCTTTCCTGGTGACTGTCCTCCATCATTTCCCAGGAAGTGATGCTTCTTCACATCTTTCCAAGATAGAATTTCTCCACCTCTCTAGGACCATAGCACTCCTCCCAAAGTTCCTGTGGCCTGGCTGCTCACACAAACCCATCTCTTAAAAGCATCTTGGAACAAATCTGAACCCATATCAGAACTGACATTTTTAAATACATTTGATCAAAACTACAACACAGTTTTTTAATTGAAATGTGTAATGATTCAGGACTGGGGTTGTAGTTGTGGTAGAGTGTTTGCCTAGCATATGCAAGGTCCCAGGTTCAATCCCTAGCACTGCAAAAAGGAAAAAGAAATCCATGACGATTCACATTGGCACACAACATGTGCTATGTAATACATATACATGGAAACTAACACATGTTTATATTTGGTCTTTGGTACTATTGTAAAAACACGATTTGTTCTGATGAGTAAGAAAGTCAGGGGTCTAGGTACTAGAACATGAGCACTGGAAAGTTCAAAATCTCCTTTTTTTAATAACCTCGCCCTAGCATAAGGTAAATAAGGGCTGCCTAGATCTATTTCTTAAACAGGAATGATGGTAAAACACTCTGTACTTTCCCCTAGGAATCAAATAAATAATGCATGTAAAAATACCATGTAAATACGAGTCACTCTGTAAATATTAGTGCTAAGGCCTTCACCAAATACCCATAACTGTTAATGACCTTATTCAAAATATGCCTCTCCCACAGGGTTGAAAAGTGTTTCCACATTAAATCAAGTTGACCTGCTGAGGCCAGAACAAATAACCACTCATAACTAGAAACCTCATTTCATGGGTAAACTGGCTTCAACAAAAAGCAAGCATTAGTAAGTCGCTTAGGGAACTTTGTTACCAAATATACATAAAAAATATTTAGACATATGTATATTTTATATATATCTGAATGAGCATTTACTATATCAAAGGTTTTTTTACTCATTTGAGTTTTGGTCAACTTGATCACTGAGTTGTTGACTGATATTTTATGCATGGAGCCCTTTCTTAGGAGGTTAATTTCTTTTTCGGGGGATGGAGTACTGGGGATTGAACCCAGGGGTGCTTAACCACTGAGCCATACCCCCATCCCTATCTTGTATTTTATTTAGAAACAGGGTCTCACTGAGTTGCTAGCACCTTGCCTTTGCTGAGGTTGGCTTTGAACTCGTGATCCTCTTGCCTCAGCCTCTGGAGCCACTGGGATTACAGGCATGCGCCCAGCCAGGAGGTTAATTGCTAGTGAGAACAATGTTGCTAGTAATGATTTCTGCCCTGAGCCCAGCAGGGCAAAATGGCCCAGCCAGACATGGCCAGAAATATCATCTCTATGCAACTTCCATTTTGGTGATGGGAGGAAAAAAATGCTATTTCTTAGAAAATGTGTTTTGTGTTTTATACAGTCATCTAAAATTCCACAAGAAAAAAAAAAAAGAGTAACTCTCCCTTAAAGATTTACAAAAAGACACATAATTAACACTTTCAAATTAGGATTTCTCCTTAGAATCAGTCATTTGATTTTTTTCTTTAACCTTTTAGCCATGGAGACATGAAGGATTTCACAGTCGTAAAAATTAGAAAAATGACTAGGTATGGCCCAAATGTCTGTAATCCCAGTAATTTAGGAGGCTGATGCAAGAGGATCACAAGTTCAAGACCAGCCAAGGCAATAACAAGACCCTGTCTCAAAAAAAAAAAAAAGGACTGGGGATGTAAGTCAGAGGTAAAGTGCCCCTGGGTTCATTTCCTAGTTCCAGAAAGAAAGAAAGAAAGAAAGAAAGAAAGAAAGAAAGAAAGAAAGAAGAAAGAAGGGAGGGAGGGAGGGAGGGAGGGAGGGAGGGAAAAGAAAAGAAAAGAAAAGAAAAGAAAAGAAAAGAAAAGAAAAGAAAAGAAGAACAAAACTGAAAAATGCTGCCTTAGAGAATTTGGCAATAGGGCAGATGAAAACAAACAAAAAAAACTTATTACCTATTATCACAGTAGCAAAAAGTGTTAAGTTCAAATGTGCAGCATGGGGCATGGGGCGGTGGTGCTGTGGGTATTGCTCAGAGGAGCACTTGCATGAGGCCCTGCTTTCAACCCCCAACACTCAGGCTGGAGGGGGTGGGAATGTGGTTTATGTGGGCTGCCATGGTGCAAGGTTATGTAAAGCCAGGTGGCAGATTCAGCTTCCATCTTCTGGAAGCTAGAACCTGAAAATCAGCCTAAAAAGAAGTTTATAAACAGGTTTCAGTTCACACCTTATTTTGATGACTCTGACTCATGAGGAATCCTTGCAACTACTAGCAATGTTCAGCTGAAGTCTGATTTTAGTAATTTAGTGGGGGAAAGTCCTTTCATCCTTACATCAGTACTCCATTCCAAGCAGCCAGGACTGTCCTACCCCTCCTCTTCTAAAAGACTGTCTAGTCTGGGAAGGCCTTTGCCTTTCCCTTTGCCTTTTTAATTGAAATGTGTGATGATTCAGAACATCCTAAAATAGTCTCCACTCGCCTTCCCTCCTCCCTCTTAGGCACTTCCTCTCTCGCCAATCCCCAAGTCTGCTTCTTCCTCCCCGCCTTTTTTGCAGTTCTAGATGCCCAGACTCGGAGAAAGTTGGCAGTATTAAAGGTGCCACCTGTTCAGTTCAGTAAACTAACTCCTCCCAGATGAAGAAGGAGAGGCACAGAGGCATTTCATCTGCTGTGGACAGTCTGGTTTAACCACACCCATCTCAGCTGGTTCTCCCCACACTAGTCCCTCAAGATGAAGCATGCTCAGTCCTTTATCTTCTATAGCCTTGGATTTCTCTGAGGGGAGAGGAGGACACATGCTGCCAGTCCTGCAAGACAGCATTCATATACTCTGGTTCAGATACTGTAATGTGTGGAAGCTTGCAGGCGCCAGCACCTTCAACTAAAATCTAAGCCCCAGATAATTGGCAGGGCCTTCCACCAGCACAAACATGCCTCAGTCACATGGTTCTTTGAGATGGAACACAGAAGTAGGCTGAATGACTCAAGGACAGACTTCTCAGACTGGAGTCTCCCGTGGTGCCTTCCTCAGGGTGTTGAACCTGCTCTCCTGTTCCCATGAGACATCTGCACAGGCACACACACATACACACACACACACACACAGAGGCAGGTGTGTGCTTGTTCTTTACCACATTCTTCTTCCTGTCGCTTTTGCTGGGAGAGGTTTTATGGGTACTCTAACTGCTTGTTAAACTGGTTCCCCTTTAAACGTGGTTATCCCAGGGCACAGGGACTGAATCTGTTCCCTGCAATGCCTGGTGGCACTTCACATAGTAGCCATTCTTACTACTACTGAAGGGCAATTCTCTGAAACCAATTTGTTGTTGGTTTGTTTTGTTTGTGGTGACTGAATTCAGGGTCTGGCACATGCTGGCCAAGCGCTCTACCACTCAGTCACACCTCCTGCCCTCTGATACTGTTACGGAATGTATATTTTTATATCTAAAAACTCTCCCACTGGGTCTCTGGGAAGTTACTAATTAGGTTGGGGGAAGCAGAGGAAAGTAAGAGCTAGGGAGAGCTCCTAAAAGAGACAAAGCTAGAGGTATTCCCCGGTTTAAGAAAGGGTATAAGAAATGCAGAATGTAAAATAGAAAAAGAAAGTCATCTTGTCTGGGGAAAGGAGTTACAATGAACTGTTTTGGCTCAGTGGTTAAGACATGACCTTGGAGTCAGAGAAGATTGGGTTTGAACCCCAGCTCTACCTTTGGTGATTTATTTAATTTCCCTGGTCACTCAGTTTCCTTATCAATGAAATGGAGTGCAGCTTGGGAGAGAGGAGAGAATAATTCTATTAACTTTACAGGGCAGTTGTGTGAATTGAGTAACACATATGCTTTAGTCAGCTTTTTCACTGCTGTGATTAAAAGATCCGACCAGAACAACTGCAGAGGAGGAAAAGTTTATTTGGGTGCTAACAGTTTCAGAGGTCTCAGTCCACAGAAAGTCAGCTCCATTCCTCAGGGCTTGAGGTGAGGCAGAATATAATGGTGGAAGAGTGTGGCAGAGGGAAGCAGCTCACATGATGATCATAAAGGAGAAAGAGAGAGAGACTCTACTCACCAGAAACAAACTATGTACCTCAGAGACATGCCCCCAATGACCCACCTCCTCCAACCACACCTTACCTGCCTTCCTTTACCACTCAATCCCATGGGGGGCTTAATTCACTGATTGATTAAGGCTCTCGTAGCCCAATCATTTGTCCTCTAAACCTTCTTACATTGGTCTCACACATGAGCTTTTGGGGGACACATCACATCAAAACCATAACAATATATAAGGCATGTAGCAGATGTCACGAACACAGCAAATGGTCAATATATATTGAGGAAGATGATGATTGCATCAGGGATCCCCAAGACCATCCTCAGATTCAATGATTTACAGAATGACTCACAGAACTGAGAAAAGTTGTTAACGATCATAGTTGTGGTTGATAACAGTGAAAGGATACAGACTAACATTAGCCATGGAAAAAGCTGCATAAGGCAAAGTCCAGCAGGAACCAGATGCTCGAACATCCACT
This sequence comes from Glaucomys volans, assembly GCA_020662805.1. Taxonomy (NCBI): domain Eukaryota; kingdom Metazoa; phylum Chordata; class Mammalia; order Rodentia; family Sciuridae; genus Glaucomys; species Glaucomys volans. Next base: position 167,199 of record JAJEJO010002354.1, read on the forward strand.
TGTCCTCTCCAGTGGAATGGCGCAGACAGCACTTAATTCTGTATGAAGATGTGTGGAGTATTGCTAACCAGGAAAGCCTTGGTTTATATTGGGGGTCAATTATATAGGCAAAGAATTGTCTGCATGGCTGAACTTGTTTGGTCTCTACTTCTCCAGAAGCTAAAGTAAATGCCCCAAGACTCTAGTTAAGCAAAAGACATTGCTATCAGGCAGAATATTACCAAAGTCCTAGGGTTTATCTCCAGGAGATAACCTACTGCAAGGACCTGGCCTTTTTTATTTTGGGGGAAATGTGCAGGGTTTGGACAACCCAGGTCTGCAGAGTTAATCCAATACTGCATCATGCTGATGACGTTGATGAATCCTGGACTGATGGCAACTAGCAATGATACTGGACCAGGACACCAATGAAACTGGGCCCAGAAATTATTTTAGAAGCTGACCTTTAACAAAAAGTGGAATTAGTCTTGACATTCAAAGTGAATGTATTGCTTAAATTATAGCTATCAAGTGTCAACCAGGGGACTGGGGTTGTGACTCAAAGGTAAGTTGCTTGCCTAGCATGTGTGAGGCACTGGGTTCAATCCTCAGCACCACATACAAATAGATACAGTAACGGTATTGTGTCCATCTACAACTAAAAAAAAAAAATTTAAAAATAAAAGATTCACAGAGTCAACCAGGGCAGAAAAAGAAAGTAGAAAAAGGGGAAGATAGAACCAAGCAAAAGATGGTAAAGGAAAGAAGGGAGAGAGGGAGTGCACCAAAAATCAATGCAGTGCAGTGTAAGTCCCAGGGCTTTGTTTATTTTTACTTTTTTAGTTGTAGATGCACAAAATACCTCTATCTTTTGTATTTATTTTTTAATTTTTTTTTTTTTTTTTAATGTGGTGCTGAGGATCGAACCCAGTACCTCACACATGCTAGGCAAGCACTCCACCACTAAGCTACCACCACAGCCCAGGGCTTTGATTTTTGAGACCAAGAAAGAAAGGTATGTCCTCATCCAAAAGTATAAGGCATAATTGGGACCGAGGAAGGGAGGGGTGGCATGAGAATGAGATTGATTGAAGCCCAGAACAGAAAAGTACCCCAAGAGTCCAGATCTGGTGAAAAGAAGAGAAAGTGGGTTTGGAAGACTAAAAGTTCCTCTCCTTATGAGAATCTACCTGATCTGAAGCTCCTCAGACTAGACTGTGTAGCTTTGTCCAGTGTTGGGCCCAGTCCAGTGAGAACAGGCTAGTTCTAAAGAACTTGGCTGCCCAACTCCACAGAAGCAGATAAGAGACTAAGGGAGGGCTCTTTGAGAAAGAGAAAGGGAAACCTAGCCCTTCATTTACATTTAAATACAGAGAATAGAACTTGTAAATATATCCTAAAAGGCAGGATTGAGGTGAATTTTTTTGTCTTCCTTTGTTGTTGTTTGATTTGGTTTACTTTTTCTTGTTATGTTTGCAATGCTTGGGGTCCAATGAAGAGTCAGTGCAAAAAAAAAAACAAAAAAAACAAAACAAAAAACAAAACAAAACAAAACAAAAAAAGAGTCAGTACATTCTACCACTGAATCCCACATATGAACCTTTTGTTTTGTTTTGTTTTGTGAAATGATATGAGTAGGAGAAAAGTTTTCTGAAATATTTATAACTTTTTGTCATTAGGGGGCTGTTTGGTTTTGTTTTTAACATTTTCTAGGGCTGGGGATGTAGCTCAGTGGTAGAGCACATGATTAGCATGTGAGAGGCTCTGGGTTCAATTCCCAGAGGCAAAAATTAAATAAAATATCCTTGTAAATAAAAGTGAAGCAATGCTTTAAAGGAAAACATGACAATAGAGAAAGCAAGGAATATGTGTTCTGCTTTGGGGTCAAACCTAAAGGAGAGAATTCTCAACAGAGGAGACAGACATCAGAAACATAAGGAAGAAAGATAAACAAGTCAAATTCCGTAGCTTGTAGCCCAGGATAGTGAAGAGGGAGTGGGACTTAACTAGCAAGAACACAATGTCATGCAAATTATTTGGCTAATGGTGTGGACAGCACTATCATCACACTGCAAAAATAGTCATAGCGTGAACAATACTTCCCAGCCTAACCCTTTCTCTCAAGCCTCCTCCCCAAATAATTCTTAGGATATATGATTCTCTTTGGGATCCATACCTGGGACGAAAAGAAGATGGATTCCTAATGGAGGTGCCCTCTTACTCAGTGACTTTAAGTGCAGCAGGGATCATAACACCACACACTGTCTTTTAAGAGTTGTCATTTGAAATGACACAGTCCCATTCCCCAGGATCCAGGAAAATCCTGCTTTCTCCAAGCAGAATTTCTCAAAACTTAAAAGATCTGATATAAATTTCCTGGCAAAATATTGCAATGGTATTATGGTATATGTAATAAGTATTTAATTTGCTTTCTTTCCTAGATCCCAAGAGATGACCCTAAGACATTTAAACCTTGGTCCATCCCTATAGCATAACCCTGCCATTATTTCCTGAAAGGTAAGATCAATAAAATAAAAAACAATTGTTCAAAGAGGAAAAATGTTAGCCAGTCCAGTGGTTCTCAAACTGTGTTCCATGGAACCCTAGGCTTGAATTCATTATATATAGGTTCATTATATATAGGCATTGAATTCATTATATATATAGGTTCATTGTATATAGGCATTGAATTCATTATAATAGGTTCAAATTAATACACATTTTATCCAACATTTTAAGCCTTTAACACTCAATATGCATGACTTTTGATGAACTTGCATTGCTATTTTTACTAAATCCAGCTAAATAACTGAAGAGCATTTGCTGCTTCCTTACAATGACAAAAATCAAATTAGGCAACACTTAAAATCACATCATACATTTTTGTAAAATAGTAATTTTAAAACTCAGGGACTGTAGGGCAGAATTATCCAATCTCTTTAATTCTGTCTCTCTCTGTTTTTTTTCTTCTTTTTCTCTTTCTAAATCCTAAAGTTAAATGTAATATGATGACGCTTCCACTCTAATTTCTATGTAAAACAAGGCATGTAGCATACATAGCATTATACCTGACCAAGAGAATTCAACAAAGGGTAGTTACACACAGAGATACACACATGCACGCACACAAACACACACGCTCAGGTGTGCTAAATAGCAAACTTTAAATTTTAACAAATTAGATAATGCCAGTGAATGAACTAGGTTGTCCAATTTTTTGTGAAAACCTTAAAACATATTAGGCCCATCCTCAAACTGCAAGATGAATTTTAAAAATAAAAACAAGTCAAACACTCTTGCCACTTTCCCATTTACAACTATTTCTGTGTGTCAGAATTTTCTTCATGCTGTGCAATCAAAACAAAATTCAGGTGGGCGCAGTGGCACACACCTGTAATCCCAGCACTTGGGAGGCCGACACAGGAGGATCACAAGTTCAAAGCCAGCTTCAGCAATTTAGCAAGGTTCAGTGAGACCCTGTCTCTAAATAAAACACAAAATAGGACTGGGGATGTGGCTCAGTGGTGGAGTGCCCTGGGTTCAATCCCCAGTACCAAAAAGTAAAAAAAGACAAAAACAAAATTCAGATATGAATTTCATTCTGAGTCTGTTAACTGTCATTTTTTACCTGCAATTTCAAATTATTTGTGTTCTCCAAAGTGGCATAATTGCTCTAACATATTTGCTTTTACTAACAAATGTTAATCATTGACCTTATAAATTTATACCATGCTAAAACCATATGCACATGTGCATGTGTCTCCCACAGCATTTTAATCCTCCACTAAAAATCTTTAAAAACCTCTGATCTCAGCAAGGTGGGGTGGTGCGCATTTGTAATTCCAGCTGCTCAAAAGGCTGAGGGAGGAGAATGGCAAGTTCTAGGCCAGCCTGGGCAACTTAGTGAGACCCTGTCTCAAAATGAAAAACAAAGGTCTGAGGATATAGCTTGCAGCTCAGTGGTAGAGTCCCCCCTACAAAAGACACACACACACACACACACACACACACACACGCAAACAACGACAACAAAAAAAATCCAAGCAAACCCCCCAACCCCACTCCATCTCACCCAGCTCCTTATGTTATGAATGAAGACTCAGAGGCCAAGGGAGAATAGGAAACTACCCAACTGTACTTCTTCATAACTGTGTAGCTTACCAATCCAATTTTCAACTAGTTATTGTTTTTCTTCCCAAGCATAAAAATTGAGGGATCTGTACCCTTTTTTTATATATAACTATTCTTTTCTCTTTTTTCCCCCAGGTGTTACAGTTTTTCAAGTGAAGAGATATCTTGTTAATCCTAAGTGGGCTCCAAACTGATAATTTTATACTGTTGAGGGGGAAAATAACACGAAATTTAGAAACATTCCAATTATTACTTTAACAAGACAAATCATTTCTTAAAAATTATTTACTTAGACTCCTGGACCTAGAAGCCACAAGTCAATGTACAAATCAAGATGAAATTAATATTGCAGTGCTATGAAATTCCATAGCAAGCAAATTGAATGTTGATTTTTTTCTGAAAAGATGGTGTGAATATTGCTATGAAAGCTAATTTTTCCCTTCTGTGTCCATCCAATCTGACTGAACTGGTCATACAGGTTAAAATTGCTAAAAGACACTTTTGAGCAGGGCGTGGTCTTACGCTCCTGTAATCCCAGCTACTCTGGATGCTGAGGTAGGAGAATTACAAGTTTAAGACTAGCCAGTGCAATTTAGCAAGACTCTGTCTCAAAATAAAAAATAAAAAGGGCTGGAAATGTGACTCAGTGATAAAGGACCCCTGGGTTCAATCCCCAGTACCCCCCCAAAAAAGTAAGAAAAACACTTCTTAGTAAACATGTGATGACTTTTCTTGGTGATGTATTTGATTCAGAGACCACAGAGCAGCGACACCACAAGAGTTCTGCAAGCGTTTGTTTTGGTTTTGCCCTGGATTGGCTATGGGTCTGTGTGCATTTGACAGCAAAGGAGCGGGATTTTCCTCATAAAGATCAGCTATTCCACTGGTTAACATTCCTTTGGAATTTGGAAAGGAAAAAGCAGTGTGAAACATTTTCAATGCATTATCACAAAACAGTTTTGCTGTCGTTGATGAAAAACATCTGATCTGGTATCAAAGTTTCAGAAATACAGAATACTCAGTTTCTCATACACTGAAGTGGGTAACACAGAGCAAATGAAGCATAAACTGTAATCACCTCTACGCTGTGGTTTAAAACATGTAGAAGGGTTGAGGGTATAGCTTAGTGGCAGAGTATTTGCCTATCAGGCATGAGGGCCTGAGTCCAATCCCCAGAACTGCTAAAAAATAAAAAATAAATATAATATACAGGATCCATAAAATTCCACTAATTTGAGTGGTAGGGGCCTTTTGAGGAGAAGCTGGTGTATACATTAGGCCTATTTGACCAGAAAGTCAGGGGGGAAATTGGCATTGTTAGCCAGAATTCATATAATGAGGCTCACCCAGCTGTAACTTGCAGTGACTCCTGAAGCGGATGCAGAGGGGAGGCAGAACCAGAGCACGGGGCAATAGGTGAGAGAAGGTATGGGATGAGGCATGCAAGAGAGCCCTGAGGAGCTGCAGGTCACTCAAGGCCCTGGACACATTTGCCTAAAGGGGTTCGGGCATGGCTGTCCACAGGCTGACTTTAGAGAAAGTGGAAGAGCAGCATAAGGAGAAAGGAGAAGGGAGAAGGTAAGGGGCAGGACAAAGTTATGCAAGACATGGGTGCAGAAGAGCTGGGGAACTTTTCAGGAGTGGCTGGGGTGAAATATGTTGAATTTAATGATTTAAATTTAAAATTTAATTTAAATTTTAAAAATGTATAGATTTGTTTGAAAATAAAATCCTTAGTTGTATAATCTAATAAAAATGTGACAAATTTGCTTTTTCACTTGCATCACTTCAAATAATGGTAAATAACTCAGAAAATCACGAGTCATTTTCTCTCACATGGAAGTTAGGGAAAGAAGATGGTGGAGGGAGTTCAAATATCATAAAGATAAAGGGAAAGGCTGCGGCTGTAGCTCAGTGGTAGAGTGCTTGACTAGCATTTGTGAGGCACTGGGTTCGATTCTCAGCACTACACAAAAATAAATAAAATAAAGGTCCATCAACAACTAAAAAATTTTTTAAAAAAGAGATAAAGGAGAAAAATCAGTGGAGTAGAAGAATGAGATCAAGAGGGAGGAAGAACCCTATATGCATCTATAGTACACCACTTGTGTAATTCTACATCGTATACAACCAGAAGAATGAGAAGTTATACTCCATTCATGTAAGATGAATTGAAATGCATTCTACTGTCATGTATAATATTTAGAACAAATTTTTTTAAAGGGAGGAAAAAAGGATGGGAAAGGGGAGGAAATATAGAATGGATTTAACAAAATCATGTTATGTGTATACATAAATGTACCAGAGGGAATTTCACTTTTATGTATATGTAAAAAGTACCAATCAAAATTAGCCAGGCATGGTAACTCACACCTGTAATTCCAGCAGCTCTGGAGGCTGAGGCAGGAGGATCAAGAGTTCAAAGCAAGCCTCAGCAAAAACAAGGTGCTAAGCAACTCAGTGAGACCCTGTCTCCAAATAAAATACAAACAAGGCTGGGGATGCAGTTCAGTAGCCAAGTGCCCCTGAGTTTATCTCCTATGCCCTAAATAAATAAATAAATAAATAAGCAAAAGGAAAACCAGTAGAGGAGGGAGAATGGGGGGTGGGGGAGAAGAAGAGGAAAAGGCAAGGGTCAGGGGAGGGATTGAGTTCAAATTCCTTGTATGTCTGATTTTCTCAAAATGAGCCCAACTACTATATATAATTATAATGCTCTAATAAGGAAAGAAAGAAAGAAAGAAAGAAAGAAAGAAAGAAAGAAAGAAAGAAGAAAAGAAAAGAAAAGAAAAGAAAAGAAAGGTAAATAAACTGGGCCCAGTGGCACATGCCTGTAATTCCAGCTTCTGGTTGACAGGAGGATCACAAGTTTAAGGCCAGCCTCAGAAACTTAGAGAGACCTTGTCTCAAAATAAAATAAAAAAGGACTAGGGGTGTAATTCAATGGTAAAGCACCCTTAGGTTAAATCTCCAGTACTGCACATGCATACACACACAAATGATGGTAAATAGAGTTTGGATTTTTTTGATCTATTAGGATCAAAGATGAGAGTTTATTTTCTGAGACTTTATTTTCTTTGTCATGGTGAATACTACCAAGCACTAAAAAATATAAAGGTGTCTGACTATAAATGATTCCTGCAAGTTGGTGCACTAAAATCTGGATGGAATGGATATTAAAAACATTTTAGTGTTTGAAGCCATATTTTTAAAACCAGTTCTGTCTGTGGGCTTAATAAGTACTGTTGAAAAGATAAAATTTAACTATATTTTTAAAAATAATACATTGGCACAATTCAAAAACATATGCATACCAAACTGATTCTCATACTGCCCTGGCATGAATGTTTGTGCTCCCCACTCCCCGCCCTGGCCCATTCATATGTTGAAACCCAAATTCCAAGTCAAGGGTATTAAGAGTGGGCCTTTGGGAGGTGATTAGGTCATGGGGACTCTTCCTTCACAAATGGTCTTAGTACCCTTATAAAAGAGACCTTGGGGTTGGAGATATAGCTCAGTTGGTAGAGTACTTGCCTAGCAAGCCCAAGGCCCTGGGTTCAATCCCCAGCACCACAAAAAAAAAAAAAAAAAAAAAAAGAGAGAGAGAGAGAGATCCAGGGGATAACCAGCTAGCCCCTTCTACTATGTGAAGATACCACCTATTCATTAGAAAAGAAGCCCTCACCAGACACCCAATCTGCTGGTTCCTTAATCTTGAACTTCCCAGTTTCCAGAGCTATAATAAGCTGTTAATAAGCCACTCTGTTTCTGGCATTTTGTTATAACCTTCCAAACCAATTAAAACACACACCATTCCCATTCATCTAATTCTTACACCTACATAGAGTACAATCACTTTCATTAGCTACTTTTTATTTTATTTTTCCCCATCAGAAGTAACTGAAAAAAAAAAAAGAAAGAAAGAAAGAACTGGGCCCAGGATACCCATATAATCTGGTCAAGATCTGAGCTACTCCCAGCTAACTCTACAAATGTACGGGACAAAATGACCAAATGTTAGAACGTCATGGGAAGTCTAAGGCAACCAAAGAAGTACTGGTTCCTGCCCATTATACCTGCTGCTCCCCTTTTCTCTCTCTAGACAATTTTATCCCCTCCTTCCTACCATCGATGGCAGCCTAATGACTGAGAAGAGAAGAGAGAGCTGAAATTCTGGGTTCTCCAAGTGGACTTTTTTTCTGGCATCAAGGAACCTGCTTCCAGCTCCACTCCAGATCAGTGAAAATGAACACTTGATCTGTCTTGTATAATTGTGTAGACAAACAGCAAAAAGACTTGTTTCCAATTCTTAAGATGTCAAAAAGAAATTTTAAAAATTAGACAGAAATTGCCTCAGTCTTCCCACACCACCTTGAAAGTCAATGTTAAGCTCTGACTACAAAATAATAGTATTCTTTCCTCTGTAGAGCCACCGTGGCAGGACAGACTCTCCCGTGCTCCTGTAACTTCACATTTGGATGATGGCAATGACTGGCTAGCTGGTCTTGCTCCAAAACATTCTGCTTATACCTGTCAGGATAACCATTCTCAACATCCATAATCACCCACCACCACTGGGTACAAGAGTAGCATTCAGCTGAATGTTTTCTTATTCCAAAAAGGACTTTATTATCCTCTGTGTAGTGGTCACCTACACAAATGGCGACTACTGTGGTGATGGTGATCCAAAGGTGGAACCTCTTCCCAAAGAAAAAGACATGGATTTTTTTTTTTCTTTTTTTCACTTCAGGAAATCATCCATCCTTCATGCCATACGTTCCAGTTGGGCTGCTGGGAAAGGAACATAACTCCAGAGCATTAGGCTCTTGAGAAAGGGTAGAAGTCTATTGGAGCAGATCACCTGGATGGCCAAGATATGGAGACTACAAGTTCTTGCTGCTGAGATCCTGGGAGGCACCTTGTTCCTGTACATCTTCAAGATTGGTTCTTCAGCTCTGCCCTCAATTCTGGGAGCTTGTATTCACTTCCTACAGCTGGCTGCTGGAGCAAATGATCATAAACTGGGTAGCTGAAGCATTCATTCTCTCACAGTTCTAGAGGCTAGAAGTCCCATATCAATTGTCGGCAGGACCATCAGTTCTCAGAAAAGATTCTTCCTTGCCCCTTCCAGTGTCTCCAGGCATTCCTTGGCTTGTGGTCACATCGCTCCAGTCTCTGCCCTCATCATTAGATGGCCCTCTTCCCTATATGCATCCAATTCTCCTGTCCTCTCTGTAAAAACACCAGTCATGGGATTTAGGACCCACCCTAATCCAGTATGACTTCACTTTAACTAATTTCACCTGCAAGCACCATATTTCCAAATAAAATCTGTTATGGTTTAAATATAACCCCAAACCTCAAGTGTGAGATAATTCAAGAATGTTCAGAGGTGAAATGATTAGATTATGACAGTTAGAACCTAATTAGTGGATCGATATTAACTGGGTGGTAACTATAGGCAGGTAGGGTATGTCTAGAGAGGCAGGTCAGTGGGTGTGTGCCTTCAGGGTTTATACTTGTCCCTGGTGAGTAAAGTGCTCTCCCCGACCCCAACGCGTTGTCATCTCCTGAGTTGCTTTCTTCTGCCACACCCTTTCATCGTGATGTTTGCCTTCCTCTGGCCCAGAGCTATGGAGTTAGCCAAACATGGACTGAACCCCTGAAACAGTAACCAGAATAAACTTTTCCTCCCTTAAGTTGTTCTTGTCAGTTATTTTGGTCACAGTGACAAGAAAGTTGACTAAAACAGGTCATATTCTGAGGTTCTGGATAGACATGAATTTGAGAGGACACTATTAGACCTTCTTGCTGAAACTAACAGTCTTTGAGTAGAAATGACTCTCCTTTATGCTCCTATGATACCTGGTTCTCCTAGTGCATCATCTATTTGCTTACATGTGTATCCTCCACTTCTTAGTCAAGAAACCCAGTGACTGATGGCAGGGACTATGTTCCATTCACTCTTTACCACAGGATCTACTTTAAACTGAGACTGACATATGTTTGATTAAGTAAGGACAATGAATGTGTGCCTTACAACGGGAAGTGTTTATGTAACTTAAATATCCATGAACCAGAAGATCTAAGGAAGATAAAAAGAAGTGATGACTCTGACAAATAAGCCAGGCTTCACATTGTTATTGAATTTAAATTTGCTGAAGATGCCATTTATTTTACTTTAACATGTTAAGAAAAATTTCTGAATCTTGGAAATAAGGCAAAAAATTGTATGGTGTTTCAATATCATATTTCAGCACTGTCTAATAAGCCCATTATAGAGTATCTATGTGTTAGCCATTAGTCACATGTGGCTATTTAAATTTAAATTTTGCGGGGAGGGGAGTACCAGGGATTGAACTCTGGGGCACTTAACCACTGAGCCACATCCCCAGTCTTTTTTATTTTTTTATTTTGAGACAGGGTCTCACTAAATTGCTTAGGGCCTTGCTAAACTACTGAGGCTGGCCTCGAACTTGCAATCCTCCTGCCTCAGCTTCCTGAGTTGCTGGATTATAGGCATGTGCCACCACTAGTCTAATTTCAATTAAATAAAAATTTCAATCCCCTGGTTGTTGAAAGGTAACCCCTTTTCAAGTTCAATATCCACATCCAACTAGTGGGTACCAATTGATAATCACAGCAACCAACAAGTTCTTTTTGTAAATACCAGCATCCTCCACTAGTGAGGAGTAGGTCAAGAGATCTACATGAACCAACGCAGCAGTCTGATGGCAGAATGATCTGGTCTCTAGGTGGGCAAGGGACAGCATCCTCTGGAGGAGAGTACTCAAACCAACAGAGCTGCAGACATGGATTACTGCGGCCAGCACCATTTGCTAGGTTCCTCCACCTTCTTCAGAAAAGGTTCGCAGGGTAAGAAGTCTTTCTAGCCAACCATGTACCTTTTACCAGTGAACAAAACCTTAAGATGGAGTTGTAGACAGTTATTTAAAGTGCCTAGTGACTAAGGTTGAAGTATGGATTCATGATATGAATTCTCCAAATGAAAATTACCTACACCAAGGAGGTTTTTTGACTATACTTAGGGTATAGATGAAATTTATGCCTAAATATGTCATTTAATTTTTACCAAATTTCTCAAGTATTTTAAAGTAAATTACAGAACCAGGCGCAGTGGTGCATGCCTGTAATCCCAGCACCTGGGAAGCTGAGGCAGGAGGATCATGAGTTCAAAGCCAGCCTCAACAACTCAGTGAGACCCTGTCTCTAAATAAAATACAAAATAGGGCTGGGGATGTGGCTCAGTGGTGCAGTGCTCCTGGGTTCAATTCCCCAGTACCAAAAAAAATAAAATAAAATAAAATAAAATAAAATAAAATAAAATTAAATTAAATTAAATTAAATTAAAGTAAATTACAGCACAGAAAACAGAGCACGATTAAGATCAAACTCCTGCCAGGCACAGTGGCACATGATGCCTATAATCCCAGTTAGTCAGGACGATCACAAGCTTGAGGCAAACCTCAGCTACCTGTCTCAAAATAAATAAAATAAATAAAATAAAAGAGGAAAAAAGAGGGGAGGTGCTGGGAATGTAGTTCAGAGGCAGAATTCTCCTAGGTTCAAGCCCCAACACCACAAAAATAAACAATCAGCATGTTCTTCTAGTCCTTTTCAAGTCAACCCCAGCTTGCTTTCTACCATCCCTCCCCCAACAGACACATGCACAGATACACACACAGCCTACACTGGATATACCAAGTTGTTCCCTATTCTTAGAATTTGATAGTCATGGTCAATTTTAGGCCTTTCCACATGCCCTCTCTTACTCCTCCATCTGACCAACCTCTTTTCTTCTTCCAAGACCTATCTTGAATATCTCCTATTCAGAATCCTTTGGGAACCCTTTCCTCCTCAACTCTGTGGAGATGATCATTTCCTCTTTTGCAATCTAATGACATGTCAACACATTCAGGATGGTGGTGTGCTTTGTACCTCACTGGATGGTGCACATCATAAGCACCATGATTACTTATCTTCGTAACCCCATTACAGCATACCAGGCAACAAAGCAGGCATGTGTTGACTAAAGAAAAGTGGCAGCCAGGTGTGGTGGCACATAACTGTAATCCCAACAGCTCAGGTGGCTGAGGCAGGAGGATTGGAGTTCAAAGCCAACCTCAGCAACTTAGTGAGGCTCTAAGCAACCTAGTGAGACCCTGTCTCAAAACAAAAAAATATAAAAAGGCCTGGGGCTGTGGTTTGGGGGTTAAGCCTTCCCTTGTGTTCAACACCCAGTACCAAAAATGAAAAATAAAAAAAGAAAAGGGGCAAAAGTGACAATCCTACAATATTTCATTATTACTTCTTCACCCAGGAAAAGCAGAGACCTGCCTACTGAGATCTCACCAAATGCACTTCTCAAAGGCAATTAAATCTGTTGCTTTTACATTGTTCTTTCTAGACAAGTGATTCTTCAATTTTCTGAAGTCATAAAACTCCAATGTTCTTCATATTATTTCATAACCCTTTTTAACTGCATTCTAAAACTTCTTCATGGAATTTATGTAATAGAAATGTGAGTTGAATATATGTATTGAATTATCACAGTGTACCCTCATAAATATGTACAGTTATTATGTGTCCATTAAAAAGAAAAAAGTAGCTAGGTGCGGTGGCGCACGCCTGTAATCCCAGCAACTAGGGAGGCTGAGGCAGGAGGATCGCGAGTTCAAAGCCAGCCTCAGCAACTTAGCGAGGCCCTGAGCAACTCAGTGAGACCCTGTCTCTAAATAAAATACAAAATAGGGCTGGGGATCTGGCTCAGTGGCCAAGTGCACCTGAGTTCGATCCCCAGTTCCAAAAAAAAAAAAAAGAAAAAGAAAAAGAAAAAAGTAAGTTGAACTCAAAATAATAGGTTTAGGAAACTAAAGGAGAATTTCACTTTAACATTTAACTCATGCTGAGAATCTGTTGTGGGTAACCTTGTTGCATAATGTCCTCTGATACTAAAGCCTTCTGCATGGGTCAGGTTCTGAAATAAGGAACTGCTTCTCAATGAAAATTAATTTTATCCCAGAAAGATCTGGGAATTCCTCCAAGACGGCTTTAATACTTTAAGAGTGGGATGCAAAATGCACCATATGAAAAAGTGTTCTCCTTTTTCTCATCAGATTAATTGTCATTAAATTTACTTAATGGTAGTTCATGACCTTCTTTTGAAAGAGTAATAATCATCAATTATATCATAGTTAGTTTACATTGAAAATAAGGCAACCCTAGCCAGGCACAGAGGTGCATGCTTGCTATCTCAGCAACTCAGAAGGCTGGGGATCACAGGTATGAGGTCAGTCTCAGCAATTTAGTGAGATCCTGTCTCTCTCAAAATAAAAAATGAGGGCTGGGGATGTAACTCAGTGGTACAGTGCCCCTGGGTTCAATCCCCAGTACCCTGCCACACATACACATAAGAAGAAGTTTTTTTTTAAAGAATGAAAATAAGGCAGCCCTGTTTACTCACAAAATTGCTGTGAAAATTTATATAATACACGTGAAAATATTTTGCAGGTGGTTACTTCCTCTATAGACATAAGGTCTACTATGACCATCCTATTGGTAGTACTAATAGCAGCAGAGGTCATGTATTCCAAGTAGTCTCAGTACTACTGCTGATGCTGCATGTGAGCTTTCTGCTACCATAGCAAACATGGGAGATAAATCAAGTTAATAAGAAAAAAGTTTATATTAGCTCTTGGTTTTGGAAGCTTCAGTCCATGGGTAGGTGTCCATGTTGCTTTTGGGCCAGTGATAGGGAAGATATCTCTATGGGGAATGCATAGTAGAACAAGGTGCTCACTTCATGCCAGCTTGTGGTGGAGGCTGGGAAGAAAATTAACTCGTGCACCAGATTTCTTGAATTCCTAACCATCCCAATTATTTCAGCCCAAATAAAAGAGGGTACTTATTTACCAAATTCCGCTTAAATATTCATGTAATTAAGGAATGTTTATTTTAATTTTTGCATTTATTATGTCAAATCTTAATAATTTTATAGACTATTAAAATCATCTCATATAGCAAATGAAATGGTATATATGAAATATTATAGAAATTAAATGATATTTAATACATTTTTAATTTAAAATGAAATTATTGGAAAGCACATGACATGTTTTAGCCAGCTTTTTTGCTGATGTGACTAAAAGACCCGACCAGAACAATTGTAGAGAAGGAAAATTTTATTTAAGGGCTCATGGTTTCAGAGATCTCAGTCCCTAGAAAGCTGGCTCCATTCCTCCAGGCTTAAGGTGAGGCAGAACAAGATGGCAGAACAATATGGCAGAGGGAATAGCTCACATGATGATCAGAAAGGAGAGAGAGAGAGAGAGAGAGAGAGAGAGATACGTCACTTTCCAGATACAAAATATATACCCCAAAGGCACACCCCCAATGACCCACCTCCTCCAGCCACATCCTACCCACCTTCAATTACCACTCAGTTAATCCCATCAGGGGATTCATTCACTGATTGGGTTAAGACTCTTAAAACCCAATGATATCTCCTCTAAATCTTTTTGTATTGTCTCACACACGAGATTTTTTGTGGGGGGCACCTCACATCCAAACCATAATATGACATCTCAAAGTGGTTTTTTTCCCCCCTTGTTTTCTTTTCTTTTTAGTACTAGGGTTTAAACCCAGGAGCACTCTAACATTGAGCTACATCCCTAGACCTTTTTCATTTTTTATTTTGAGACTGGGTCTCACTGAGTTGCTGAGAATGGCCTTGAACTTGTGATCCTCCTGCCTCAGCCTCCCAAGTTGCTGTAACAGCAGGCATGTGCCACTGCACCCAGTTCAAAACATTATAAAAATCTGTGGATTCTATGAAAATATTTCTAGCCAGACAGACACACACACACACACACACACACACACACACACACATAAATTTCCATATGGGATGGAGCTGTAGCTCAGTTGGTAGAGCACTTACCTAGCATGTGCAAGGTTCAATCCCCAGAATTGTAAAAGAAAAAAAAATTAACACATGTGTGCATACATATATAGAGAGATGTATTGATATAGGTATATAAATAAATGATACAGTGTTTAAGCCAGGTTTATAAGGTGTTATACTATCTTCTATAAGAATAAAACCATAGGAGTATACTTTCCCCAGATCATTCCCCAAAGGAAACAATGTGCTTTTTGAAACAGACCATAGGCAGCCTCCTAATTGTTGGAAAAAAGATCTTTTGTTACTTGCTATTGGAAAAGCAACAGTTATGTATCCATTTCTACTACCAAAGTTAAAAGGAGTATCAAGTTCAGGTTGCACCTTTAATTTTAGTTCAAAAAATTTAATCAAAAGTACTAGGGGGGACTTGCAACAAATGGCAGAGGGAGAGGTCAGTAAATCCTCTCTCAACTACACAATAACTACAAAACTGGCAAAACTATCCCATATCTCTAAATCACTAAAGGCAAACAACAATTTGAGAAGTGTTTATTCATGAAAAACTGCTGAACTTAAGGCAAGAACAGGATGTTTGTGGTATTCTTGTCTAGAAGGAAATGACATATATCATAGTAACAAAAAATGAAATAAAAATAATACAGATAAAAAAACAAAACAATGAGACCAAAGATTATATTTCTTTGAAAACTCCCCAAAAAAGCTGGGTGCAGTGGTGCATGCCTATTATTCCAGCAATTTAAGAGGCTGAGGCAGGAGGATCGCAAGTTTGAGGTCAGCCTCAGCAACCTACCCAGAAGGCCCTAAGCAACTAAGTGAGACCCTGTCTCAAAATAAAAAATAAAAAGAGATGGCACTGTATCCTAGTGGTAAAGCACTCTAGGTTCAATCCCTGACACACACACAAAAAGAATATTATGAACAACTTTATATCAACAAATTAGACAACTTAAATGAAACAACAAATTCCTAAAATGACACAAATGATCAAAGCTGACCTGACAAGAAGTAGAAATTTAAGTAGATAGATAATAAGTAATCTTAATGTTAATTAAAAATATACTCAGAGAGGGAAGCTTAGGCCCAGATGGCTTCACTGTCACCAGTGAATTATTCTATAGAATATTTCAAAAAGAAATAATATCAATCCTATACAAAAACATTACAAAGACTGCCAGGTATAGTTAATGAAATATTTTCATTCATGAAATAAATCTTAACTCAAGAAAGGAAGTCAATCTGACCTATTAACAATTAAGAAAATAACTTCCATCATAAGACATTGCCTTGAATGTGGTTAACATTTTATCAAAAACTTAATTACATGCTAGAATTGGCAAAGCTAATCATTACAGAATTCTTTTTGGTGTTGGTGTTGTTGTTGTAGATGGACACAATACCCTTATTTTAATTTATTTTTATATGGTGCTGAGGATCCAACCCAGTGCCTCACATGTACTAGGCAAGCACTCTGCCACTGAGCCACAAGCCCAGCCTCAGAATTCTTAATTGAGCACTGGAAGGCTGAACAACATTTTGCATAAACTTATCTAATTAGATATTTCTTCAAAGATCTGATTTACCCCTCTTCTCCTTACAGTCACCTATTACTAGATCCAGTACAGCATGAATCAAGCAAGCACTGAACATATCACTGGGAACTGCAGTTTGTTCAAGGGTACTAATAACAGACTGCAAAAAAATATATATACAGCCCCAATTTTGAGATTTAGAAGGGTATTAATTGTCATGTAAAGCATTTGATACCCACATTTTTCAGAAGGGGTAAATGACTTTCATGAAATAAAAATAGAACCCAAGACTAAATGTCAATTTTCAAGCATTCCTATAAGAAAAACAGTTCTTCCTCAAACCTCCTTGTCACACTTCTTCTCCATGATGACTCTGTGACTGTAAGAAAAGCACTAGCTTTCTCAGATTCACTCTGTACTTAATAAAGCATGTAGCTTGCTATACACAAAGCACTTCTAAAATTAGTAAGAAATAGCCATTGCCACCAAGAATTTCAGTTTAGGAGAAAAGATAATTATAAATACAAAAGTAGATTCACTATCAGGAAGAAAGCACAACATTCAAAGGATGTTCAACAAAAGAACTGTGTTCGAATTTCCTGCACTGACTAGGAGAGGCTTACAGTAAAATGTAGTCATTGAGATAGAGGTTGAAACAGTAAGAAGGACTTCGACAGAAAAAAAAAAAAAAATGAAGAAAGAACATCAATGAAGATGGAAGAAATAGTGTGTCCTGGCTAACTAAAAGCAAGGGGTTCAATTGTTTAGAATCTTTTTCTACCATGATACAGTTTACAAATGATATTTCCCAAGCCAGACCACTGTGTCTACTTTTTGGGCACACCTGACAACATAGATAGGATGTCTATCCTGTATAATTCCCAGTAACCTAAGACCCTCTCATCTCTACCAATTTATATCAGAATGAAAGTAGGAATGTTTTTTGTTTTGTTTTTTGGTTTTTTTGGTTTTTTTTTTTGTTTTTTTTTTTTTTTGGTACTGGGGATTGAACCCAGGAGCATTCTGCCTCTGAGCTACATCCATAGCCCTTTTTAAATTTTATTTTCAGACAAGGTCTTGCTAATTTGCCCAACCTGGCCTTTACTTTGTGATCCTTCTGTCTCAGCCTCTGGAGTCACTGGGATTATGGGTGAATGCCACTGCACCCCATTTGGGTGATCTTATATGAGGGAAAATCTTAAACCTGCTTTCATTTTTAAAGAAAATAGCTTGCTAGCTTTAATGGAAGGCAATAAAGCCACCATTGTTGGGCTGGGAGTAAGGGCAGTGGTAGAGTCTGTGCTTAGCATGCCTAAAGCCCTAGTTTCAATTCCCAGCACGAAAACAAAACCAAAACTTACCAATGTGATGGGAAGTAAAGATGTAAAACATCAGTCAGAGCTATTCCTGGGTGGTCAAAATTTAAACATTGAAGAGAAAGAATGTAGGCTGCATTTGGGAAGATAAGGAAAGGGATAGTGTAGTTAAGAAGTTATTCCAAAAGTCCCATTTCTTTGGGTGTAACAGAAAACTAAATCAAGATGGTACTCAAAAAAGATGATGAAATTGAGAAATGTGGCAAATATAGAAGATAAGCTTTGTGAAGGCATCGGTCTGATTGTCACCTCTATATCTCTACTGGTCTCTAATTCAATAAATATTTGTCAAATGATTAAATAATTAAGATATTGGTGGTTGGTGGTATTTCATAATGATAGACTGCTTGGGTTCAAATTGAACTTTTCAGCTTAATAGCTCTATGACTTTGAGCAAATTATTTGACCTCTATGCCTCAGTTTTCTCATGTATAAAATAGAGCTAATAGTGGTATCTAGATTATTGGGTAGTTTTGTCAATGGAAGAGGTTTAAGTAGTTCCCAGAGAGGGGGAACCTTGATTTAGGGCAGGTGGGGTTCTTGGCATACTTGATGGAAAAGAGTTTCAGCAAGATCCATTCAGAGACACAAAGATTTATTTAGGAAAGCAGATAACATTCAAAGGAAAGTGGATGCTAGCTCAAGAGAGAGATGTGCTTTTGGAATTCTGACTCCTCTTTTTTTTTTTTTTCTTGGAACGGGGGATTGAACTGAGGGACACTTGGCCACTGAGCCACATCTCCAGCCCTATTTTGTATTTTATTTAGAGACAGGGTCTCACTGAGTTGCTTAGAGCCTCGCTAAGTTGCTGAGGCTGGCTTTGAACTCGTGATCTGCCTCCCGAATCCCTGGGATTACAGGCATGCGCCACCACGCCCAGCTCTGACTCCTCTTTTAAAGGAAACTTGATAAGTGTTGGGTATGGAAAGGTGGGGATGACATCGGTCTGGGATTCACAAGATGATGTATGATGGTTGGTCTGGTCATTCTCAATATCCTTAGATTGATGTAGTTTCCACTATTTGACAATAGATAAAGTTGGAAAGTCTCCTAAATTATAAGTTTCTTAAAATATTATATCTCTCTTTATTTAATCTATTTTTTGATGGGCTAATTAATAGTGGACAAGGTAATTATCATAAGAGAGTGATAAGAGGTAACTCAGATTTACACATTCCCCAGAAATTTGTGAGTGATAGGCCTGGGAGTCTGGCTTGGGGGAGTGGCAGGCTTGGAAAGGTATGTAGAATGTCAGATTAAAATTATATTTTCTTGTCCTTGCTTTATGTCTCTTTTCTACCTATTTTTTAATTTCTTCAATCCTACCTCAGTTTTGAGATCTAAATGAAGTTAATATATAAAGTGCTTAGAGGAGTGACTGAACATGTACTGAGCTATATAAAACTACTATAATTGTGGGCTGGGGTTGTGGCTCAGTGGGGTTGCCTAGCATGTATGAGGCCCTGGGTTCGATGCTCAGCACCACATAAAAAGGTATTGTGTTCACCTACAACTATATGTGCGTGTGTGCGTGTGTTTATACTATAATTTTTAATGGTGAAACTGTACCTTTAACAACACTTCAGAAGTGGGGAAAAAAAAGTTGAGAAGGAAGAGTAATTCATTGTGTGTTAACTTTGGCAGTCCAGGGGAGATTGGGGGCTAGGGAGAAAAGAAGGGGCTAAATCAGAGAACTCTGACTCCTACCACTTCCCTTTGACACGCCCCCCCAAGTCCTCCCATCTCCCACAAAGTGGCCTCTACAATACCTCCACATGTTTTTTCCTGCCTCAAGACCTTCCCACTGCTGTACCCTCAGTTTGGAAGAGCATAGAGGCTGGACTCAACAAATATTGGTTTAATGATTCAATAAGTGAACTTGAAATTCCTTTAAACAGAGTAAATGTTAAATACCAGAGAACATAGGAAACTGCCATGGAACAGTCAGGAACTAAGACAAAAGATAAGCGCAAAAATACAAAGAGTAACTAAATAGAGCAAAAAGTTTTTTCTTACTAGGGCCTGTCCAACCCTACACTGGGGTTGAACTCCAGGGTGCTCTACCACTGAGCTGCATTTCCAGCCCTTTTTATTTTCTATTTTGAGACAGGGCCTGAGCTGCTAAGGCTGGCCTACAACTTGAGAGCATCCTGCTGGAGCCTCCAGAGTAACTGGGATTACAAGTGTGTGACACTAGGCTTGACAGGAACAAAGTTTTAAGGAACACTGTGGATGGAGCAAAGTTCAAATGCTCAAGAGGAGGCAAGGAGGTTAAGGACTGAAAAAAATCATTGGACTTGGCAATAATTTTAGGAAAGAATGCTAAGTAAGTAATTTTTATGAAGTTGGGGGATCATAAAATTAAGGAATAGAAGTCAATTAATATAGACTTTTATTGACATGTTTGATAAGAATACCAAGTCTGGAGAAGGTGATTTTAGGGACAAATCCCATTTTTACCGTTTCTCTAGTAGGGAGAGTGAGGAGGACACAGAGGGAGACAGGCAAACAACTAAGGTACTGAAAATAAAAACATGAGGCTACATCCTGGAAATGCTGTGCATAGAGTTGTGTGTGCAGGGCTTTTCACAGGCACTGTCTTATCTGATCGTTCCCAGGTCTCTGAAGATATATCCTGTGACTGGTTCGCAAAGTGTGGCTCTTAAACCCGCAGTATCCACAGAACAGAGAAAGCGTTAGAAAGGCACATTCTTGGGTTCCGCATCGGACGCACGGAATCTGAAACTGCAGACATGGGACTCCTCAATCTATTTTAACAAGTCCTCCAGGGGATTTTTGATGCTCTCGAAGTCCCCACATCCATCACACTCAGGAGACGATAGAGACCTCTGCAAGACGTGGTGGCCTCGATCGGTGGGCAGATTCGCTTCTGAAGCCTCTGCCTAGGTTCTCCATTCCTGAGGGAGCGGTGCTCCATCCCGGGTAGCCAGCACTGCAGAGTAAGGTCACCCTACTTCGCGGTTGGCCTGAGCGGTTTCTAACACCTCGGGCGGGGGCAGAGGCGAGGTGTAGCTCCCTCCATTCAAGCCAAGCTCCAGTCCCGCCTCTGCCTCCGCCCACGCAAGGCCGCAGCACCCCCACCTCGGGCTTCGACTTCCGGCGCTGGAGAAGGGGTCCGGGGGTTTGGGACTAGGGGAGGACGTGTCCGAATTCGAGACTGGCGGGGGACACTATCATTTACCCAAGCCCCCCATGTGCTAAGAGGCCGGATGACGCGGCGTTGGAAGAAAGACAGGCTAGTCTAGGACAAGCGTCCAGGCAATCTGGCATCTAACAAGGGACTAAAAGAGTCTGAAACTGCTGCTCTCTTCCTTTTCTTACTCTCCCACCCCACGCTCCAAGGAATGGAAAAGACGGAGACTCGCGGCCGCCTTAGGGGCGGGGCTCGGGGGTTGTGCAAGGTGGAGAAATCTCGCGAGAGCTGAGCGACCGGGGCGGGGGTGGCACCTCTTCCCTCCTCCTCCTCGCGTTAGTTCCGGTCGCAGAGGAGACACCGCTGCAGTTGCCGCCACATCGGGGATTTTTGGCTCTTTTCTCTTCGCCTTAAATTCGGTGAGGCCTGGTGCCCGACTCGTGCTGGGCCACGATTGCGGTCCATCGTCGCCGGGCAGAGGGCGAGGGAGGCAGCAAGTCGGGTGCGGCGCGGCTTGAGTGGGCTCAAGGCGGAGGCCGCCGCATGAGGCCAAGCCGATCCGGAGTCTGGATTCGAGGGCCGGGGTCGTGCCTTTGGCGGGGAGGCCGAGAAGCGGGGGGTCGAGTCAGAAGTAGGCCCCGGGAGCGTGCCGCGGCGCCGCAGGGGAGGCAGTGGCCGAGGCGGCCCACCTCTGGACGCTGCCCGGGCCTGGGTAACAAAGCCGCCGCGGCCTCTGTTGGGTGATGTACGCGTGGGGGGTTCCGGCGGGCGGGGCGGAGGAGCCGCCACCACCACTGAGGCCGCCTCCTCCGCCGCTGCTTTCGCTGGAGGGCGGGCGGATGTACGGGGCGGCGGGGCCCCCGGCGCGGAGCGCCTCGGCGCCTGTGGTCCGCTCGTTGCGGCGGCCGCCACCCCAGGCGACAGGGTCAGTGGAGAAGGGCCCACGGGACCCCACGGCACCCGGCTGTAGTCGAGAAGGGGTTCCGGGACGGGGGCGGCTTATCTGCCGCTCGTCGGGGTGGCCAGGGAAGAGTGTGGATTGAGAGACACGTGCCCGGGGATGAGGCTCACTTAGACTGTAGGTTACAGGGCAAAGGAGGCCCGGCCGTCCCAGCTAATTTTGCAGGCCGGAGTTGTGCAACCTGCCGTCGTGATCACAGGCATGACTTTGGGGTAGGGTGGTATTGCTCAGAAGGGATTCCCCTTTTTGAAGGTGTCCCAGGATTGACATACAGATTTTGGCGACTAGTGGTAATTTCGATGTTCGGTGGTGCTTAGAAGTAGTGGAAGATGTATGCGAATTTAAAGAGGAATGTGGAAGAGACTTAACAATTATGTTTGTGATGGGTGGTTTGTCACTGGTCACTGTGACACTGTAAAGCATCCAAAGGTGTAGTTCCCAGGATTTCCTTAAATTGTTTCTTGTAGAGAGAAATGCAGATTTTGAAGTTAGATTTAATTCAAGTGAAGGTAATTCATTGTGCCTGCACCTGGTATATTGTCAAGCTGAAAGTATTCCATTTGATTTATATGTGACTAGACTATTGTGTCTATGCTTTGTTTTAAAAATGAATGTTACAACACAGATACTTTTAAGGCCATATTTCTGTTTTCCTAGGGTGTCTTTTATGAATAATCAAAAGCAGCAAAAGCCAACGCTATCAGGCCAGCGTTTTAAAACCAGAAAAAGAGGTAAATGTTTATGTTTTAATATTTCTCTTCAAACCTCCAGATATCTTGTGTATCCTGGTTCCTCTGACAGTCAGTTGCATAGTACTAAAACCTCGAGAGAATACCAGAAAGGAACTTGAATTTATAGGTAACTGCTATTTCAGATGTACCCCTAATATTTCTACTGCTTTCTCAAACTTGTAGTTTTTAGTATCAGTATATCTCTAAGCAGGTTATTCAATGTTATTTTTAGTGTAAAAATAAAACACCTTGTAAAAAAGGACCTTTCACTAGCTAGCATTTCGTTTAAGCAAATTTTGCTTGAGCAAAGAGGTTGATTTGTAAAAAGACATCTCCTAATGTCACTAATTTCACCTAAGTTATCTGAAAATGTGATAGGGGTTGGGGATGTAACTCAGTGGTAGAGTGCTTGCCTAACAGTTACAAGGCCTTGGGTTTGATCCCCAGCAGCACACATCAAAACCAAAGAAAAGGTATGAGGAAAATCACAATATACCCTAAAACGGAAGCTGATTATGGAATAAGATTCACATTGTAATGTCTAATGGAATTAAATATTTGTTACAGGTTTAGTAGGAAAAGAATTAGAATTATTTTAACTACCTTTTTTTTTAAATTAGTGTGTACTTAAATGAATGTTTTAACTTCAATAGCAAGGAATTGTGCTAGTAGTACAGGAACTAAATAAGAGGTGGTCTCAGGTTTTTTTTTTAAGCTTAATATTTTCCCAATACACTTTTAAGTATTCTTGCTTGAAAGTAAATCTTATTTTAGAAGAAGTGTAGAGGAATTAGAGAACTGGGTCAACCAATGGTAATAAGTTGTTTTTCTTTTTCTACCTTGAATAACACACATTTTGAGATATATTACAGTCTTTTATAATCTTCAGTAGTCTGTTCCCATATAGAGGTAGTGAGGAGAGCAAAGTGTGATTTGATTCTAGACCTTGCAGGTACATTTAGATTTAATTTTTTTTTTAATAGTCTTTTCAAGAAATATGGTGTATTAGTTTTTTTGGTTTGTTTTTTGTTTTTATGTGGTGCTGAGGATCGAACCCAGTGCCTTGCACATGCTAGGCAGGTGCTCTGCCACTGAGCTACAGCCCCAGCCCACCGGTTAATTTTTGTAAGGAGCAGGAGTTATAAACTAGAACAAATAATGCTGGTCAATAATATACTTTCCAGCTATGTGTGGTGGTGCACACCTGTAATCCCAGTGAAGCAGGAGGATGGAAAGTTCAAGACCAGCCTCAGCAACTTAGCAAGACCCAAAACTTCATTTTTATTAGTTGTTGATGGACCTTTATTTTATTTAGTTATTTATATTTGGTGGTGAGAATCAAACCCACTGCCTCACACATGCTAGGCAAGCACTCTACCATTTAGCCACTACCCCAGCCCAAGACCTAAATCTTTTAAAAAGCACTGCTGGGTTCAATTCCAGGTAACCACCCCTCCCAAACATACAAAAAATCAGAGGTGACATGCCCATCATCCTAGTATCACCACCACCACCAAAAAAAATCAAACCAAACAAAAAATACACACATCTTTCCAAAGATTGCTTTAATAAATACCAAGCAAATGGTTAAATTAAAAACCAAAATATTTGGGCATCTAAAGAACCAATAGCTCAAGTATTTGGACACATTTTCTAAGGCGTAAAATTCACCTAAGGTTTGAAGGATGGTCTAAACTTTGAAAAAGTCAAGATACATTAGAGCATTACAGGTGGAATTGTCTTGTGGCAGTGGACACATGAAACACTAGTGCATTCAGCTCACTTAATGAGATTTGTTTGAAAAAGTGGTAGGAGAAAAGCCATACAATTTGTGTGACTAGGCCATCCTGTCTTACATTTGCAGAAGGAAAGCTTGCAAAGGATGTGAGTGAATATAGTTTCTTTTTCCTCTTGTGTTTATTGCAAGTCTTGTGTCACGTAGCTTGTGTTTGCTTCCTTCTGGCTGTTGAAATAAATGAAATTAAGAAGAATTTGATTAACTTATTCAGTAGTTAGTTTGATGAGGTGATAATGGTTTCATAATCTCTTGGTAAGCCTTTGAATGTTTTGGGTTTTTCCCCCACAGATGAAAAAGAGAGGTTTGACCCTACTCAGTTTCAAGACTGTATTATTCAAGGCTTAACTGAAACTGGTACTGATTTGGAAGCAGTAGCTAAGTTTCTTGATGCTTCTGGAGCAAAACTTGACTATCGCCGATATGCAGAGACACTCTTTGACATTCTGGTGGCTGGTGGAATGCTGGGTAAGTGTTTGGGTTTTGTTGGTTTAGGAATTTAGGAAAATTCTGGAGATTATGGAGAATCCAGAATATATGATAAACCTAAGAAAGTGGGGGGTGGTATTTTTGATTGTATTATATTTTGTTTTGTTTCTACCCCATAAGTTTTTTCATTCTTTTCTCCCAAGTCATAATAAGTTGTCAGATTTCCCTGTTCTGTCAAGCCTCATGTTTGAAGTCTATTATAGAACCATTACCCTTGTGGATAACTTAAAATTTCCTACAACATCCCCAGTTGCTGATTTTTCAAACATGAGTGTGAATACTACCATTTTATGGAGAAACTCCTCTCCTTGTTTTGTCCTGTGAAATACTTTCTTATACTTGAAAGCTCTAGGCCTGCACTGCTTAGCACAGTAGCCGTTAGGCACATGTGCCTGACAGGTACTTAGCTGGTCCAGATTAATATGTGCAATAAGCATAAAGTACACATTGAATTTTAAAGATGTAATAGAAAAGAGCCAGACATAGTAGTGAATGCCTGTAATCCCAGCTACTCAAGGAGCCTGAGGCTGGTTAGTTGAGAGTTTAAGGCCATCTTAGGCAGCATAGCAAGATCCCAGCTCCAAAAAGACCTATTTTTAAAAGATATAATAGAAAAAAGAATGTAAGACAAGTATTTCAAAATGTTTTCAGAGTAATATTGTATTGACAGCCAAACTATGAGGCTTACCTGATAGGTGGTGAATTACCCAGTAGTAGACATAGGAACTTAGAATTCATAACTATTGTGGGAGTGATATTGGCCAAATTATATTGTTTGCATGTTTGAATATGTAACAACATATCCTACCATAAACTAATGTACCAATAAATGTGGGGTTCGAAATTAATGCTTTTTAATGCCTAGTCAAATGAGTATTTCTTTTCATTGCATTAACCAATTTGTAGTAAGAAATATGAAAGATTTCTATTTCTATTCATAATACTGTTACTAGTAAGACTTTTCTGGGGGGAAAAAAAAGATATTTAAAAAATATTTACCAGGGAAGGTAGGAACGTGTCTGTAATCCCAGCTATTCAGGAGGCTAAGGCAGAAGGATTACAAGTTCAAAATTAGCCTGGGCAATCTAGTAAGACCCTATCTCGAAATAAAAAGGGCTGGGGATGTGGCTCAGTGGTAGAGTGCCTCGATTCAGTCCAGAGTACAGATTGAAATTATTTTTCTAAGGAGCATTTCAAATACATCCTAAAGAGAATAATATGATGAACACCTGATCTTTTACTCAACTTCAATAGTTATTAACACATCTAAGCTGTTTCTCTCCTTCCCCTGATTTTTTAAAGCATTAGGTCTCTTACTTTGGGGTTTTTATAATACAACGTGTTTGGAAGATTGAGGGATTATTTTCTTCATGGAAAGTTACATGTAATCAGCCAGCTCTGAACATCTCCACTGGAAATACTTGGCACTATTGAATGATTAAGGAGTTTCTTTAGGGTGCTAAGGTTGTTCTGTGTATTCCTTTGTAAATTTTTACTCTTCATTAATATATACTGAACTAACCAGCCATGCTGGTTGATTGATTTTGCTTTTAATTTGTCTTTCAGAATTTTACCATTTTATTTTATATTGAAAATTCTTAGAGAAGGATTGAAATGATTACCATTTAAAATTGCAGATTTGGGGGCCCAATATAGCACAGTGGTAGAACCCTCACCTAGTATATGCAAGACCCTGAGTTCAGTCCTCAGCACTGAAAATAACTAAAATAAGCACAATTTTTTTGTAAAATGTTCCTCAGCCCCAGGTGGTACACTGGCAGATGACATGATGCGTACACATGTCTGCGTGTTTGCAGCACAAGAAGACCTAGAGACCATGCAAGCATTTGCTCAGGTAAATAAGATTTTACTTACTGTTTTCAGTTAGTTAATGTTTAAGGACCATTTTGCTTTTAAGGGAGGGGCAGGTAACTTGGTACCGTGGTGCCAACCTGTAATCCCAGCCACTCAAGAGGCTGAGGCAGAAGGATTGCAAGTTCAAGGCCACCTTACCTTTTTAACAAAACCCTGTCTCAAAATAAAAAGGACTAGGGTGTAGTTTAGTGGTTCAATCCCCCGTACCAAACACACACACACACATACACACACACCCACTCACGCCTAACAATACAAATCTATAGAGAAGTTGCAATTAAAGCATTAGTAGTACTGGTGTATGTAGGATTGAGGAGATAATAAAATTCTTTCCAAGTTGATATAAAGTATAAGCTTTTACCTGTAGTGTAAGACTTCTTTGCTGTTCTGGAAATAACTTTGGTGTTGTTCATAGGTTTTTAACAAGCTAATCAGGCGCTACAAATACCTGGAGAAAGGTTTTGAAGATGAAGTGAAAAAGGTAGGAGGGGCTGGGTGTTACTCAGTGGTAGAACAAGAATGGGGTCAGGAAGAGGAATGTTAAATTCTAATTCTGCCACAGATTTCACATAATTTAAAATACTTAATTTTAGCTATAATTGAAATCTAGTTTTGGGGTATATTATACAGTTTAATAAAATAGTATGAACTGTCGCTTAGCTCTGTGTCCAGACAAATGGTGAAATTAAAAGTCTAAGTGGAGTTCATTCAGAAAATGGAGGGTAAAGGATCATAGCCTTAAAAAGTGAATGAGAAATTTAACTTACTTGGTCTGAGTCCCAGTGTGAAGTATTTTATAAACAGGTACAAAGAAAATCTGATAACATTAACATGTATTGAGTGCCAGGCATTGTTCTAATTATATCAACTCATTTAATATTAAAAACCCTGGAAACCCGATGCAGTGATATGCCTATAATCCCAGCAACTTGGGAGGATTGTAAGTTTGAGACCATGCTCAGCAACTTAGCAAGGTTCTGTCTCAAAATTTGGGAAAAAAGGGGGAGGCACTGGGGTTGTAGCTCAGTGTAAAGCACTCCTGGGTTCACCTCTCAGTTAACCCTTCCACTCCCTGCAAAACAACAACAAACCTGGGGAGGCTGAGGCAGGAGGATCACAAGTTTGAGGCCAGATTCAGCAATTTAGTGAGATTCTGTCTCAGAATTGAAAGGACTGGAGATGTAGCTCAGTGGTAAAGTGCCCCTGAATTCAGTTCCAAGTACCAAAAATAAATAATAAATACAACCCTGGTAGGCAAATTTTATTATCCACATAAAATGTGAGGAAACTGAGCCACAGAGATTAAGTACTTCACCCAAGATCATTTAGTGAATGAATTATTACAACTTACGTATAAACTTGAGTGATTAGGTCCTAGAGCTCACCCTTTAATCAATGGAGTGTACATTGCTGTTTCTCTTAATGTAAAGCAAGTGCTTTTTTAATCGTGAACTATTTATTTTTACAGCTGCTGTTGTTCTTAAAGGGTTTTTCAGAGTCGGAGAGGAACAAGCTGGCTATGTTGACTGGTGTTCTTCTGGCTAATGGAACACTTAATGCATCCATTCTTAATAGCCTTTATAATGAGAATTTGGTTAAAGAAGGTAATCAATCTTTGGCAAAGGGTAGTCAGTCTCTGGTTGGATGAGGGTGAAGTAGATGTAATTAAAGTAAAAAGGGAAATGCTTTGGGAACCCACAAAGAGATTTTGTATCAGTGGGAGACTTGGGACATCTTTAATGGAGATGACATATCAGGAAAGATGTCAAGCTGAAAGGAATAATTAGTTCCCAGTTATGGCTTCTATATTCTGATACAGTGATTTTTTTTTTTAATTAACTTTTTTTTTCTTCCCTTATATGAGTACGAGGTATTTAAGGGCCTCTCTAATTCTCAGAGCATTCCTATTAGTGTAGGAACTGTTACCCTTAACTTACCCATCACAAAACACTAAGTAAGTTGGCCAGAAATGTGCAATTAGCAAAGGATAGAATAGGGAAATTGGAGTGAAATGGTAAGCAGTGGTAGAGGAAAGTTGAGGGTTCAGTTTAGAAAGAGAATGAATAATCCTGTGTGGTTTAATTGTGGAGAGAGTATAGCAAGATAATGAGATTTAAATCTGGGAAAGTATTTCTGTTACATGAGCTTTTCTTTTCCCCCTCCCCTTTCATAGGAGTTTCAGCAGCTTTTGCTGTAAAACTCTTTAAATCATGGATAAATGAGAAAGACATCAATGCAGTAGCTGCAAGTCTTCGGAAAGTCAGCATGGATAACAGACTGATGGTTTGTAACTTTTTTCATTTTTAAATCTGAAAGGGGAGAATATTTTTCTTTATCAGATTTAAAACCATTTAACAGATTAAATTCTCCTTATAGGAACTTTTTCCTGCCAACAAGCAAAGCGTTGAACATTTCACAAAGTATTTTACTGAGGCAGGTTTGAAAGAGCTTTCAGAGTATGTTCGGAATCAACAGACCATAGGAGCTCGCAAGGAGCTCCAGAAAGAACTTCAAGAACAGATGTCTCGTGGCGATCCATTTAAGGATGTAAGCTGTTTTTGTTTAAACCATCTTTTTATGGCTAAACTTCTGGCATATTTTCACGCATTTGAGAAACTTCAAAATATTTCACCAGAGTGAGTCTGAATTAATACTTATAGAATGTTGTACTTCATCTCAGCCATTTTCATATATTTATTCAATACCTTACTGATGCCCCCAAATGATGAAACTTGGGGATTTTGTACAGTCCAGGTGTCAGACCTGATTCTGTTTCCTTCTCAGTCCCTTCTAGCCAGTTTGTGTGTAAAAATGAGGTTGAAACCTATGGCCATTTCCAGTTGCAAAAGTTCTTTTGTATGTGGTACACATGTGGTTGTTGGTAATTGCATGAAAAGGTATCTTTATGCTTTCATAAATGGTCTAAATTTGATGTGTGAAGTATGTATATCAAAACTGATCTCCTTTACTACATTTGGGTTATTTTGCAGATAATTTTGTATGTCAAGGAGGAGATGAAAAGAAACAACATCCCAGAGCCAGTTGTCATTGGGATAGTCTGGTCAAGTGTAATGAGCACCGTGGAGTGGAACAAAAAAGAGGAGCTTGTAGCAGAGCAAGCCATCAAGCACTTGAAGGTATTAGAACTGTGCCTGACAAAACAAACTGTTCTGCTTTTAAGTGGGGATAAGTGAACTGTCATTGTACTTTTCTAAGCGGAAGTATCACATCTTTGGTTCCTGGGGATGACCCACCAGTAAGTAGACAAGTAACATATTAACTATTGATGATAATACTTTAAGTCTGATTTAGGCAGTGGTTCACAGGTTAAAAAACAAGAATATGTTTAAAAGTTAATTTAAGACTCTAATTTAAGCCTGCTATCAACTGTTCAACAGTTGCCTGAAATACTTACATAATTATTTGATTCTGATGTTTAGTAGATTCAGGTTTTTTGTGTTGTTTGTTTGTTTTAATGTTCTTTTCATTTTCTGTAAACATATTATAGTTCATAGTGATTTTAAAGTGTGAGTTGTATTCTGTGTTGCAAGTTTTATAATGAATGACTAAATATTTTCTTCTTTTAAAAGCAATACAGCCCTCTACTTGCTGCCTTTACTACTCAAGGTCAGTCTGAGCTGACTCTGTTACTGAAGATTCAGGAGTATTGCTATGACAACATTCATTTCATGAAAGCCTTCCAGAAAATAGTGGTGCTTTTTTATAAAGGTAATAGAATTATGTAAATGTTTTCTAAGTCCTTGAACTAAGGAACAGGTGTGGTGGCACATGCCTGTAATTCCACCTACTCCGGAGGCCAAGGCAGGAGGATCACAAGTTTGTTGCCAGCCTCAGTAACTTAGGAAGATCCTGTCTCAAAATGAAAAGTGGAGGTTGAGGATGGCAAGTCCTTGAATAGTCAATTGTTTTCAAATGAGTATCTGAACATGGGCTCCTTGAACTATTTTACTTCTAGGCATCTTTGATTAAGTTGGGTACTTTTTAGATAGAACATTTCTGTCAGAATATCTCTCTCCCTATTCACAAGTTAAAATCCAAAGCCATTGTGATGGAGTCTGAGAGGTGGCTCTGAACACCGTAACCACATCAGATTCCTCAGGTTCCTTCTCTAGATACACTTCCTGTCTCTAGTCTTCTGGAGCCTGTGGGAATCCTGCCTCCCTTCACATCACCCAGTGTTGATTTTCACTTGTGCATCAAGACTAGTTCAGAATGCTTCTGTAACCCATGTGTTGCAGTTATTGCTTCTTTTCCTGTGATCCCAATCATAGAAACCTAAATTTGGTAGTAAAGACAGACCTCTGTCCAGAGAGAACCCATTATAGGCAGTTAATTTATTAGTTGGTGATAGCATTTTACAGTTCCACATTAATCAGAGTAGCTTGAATCCCAGTAGATATAGTTCATGTATACACGTATCCTCTCCCCTAGTTTTTGATGATAATTGTGTTGGTTATGTGTATTCTGAATTTAGAATAAGAATCAACCCTGGTCCCCAAAACATGTTTTAAAGGAAAGTATGGAAAATGGGTAGTGCCTGTGCTTCAGTGATTATCGTCTTGTGTTTAGGTTTATTGAAAGCATTTATTTCCCCCTGCAGTTTATGTTCAGTTTGGGTAGTTTCATACATGGGCAGCAAGTTGGTAAAAGTCTCTAAATAAATGATCCTGTGTCACCTTTTTATTTTTCTTGAAATTGTAAAGAAACCAGTGTTTTGAATATAGATTTATGTTTCAACCAACAAAAATAATAGTTTTTACTTAACTTTCCATGAAAATGTTGTTTGCCAAGTAGGCATTTGCACCTTAGGTAGTTCTAACTCTGCCTCACATGGAGAAATACATTAAAACTGCCCTAATGATTTTATTGCTCTCTGTAGCTGAAGTCCTGAGTGAAGAGCCCATTCTGAAGTGGTATAAAGATGCACATGTTGCAAAGGGGAAAAGTGTCTTCCTTGAACAAATGAAAAAGTTTGTAGAATGGCTCAAAAATGCTGAAGAAGGTAAGTCTTTCCTTTTGTGCAGATTGTTCGGAAACTCATTTTAATGTGACTGTATGTCCACACGTGCATTCTTCTCTCATTCTGTTGCTGCTTTGTACTCAGAGTACAAATTTTTGTTTACTTATGATATACTTGCAAATAGTCATTTGATTTAAGGCAATTGGGGAAATTAGACTATAATTATTAAAGTATTTTGGTGGTTCAGACATAATACTAAACATTCTTGGAAGGGAAATTGATTTTTTGTTGTGGTACTGGGTATTAAACCCATGGGTGCTCTACCACTGAACTACATCCCCCACCCCTTTTTTTATTTTTCATTTTGAGACAGGTTCTTGCTAAGTTGCTGAGGCTGACCTCAAACTTGGAATCCTCCTGCCTCAGCTTCCTGAGTAGCTGAGATCATGAGTGTATATACTACCATGCCTGGCAGGAGATTAATAATTTTGAGAATATTTATTAATTTTGAAATTTTTAAATGATTACTTTTTAATATCCTCATGGAAGTAAGATTACTAGTAAAGTTCTTCTTTATGATTTTAAATGTTTTAAAGTAAAAATAGGAAATTTTTTGTTTTCTAATACATAATGTTTGACTACATTTTCCCCCTTTCTAGAATCTGAGTCTGAAGCTGAAGAAGGTGACTGAATTTTGAAACTACATCCTCAGTAAAGCAAACAGGAGTTGTAGATAAAATGTCATGTCTCATGTGTCCTGGTTCTTACATCTTCCTACCTCCCTATATCAAGCATGATATAAGGGCTTTCATGGCAAATTTTATTTTAACTGTTTCTATGGTTACTGGAAATGTTGGGTTTAGTTTCTAAAACCATGTTTTAAGTAGCTACAGGAGCTATAGATTTGAATCTAATGTTGCATTAGTCTTTTCAGTTATCTTCTACCTCCTGTATTTTCTACTGTAATAATGTAATTTAAGGCCTTCCACAATGAACAGTTCACTTTATTCCCTGGGTTTTCTATATATAAACAGTTTTCAAGATATGATTTGGTTAAAAATAATTTGTTATAAAAATTCTGTTTGCAAATTAAACTGTAAAAGTATCCAAAGTCTCAAAAGGCAATGGTTTGTGTGATAATTTGGTATGCCTAGAGCCCTATTCATCAATGAAAGTCTCTTAACACAGTAATTGAATTCATTAACATGAATCCTGAATATTTGGACCATTGCTTGCATGTTAACATTTACTTGCATCTTTAACCCCTGATGTCCTTAAGTTCAATTGTTTGGTCTCTAGTTTTCACCATTAGTGAAGCTATGGAGAAAGAACAAACTTGTGAAGTTTGAGGAATCATATATGTCAGAGGTGGTGGGAAGAAGAAAATTGAGCTTCTACCCTTTGAGAAACTTCTGCATTTAATTTGTATTGTTCCAGGCAAAACAAATGGGTACTCTTTTCATACGACCATTTTCAAATGTACCGTAAGAAGTCTTATGATTAAAATATTTTGTGCTCAGAATACACTTAGAGTGATATGAAAAGACTTGTAAAGAAGTGTGAATAAAGAAAATGACTGTTGTAGCTAACCCCATAAAATTGTTGAAAATGTTAAGAGTCAGCATGTTCTAATTGGGGATCTGAATTTAACTTATATTTCCTCTTGGCTTAGAGCATTTGTTGCAGAAAATGAAGTACAGTGATAATTGTATATTCCCACTTGGTTGTACCAGACTGACTTCATTCTCTTAACACATTCAGTAATGACTCAATCATCTGGCTGTTAATGTACCCTAGTTGCCAATTTTTAATTGCCATGAGCCAAATAATTTTTTCTATATGATTAATTGATTTATTTTAATGGCTGCCTTTTAATTTTCATCTTTTTATTTTCTTGCTGCTACCCATCCATGTATGTAGTCATTAGGGGGAAAATATTGCAACATTTTTGGGTGGAAAGGCATTGTGTTACAAGTGAACATTTTGAAGGATTTTTAATTGAAAGAAACTGGCCTGGAATAATGCCACCAGAGATTGAGTGGAAATTACCCCTTCGAAGGTGCCATTTTTACTAGCCAAGAAGTTGGTATTTAAAAATTCATCTTGAGGGAATAACATGTAATATAATTTGAAATAAAGGTAGAGTGACCTTGAGAAGAACATTATAACAGATAGCATTGTGAATGGGGTGATTTTTTAAATGAATAACTTTGATAAAGTTTTCATGTGCAGGCAAAATGTATTCACTAGATTTCTACGTAGTGATCTGCTTTTACTTTGTAATTTGTAGTCCGCAAAAGACTTTTTTTTTTTTAAATAAAGTCCATCCTTACACTTAGGTTTTATAGATTAGCCTTTTTCTTTGTTTATAAATTTCATTTTAATACTTAGTGGTGTATTGTATGTTGTGTGTTCAGATGTCTTTAATGTATAAGCATTAAATAATTCCTCCTTTCATCCTTAAAACTCCCAAATTGTAAACACCTTCACAGGATTATGATGTAGCTGAAACTACATTGACATTTCTACAACCAAATCATTGCATGTTACTGCCGTACAAAGTGTACCCTGTTCTATTATATACTGTGTATAGTGAAAGAGTGTGTAGTCTTCCAGAACTACATTATGATCTTTGATCATAGTTTTTTTTCTTCATAATGACACAGTGGTGTTTACTTACTGCAGTATTTAGTAAATGGATAAGTCATCTGTGAGTATACTATGAAGAAAGGGAATGCTTTATAAAACAACTGCAGATTTTCATTTTGAATTTTAAAACTCAGCTGCCAGTGCCAACCTATGGCCTCAAATATGTGATTCTTAATAAAGATGTTAAACTTGTACTTTTAATTATGTTTGGATAAAATGTTAAGTTGATTTTCCTAGCTTGGTGTCAGTTTCTGAGGATAAGTTTCCACTTGGATACCATAATTAAATGTGTGTTTAGAGTTGATCACAAATTTCTTGGTCTTCCTATAGGATTATTGTCCTAGAAATTTTTTGTTTCTCATAAATATTCCAGATACCAAAAATGCCATGGAATATTTTACCAATTAGGATGGTGGTGAGGGAAAATGCACGTTTAAGAGATTAACTTCTGGTTCATTGTTTCTCCTGCATTTCCCCCCAAGAAGCTTATTTTTTCCT
Source organism: Glaucomys volans (assembly GCA_020662805.1). Classification (NCBI taxonomy): domain Eukaryota; kingdom Metazoa; phylum Chordata; class Mammalia; order Rodentia; family Sciuridae; genus Glaucomys; species Glaucomys volans. The sequence goes on from JAJEJO010002354.1 coordinate 202,292, forward strand.
AATAGCATCCCCAATAAATTTTAATACCATAGATATGCTGTGTATGTACTGGTCTGTGCTTTATACATGACTTCTTGGTTCCCCCTTGGGGTGAAATCATCCCAATGGAGAATGTACACTCAATGTATTTTATTAAAAAGGAGAGGTTGGGGATGTAGCTCAGTTGGTAGAGTGCTTGCCTTGCAAGCATGAGGCCCTGGATTCAATCCCCAGCACTGCAAAAAAAAAATAAAAAAAGAGAGAGAGAAAGCTGGGTGCAGTAGCACATGCCCGTAATCCCAGGTAATTGGGAGACTGAGGAAGAAGTATTGCAAACTGGAGACACATGTTGGACAACTTAGACTTTGTCTCAGAATAAAATGGGGTTGGATGTATCTCAGTAGTCAAGTGCTTGCCTAGCATGTTTGAGGAGGCCCTAGTTTGATTTCTAGTAATTTTTAAAGGACAGGGAGCCATAATGTTACATCTTTATGCACGTCCGTGGTGTGAAGCAGAATTTTTTTTTTTTTCCCCCTGTCAGGGTCACTAGAAAATGACTGAAATTCCTGTAAATCCTCTTTCAACAGTGTGCTTTTTATTTTAGCCCACCATAGGCACCAGGCAAGGCATTTCCCGTTGACTTTGGAGAGCTTAATAGACTTGCTTGATTGTAAATGTATCAATAAGTAGAATGATTTGGACTTCCAATCTGTAAAAGTGATTGAAAATCTTACAGATGAATGATTTATTTCAAGGTTGTGGGGACGATGCTGTAAAATGGCATTGAAATTTTATTAATGAATTTCTACTGTTCTACTTAAGTAGGCTGCTTGCAGGAACTACCACAGCTACTGTGGGTTGACTTTAAATGTAGATACCAAAGTGGGTGTATGTTCATTAGACTCTGGAATTTGCTTTGTAAAAGTTTACCTCAGATGCTGTTTACAGGTGCCGTGTAGAGTAGATTAATAAGCATTTCTGTGAGAAATTTGTTAAATTGCCTTAACCATGATTTTTTATGTGAAATATTAGTCCTTTAGTATCAATATAAGGTATTTCTATTCACCAGCCTGCTGAGGCCTAAAGATTTAAAATACTAACTAAGAATAAAAAGGTTTTTAGTAGGCTTAATTTAAGTGGAACCTGAAAAATCCGATAAATACTTTTTGACTTTGGCTTTTGTCTAAGAAGTTGAATTCCAATGGATTACAATGTGAACACAATCTTATGATTGAAACTGGATGAGAAAAACTCCCCAACTCCTCTCCTCCCCACCCCACACCCATTTAACTGTGGGCAATTGAGGAATCTGGCAAATCCAGTAATTTTCATTCTCCAGTGCACTTATAATCCTTTATTCTAGAATTAGTCCTTAATGAAGTGAAAAAATGAGAACACTTGGCTAATGTACCTAGATCACTGTCATTTTAGTCCCTCTTAATCAGAATTTAAAAGCTTCAATGTTGTGTTATCTAGATGAGTGGTAAAAAGTTGTAGATTTCTTGCTTTATAGATTATTCAGAACCCGTATCTTGAAGCTATGATTAGAATGTTCATGACCGTGTAATGAATTTGGGGTGCTACAGATTTATCAAATGTAATTGATTTGTTCTTTTACAGGGAATTCCCAATTAGTAATCATTTTTAAAATAATCCGAGGGCTGGGGGTTATGTATAGCTCAGTGGTCTTGCTTGCTTAACAAGGCCCTGGGTTTGATCCCTGGGACTACAAAGAAATAAAAAGAACTTGAGCCGGGCATGGTGGCGCACGCCTGTAATCCAAGCGACTTGGGAGGCTGAGTCAGGAGGATCGCGAGTTCAAAGCCAGCCTCAGCAACTTAGCGAGGCCCTAAGCAACTCAGTGAGACCCTGTCTCTAAATAAAATAAAAAATAGGGCTGGGGATGTGGCTCAGTGACCAAGTGTCCCTGAGCTCAATCCCTGGTTCAAAAAAAAAAAAAAAAAAATAAACTAGCTAGGAGCCAATTCATGCTAAAATACTAAGGACAAAAAATTATAAGGACAAAAACAGTTTAAACCATTTTTTTAAGCTAAATATTGACAGTTGTGCTTAAAAGTTAAATTAGAAATAAACTAATTGGAAATAAGTGACCTGGTTACAGACAAGCTTCTATTACTTCAAAAAGATGTACTACATTCTATTTTCTCTGTAAATACACCTGATTTCTATTCTAGTTAGGCATAATGGAGCTGGGCACAGCGAACAGTTGAAGAATGGAGGAAACGGGATATCTGGTTATCCAGGTAGCTCTTGGCACTCTGAACAACCTCAAGTACAGCCATCTAAGCCAGTGGTATTGCTGCATTTGTGTTAAACTGTGAAACTTGCTTCTTGTCTGTACTCTTGAAATGGAATAAAATTTCATGAGACTCCTTGTTAATGTAGAGAAAAGTAATGACTGTTCAGTTGGTTGTACACTAAAGCCTCAAACCTTGACCTTATTTTATGGTATAATTAGGGACCAAAGGCCTTTCCCAGATAACACTTCTCCAGATGCACTTTTGCATTTGAATGGCTCGTGTACTTCAAACTTATCTGTACATGTTCAAAAATGCCAGTTAGCTGGGTGTGGTGGTGTGCACCTATAATCCCAGCGATTTGTGAGGCTGAGGTGGGAGGATCACAAGTTTGAGGCCAGCATGGGCAACTTGGCAAGACCTTGTCTGAAAAATAAACGGAGTGTAGCTCAGTAGTTATGGGCCCCTGGGTTCAATCCAAAAAGCACTAGTGTTTGATTTCCAAAGATACCAATTCCATTTACGATCTCCAGAAAGCTGCAGGTCCCTACCCTTTCAGCCCACAGGTCTAATGGATCAAATTCTGTCCACTCCAGCTCCAAAATAATCCCTCCCATGTGGTCAGTCACCATAATTGACACCAGCATCTTAAGTGGGGAAGTGATCTCTTCATCCACTTTGTCCACCTCATCTATTAGCATAGTAGTTAGAGCATTCTTTAAATGTAGTTTAAAAGCTTGGCTTCCCCTAGAAGGCTCTACATGATCACTTCAGTTAATCTGCTTTCACTCTAGTTGCTCTGGAACACTGCTGGATGAGAGGATGCTCTAAGCACAGGGCATTTCACCAGGGTCCACAGTAAGGAGTCCACCAAACCTAAAACAACTCCCAGATTTAAGCCTTTTGTTTTTTTCTCAAGGTTAGCCACCAGCCAGATAAAGGTTTTACTATATTAGCAGTGAAATGGGCCTTGTTATTATGAAAGGGTTTGCAGGACAAGGCAGATTTTCAGGGCTTTTGGGCCTCCCTGGGGTATTTCTTAGGACAACTATTTCTTGATAAAGTGGATAATTCCAACACTCATGACCTTACAAGAGCATTGTAAGCAGGGACTCAGTTTCTTCAGAAGGGGTGAAGAAACCAGGCACAGTGGCATATGCCTGTAATCCCAGCCCCTTGGGAGGGATGTGGTTAAGTGCCCCTGGGTTCAATTCCTGGTACCTCCCCCCACCCAAAAGGTATCCACATGTGTGGAGTTTTCCCAAATTAAGTTCTCTGGGTGCTGTCATGACCACAGCCCAATTATGCCAAGTTAGTGTGGTAGGTTGTTGGAAAGGCAAAAAAAGTACCTGGACATGGCAAGGGACACGTGACATTAGGGGGAAAACCTTAAAAAGACCAGTGACTTCCAAGAAGAGTTCAGTGGCAACAGACTGAACAGATGGCAACTGGGACCTCCTCAAAGTGCTTCAGCAAGCAGTGCCTCCTCTCATGGTGTTGTCAGGTAGTGTCCAGCTAGGCCAGTCAGGTAAGTGACATACCCTTTTCACAGTGCCCTCCATTCCATATCAGGCCACAGAGAAGGGATTTACATTAGGCTGAAGAAGTGACCTCATCAGTATTAGCTTGCTTGTATGACCAGCATCCCAAGGAGTAGCTGCCCAGATGTACAGGCAATAAACAGCTTTCTATGGCTAACACTAATTTGCCCTAGCTCCCAGCCAGCACAAGAAAAAGCCAGTGTCCTTTATCTGTCACATGTGATACAGAGCAGCATAGCTGTAATCACAGCCATTTGGGAGAGGGAGGCAGTAGGATCACAAATTCAAGGTCAGTCTAGGTAATTTAGTGAGACCAATCCCCCGTATCTGTATATAGACTTTCTGGGACACGGTCCCCCCTTCTTTAGGGATGAGACAGGTGTTCTAAGACTTAAAATACAATCTTTATAATACCTGGAGTTAGCATCAGATCTCCACAGGTAAAGGGCTCAGTCTCACAAGACTCAGTCCCCACTTCAAATGACAATCACAAATCTTTTTGTTTTGGGTTTTGTATTTGTTGACAGGCATCAAACCCAGGCTTCATATATGCCAGGCTCTACCACTCTACCACTGAACTATATACCTCCAGCCTTTTTTAAATTGTATTATGAGAGGGTCCCAAACTGCATTGCCTAGGCTGGCCTCCAACTTGAGATCTTTCCTGCCTTAGCCTCCCCAGTACCTGGGATTACAGGTGTGCACCACCACCCTAGCTGGCCCCTGGTTATTTCTGACTGAACAGTTAGATGTCATTCATTGGCTTGTAATTCCCTCTTCAGGTTTGATAATTTTATAGAGCAGCTCACAAGACTCAGGAAAAGTTTACTTACTAGATTACCAGTTTATCATAAAAGAATATTAACTGGGTGCAGTGACACAGGCCTGTAATCCCAGTGGCTCTGGAGGTTGAGGCAGGAGGATTACAAGTTCAAAGTCAGCCTCAGCAACTCAGCAAGACTGTCTCTAAAAAGGCTGAGGATATGGCCCAGTGGTTAAGCACCCCTGGGTTCAATCCACTGCACCACCACCACCACCACCACCAAAAACAAAACAAAACAAAACAAAAAACCTAACAGAGCAGGATGCTCAGGCAGCCAAGATGGAAGAAATGCAAATGCATAGAGCAAGGTGGAGTGGGAAGGGGATTCATTAAATAATTGGGTCACTGGTGAGTAAGTCAATCCCAGTCCCTCAACCTCAGAGATGGGGAAGTGTTGCTAAATTTCAACCCTCTTACATGGGTGGGTTTCCTGGCAACCAGCTCCTATCCGGAGAGGTTTTAAGTCATCCTTACACTAACATAAAACTCAGGTGTGGCTCAATGGTGTTTGTGATGAATATAAAAGATGCTTCTTTCACCTGTACCTCCCTTAGTCCTCTTTATCACCTAGGAAATACCAAGGGTCCCAGTTCCTGGCATAGGAACTAGAAAGACCAAATAAATATGTTGTTATAATACAATACCACAGTATCCCATTAGGGACAAGTGAATAGACCAGTAGGGTGAGAATCAGTATTGGTCTCACACCAATTATAGCAGTAGGGATGTTATACCTCCATGTGTTCATCTTCCTGTTGAGAATTTTTGTGGCACTTGGGATTGAACCCAGGGGTGGCTCTACCCCTGAGCCACATTCCCAGGCTTTTTTCAAACAGGCTGTTGCTAAATCCCGAAGCTGTCCTCTAACTAGCACTGTGTATAGGATCTTAGAATATGTATATACAATTGAAATTGTCATGACTTTGATGTCATGACTTCACCTTTCAGAGAAGCATAAATAGGTAGAGGAAACGTCAACAGTGTTAGAGGTTGGATTTGTAATATTCATCAAAGGCCCACACATCAAGGTCTTGTTTCTCAGCTTGGTGCTTAAAGGATTACAACCTTTCAGAGGCAGGGCCTACTAGATTTTAGGTCACTAGGAGTTTGCTCTCAAAAGGATTCCAAGATGGGCGTGGTGGCACACACCTGTTGTAATCCCAGGGGCTCAGGAGGCCGAGGCAGGTGGATTCCAAGTTCAAGACCAGTCTCAGCAACTTAGAAACCCGTCTCAAAATTAAAAAGGGGCAGATGTAGCTCAGTGGAGTTAATCACTCCCCCCCCCAAAAGATTTAAGACTGTTCCTTTGGGGGAGAGGGACAGGGTGAAGCCCTTAAGATTGAGCCCAGGGCCCCAGCCTCACACCTTAGGCAAGATCCCAACCACTAATCTACATCCCCTCCCCTTTTTAAAATTTTGTTTTGAGAGAGTCTAGGGTGTCCAGGCTGGTCTCAAACTTAACAATCCTTCCCCAACCTAAGTAGCTAAAAAGTTGGGGTTACAGCTGTGTACATGTTCAACTGTTTGTTTTTCATATATTAAAATAATTTATACTTAAACAACTGAGATACTTTTTTCTGCAGTTTTAGATATACAGAAAAGTGCAGAAATAGCCGGGCATGGTGGCGCACGTCTGTAATCCAAGCAACGGGAAGCTGAGTCAGGAGGATCATGAATTCAAAGCCAGCCTCAGCAACTCAGTGAGATCCTGTCTCTAAATAAAATACAAAATAGGGCTGGGGATGTGGCTCAGTGGCCAAGTGTCCCTGAGTTCAATCCCTGGTTCAAAAAAAAAGAAAAAGTGCAGAAATGTTCTAGGGCTAAGAATATGGCCAGCATAAAGAGTGCTTAACATTAACATACCCAAGGCTCTGGGTTTGATAGCTAGTACCACATGAACACACAAGGATCAAGTGCAAATAAAACCAGATAAAATTCTGCCTCATTATAGTTACTTGATAATTCATAAACTTGGCTGCAAAGGATCCCTGAGGTTCTGTACTTCATTATTAGTCCTGAAGGAACACAAGGGTCTGAAGTTGTATGTGCAAACTAAACTTGAATATAAAGAATGAAAACTTGCTAATCTCTAACTGTGTCCTTTATTTTAAATTTCAAGTGTTTTATTCTTTCTCCAGGAAGGCTACAAAGTCAGAAATTCAATTCTTGAATTTTTAAAGAAATGGGTGCAGCCTTTAATTGTGGATAGCCCTCAAGCTAACAGCCTTGTGGAATTTGTTTAGCTAGAAACATAGGGACTCCTTTTTCTTTCAAGGGGACTCCTACTCCAACTCCACAGCTGAGTAACTTCTGTGGCAAGATGGACTGAAACAGAGATATCAGACTGACACCAACACAGTGGCACCCAGGGTTCCACACTTCTGGAATTCTTCCTGGTTCATTCAAAACCTGGTTTCTAATAGCAAACCTGCAATCCCAGCCACTTGGGAGGCCAAGGCATTGGAAAGATTGCTAGAGTCCAGGAGTTCCAGTATTAGTCTAAGCAACATGTAGCCAGACCCCCAGAGCTGCAGAGACAGTAATTTGTAGATGTCTAAGTGGGGTTCCCATGGAAGCACAAAGGTGAGCCCCTCTAACATCCATCCTGTATCCAATTGCATTAACCATACACGCACTGTGGTTACCTGGGCAGAAGACATCCTGAGAGGTGCAACCTGACCTTACATATGTAAGTACCAACTGGGCAAAAAAGCTACCCTTTATTTTGGTTTCATACATAGTTAGAGAAGGATGGCCTAAGTCCCAATTCTTAGAATCCCTAAAAATGAAAACAAAGCTAAGTATTTCCAAGGACTCAGGGAAAACTGCCAAGAAGAGAAATAGTCAACCTTTAAAGTGACAAAGGTAGGAAGAAAAACAGTGCTAATAACAAATTGTATAGATTCATGTAAATTTCATTAGTTTATTCTGAATAAATCATTTTATAATTACTGAAAAATGTTACTTTACTTAGTTATTTGATATTAAGAAATTATTGAAACAAAACGAACATGTCAATACAAAAACTTAACAAATTTACAAAGCTGTACAAAATAACTTATATTTAAAAACTAGACTGATGCAGTCTATACGATCTCTTCAAGAGAACAATTAAAAATTTATGTAGTTTTTTTAAGTGGGTAAAAAAATGGATGTTTTAAGGCTTCTTTGAGAGTAATTCTTTTGGCTGGATCATACTCCAACATTTTCTGAATGAGGTCAAAGAGAAGCTCATGTTCAGCATCCTGAGAGAGCATGAATTCCTAAAAGGAAAGAGAAGTACATTCAATAGCCTTTCCACTACCATTTATTTCATTTCTCCATCACAGAAACAGAAGAGCTGTGGGTAGAGATCAGCAGTGGAACACAAGGCCCTGGATATTCAATACCAGCACCAAAATAATGTAACAAAAAAGAGGGGAATCTCAAGGTTTGGATCATTTAAGCAACGTCCCAAACTTACCTTCAGAGGTTTACAGCGCCTTGAAACATATCTGCCAGCAGAACTATGTTCATCCCAGTCTAATCGGTCATGATGGAAATATTTACGTTTCCTTAAAACAAGTAAAAATTCATCTGTTTATGCAGATATTGAAAAAACATCTAGCCAAGGTGACCAATTCTATCATTTATCTTTATAAAGATCAATGCTTTTAAAGACTTAAAAGGTAGCTAAGGTACAGAATTACCCACTCCCCACCAAAGTAATCTGTTACTTAAATGAAAATGCATGAGTGATTTGTTTAATAAAGTTCTCATCCAAACAACCAAGTGCTAAAATGACATAACTACCTCTTAAGTAAAATAAAACATACCTAGTTTTCTGTATCATATGTTTTGGTAGAGGTCCAAGAATTCTTTCCATCATTGCTAAGTGCTCCTTACTATCATGTGTCTTAAAAACAGAATAAAATCTCGTTAACTCTCTTTGCTTACACTTGTGCACTATTCTCGTTTAATGTCAGTGCTAATTTTCTAAGTCAAGATATGACTAGAAGATACAACAAGGTGAGCACCTAAAAAGGTATATTTTTCAACAGTTACATAGGAAAACCCCCTGAATAATAATGACTTTGCAATGACTTCCTCAAATGGACAGGGACAATCACTTTATAAAAAAAACTATGAAGAAAATATAAATTACAAAATTACATGTAAATTTTAAATTATTCTCATAAACAGGCACTTTTTTGTGCAAAGCTACTGAAAAATCATTATCACTTACTGGAAATACTGTAAACCCAAGATAGTATTCAATAAGAATACATCCTATGCTCCAGACATCACATGGTTGGGACCATCCGAGGGCTGCAAAACAAAGCACAATGTTAGGGGGAAAAGTAACTATTTCTTAGAGACATCAAAATCAATGAACAAGACTATCACTCTCTTGAAAAAGAACACACATAACGTATGAATGAGAAGGAATCATTTAATACAAGGTTGGGCTGTGGAGACATCTGGGTTTCAATCAACTCTGGCTTAACTTTGGGACCAGTAATTGTGTTAAAATTGTTTTTTGAGCCTCAATATCCTAACCTGTAAAACTGGAGCTAACTGCACCAGCAAAGACATACAAATTCTCTGGGGTATAATGTGCATTAAAGAAATACATTTTTGCGGGGCGTGGTGGCGCACGCCTATAATCCAAGCGACTTGGGAGGCTGAGGCAAGAGGATCTCAAGTTCAAAGCCAGCCTCAGCAACTTAGTGAGGCCCTTAGCAACTCAGTGAGACCCTGTCTCTAAATAAAATACAAAATAGGGCTGGGGATGTGGCTCAGTGGCCGAGTGCCCCTGAGTTCAATCCCTGGTTCCCCCCAAAAAAAAAAAAGAAAAAAAGAAATACATATTTTTAAGCCCTACCACATACAGTTCATGCACTATTATGACACCATGCTGGTCAACAACAGACTGCATATGCCTAGGTAAAATTATAATGGAGATAGAAAATTCATATCATCTAGTAGTGTTGCTGTCGTAACATGAAGGTACACTTGCATTGCTCAAGCAATGATTTATGATACGTTTATGATTCTGGTGGAAACAACTATGCGCTGGCAGTTTTATAAAAACATAGCACATTTATGATTTAATACTTGGTAGTGCTAATGACTATATTACTGCTTTATGTGTTAGCAATACCACAAAAATACGTTTGCTATAAAGTAGTATGCCATGTTTTGCTGGCAGTAGTCCCATATACCTCACATTTATTGAAATCTTTTAAATTATTTTTTTATTTGTTCTAAATTAGTTGTACATGACAGAATGCATTTATACATTTTGATAGATCACACATAAATGGAGTGTGTAATTTCTCATTTTTATGACTGCACATATTATAGGATCACATTGATCACACAGTCATCTAAATCTCGACTGCACCATATTTTTTCATGCTTGATCACACATAGTCTGGGTGTATAGATTACATTCCACGATGCTCACCCAAAACATTTCTCAGAATATATCATCATTGAGCAATGCATCATGAGATAAATGTGTAACAAACTCCAAAAAGGTTAAGCTACTTGTGCTCAAGTCTGAAAGCTGCTGCTAAAATCCTTAGTGTATCTTGTACTACTGATTCTTTAAAAGGAAAAATATTTTTTAAAAAAGTCCTACACTGAATAAGACCTAAAACTGAATTTTTACAAGTTTCAAAAAATATATAGATTTTCAGAGTGTAATTAATTAGTACTAACCTAAAATAACTTCAGGCGCTCTATAATGTCTTGTAGATACCAATGTACTGTGATGTTCATCATCGTATGTTGCACTTCCAAAATCTACAACTTTAATATCTGGATTTATTAAGGTACGTTCATCACGTTTCTGAAAATCATAAATGAGAGTTATGAAGACAAAATAAAAAAATATTCACCTTAAAATATCAAGATAACCCATTGAAAACTTACCATTTTGGGATTATACACCTCTGTGTAGTCAGACTGCACAAATAAAATATTTTCAGGCTTTAAATCTGTATGAGTCAATTTATTGCTGTGCAGAACTGAAAATGAAACGAAGTTTTGCTGTAACCTGACAATAAAGTAAAAAAACTCACCCCCCCAAACCCCACAGTAAAAATCAAATGCATTCCCCACACACCTAAAGAATGAATCAGTAAAATTTAAGTCAGTTAGAAAAATCAGACTAAAAGCCTCTATCCTTTAAAAAAATATCAACAGTTCAAGGTTAGTATTTTTAGAAAACAGGTTAAATCAGTCTTCAATAAATACTACGTGTTGGATAATATATTATTTGTTGCATTAAACACATGCTATAGACACTAACAGCTTGGAATCAAGTAAATCTCTATTATCTACCTACTCATTCCTTCTCCTATTTATTTGAGATGGGATTCCATTATCTTACCTAGGCTGCCCTGAAATCTTAGGCTCAAGCTCACCTCCTGCCTCTTAATCCCCCTGGTAGTTGGTACTACAGACACGCAACACTTCCACCCTCATCTTTTATTTTTAATTACAAATACTGAAAATATATTGTTTTTGTCAGTGTCTTAGTAAATGAATGTGTTGTGAAATATCTAAACCAAGCTAATTAGTTAATAATTCACACATCAATATATTTGCCACGATGTACAATAGAGTTCTCTTTCCTTTTGTGGTGCTGGGAATAGAACCCAGACTTCACACCATCTACTACTGAGCAAAACTCTCAGCACAATCGGGTCCTGGTTTTTAAAAATCCAAATCAGTCTGGCATCATTCTCAAACTCACAGCTCTTGGGACAGGCCAGGAACTTACAATTCACAGACTTGCATATCTGATATGCCATCTTCCTGATATGATCCAGTCGAAATGGCAGAAAACCATTTTCCTTAATGAAATCGTAAGTACTAAGTCCCAGTAATTCAAACACAATGCAAATGTGACCATGATGCTCAAACCACTCCAACATCTGGACACAGCGGCTATAACACATGAAAAAGAACCTGAGTACATCTTGTAGTTCAAATCTACCTGAGGCCATTTTCCAAGTATTATTTTGATACTTACAAAGTACTGCTGGGGTCTGTTGTATTTAAGTGTTCCAGAACTTGAATTTCTGAGCGAGCAGCTTCACAGTATCTATCCACATTTTTAACTATTTTTACTGCTACATGTCTACCTCCCCTGTTAAGAGAAAATAAATTTAAGTTAAAAAATTATAGATGTTTCAAACCTCAGAGAGGACACCAAAAAAGAGAAGACTTGTGGTGTTCAATTCTAGTTTTCTATTAACTTCTTCAAATGTACTTTTACTCTGACCCATCAAATTTTATTTTCTTAAATTTATAGTTGACCTTTTAGATTTTGGGTGATTATGTTTAAGTACTCTATTATTCAATTTAAGCAACTAGAATGACCTTTGATCATAATACTGCCAATACATACTGAATGGCAGAAACTTCTTTCATCGATTACCACTCATGACTTACCTTTTGGTCCTTTGACTGACAATGTAGGAACAGCTCTAATTTAACAATTATGCCGTGATAATGCCACATCCCAACTAAGGCTCAAAACAAAAGTATATAAAAGCAGTTTCTTCCTAAAGCACCCACCCCCATTAAATCTTGCTTTGGCTAGGTTAGCAAAAAATTAGGATATGTGGTATGTTGCATAGCAAAGAGTGCTAGGTCTCAGAACATTACCAAATCTCCTCAAACTCAAAAGCTCTGCCATTCAGAAGGGGGGAAATAAACTTAATAGCAAAAAGAAATGGCAAAAATTCATACTATCTACACCTTCCCCATTCCAAAAATAGAAAAGGAAGAGGATATATAATTTTTTTTTTTTTTTTTTTGTGGAACCAGGGATTGAACTCAGGGACACTCGGCCACTGAGCCACATCCCCAGCCCTATTTTTTATTTTATTTAGAGACAGGGTCTCACTGAGTTGCTTAGGGCCTCGCTAAGTTGCTGAGGCTGGCTTTTAACTCTCGATCCTCCTGCCTCAGCCTCCCAAGTCGCTTGGATTACAGGCATGCGCCACCATGCCCGGCTGAGGATACATTATTGAGATGCTGAAAACTGAGCTCAGGGCCTTGTGCATGCTAGGCAAGCACTCTAACACTGAGCTACAATCCAAGTGCCAAGAAAATAAATTTTAACCAACAGTTTGAAGGACATAAGTAATTAAACTTATGACCCCAATACAGAAGAACTACAAGCTCAGTCCTATTATCATAATGAATCATGGCACTTTCTAAAAATGTGGGCTCCCATTAACTACCTTAAAAATGTCTGAGAAAAGAAAAGCTCCAAAATCTCCTACTATAACCAAGGCTGAAAATATACTAAACAGTATTTAAAAACAAAAACAACAACAAAAAACAAGGCTGCAAAACAATGTTACAAAAAGCGAAAAGGGGTGAGGAGGGGAACCATATTCCTGGTGGGACTGAACCCAGGACCACTGTGCCAGCCCAGAAGCTGGATACATTCTTAATAGCTACTTAAATATCAAATACCTTTAACTTGAAGTTTCTCATACACAAGCAAAGAGACCCAAGCCCAAACAGCTTAATGATATAAACTCTATACTGGCAACCTCCTCAAGTATAATCCCAGCCCAGGAAACTTACGCTTTATGATCGATGCATTCCACAACTTTTCCAAAAGCCCCTTCACCTAAAGTATCAACAATTTCATCTAAAAGAGAGAAATGAATCTCAGTTACACCAAAAAGTGGTAACAAAGTACTTATCATAATAAATGCTATCATGAAGATTATTCTAGTTCATGTTACTAAATTTCTTATTGCTAGGTGTTTATTTTATTGGTCAACACCACCAAAAAAATACAACTATTTTTAGGTCTAATTTCATTAACTTGATTTACTGTTCTGGAAGTTCTGTATAACATTAAATTTCTATAGAAAGCAAAAACAATCCCCGCCCACCAAAAGAAATGGAAAAACAAAATTAACAAAAAAAAAAAAAAAGGAAAACAGAGAAAGAAAAAAAGATTTCCAAATCCCTGAAATCTTAATCTACATAGATTATGTTATCTGAAAAGTTAATAAGTGTTGAAAAATATTCTATACATCTTGCACTTAGTACGTCTCCACTCTGACAGATCAGGTGACCCTCCTCATCATCCTCTACACTCCTGGTTCTTTTCCTTCGGTGACTCTTCTGGAAACGTCAAGTGGGCGGCACCAAGATCATCCAGCCAATCAATATACCCGAGTGAATTCAGGGCAGAATACGAAATTCATTCAGCGGGGAGATATTCAGGCATTCAGATACACGCCAGGCCACAAACGGTTGGCAGGAGCAATTTCAAATTCAGTCCCCAGAAATTCACAGGGCACATAGTTTATGTTAACAGGAGAAAAACATGGCAAGGAACAGATTTTCAGATAAGATACTCAAAGTGGTAAGGCAACAAAACATAAATACAATTGTTTTTCTTAAAAAAAAAAAAAAAATGCTTAGTTGTAGCATTCACTGAAACACTGAAACATAATTTTAGGTTTCTAGTGTCCTAATTAATGTTGCAAAATTGTAGGATGTAATATTTACTTGTTAAAGTAGACTGTGGCCAAGATTGCCTACCTAATCTAAGAAAACAAATATTAGAACAGTAAATAAAATCAAAGTCCTAGTTTTGGGAAGAAAAAAGATTTGGTATACAAGAATAACACTACAGCATTTTAAATGTCATCTGAGCTATCACCAAATTAATTCATATCCCATAAAATTCAAATCTTTTATATTATAGTTTGCTAAATGAAAGATTAAAGAACATGCTTTGTTAGAAATACATCTAATCTTCAATCATACAAAATGCCTACTCTGCCAAAAAGAATTCTTTAAGTACTATAAAAAATCCTTCAGAACGTCTTGTTATTGCTATGTCACCTTCACTATTTCACTGCAATGCCAATTAGAAGCCAACTAGTAAGCCAAATCTTTTATTATAGAATTAAACATACTGTTTTTTTCAGGAATTTTATCCAATGTACAAATAATCCTCCAAGTTAAAGTTGAGATCCCTTTATCTTAAAACAGAATTTTCTCAAACACAAATTCAAGTTTTCCTGTTCCACATGGGAAATAAAATTTCCAAAATGTTTTAAAACAGCTCATACCCCATGTGAACGATGATGTGAAGTACTGTGCTGAGTCCTGTGTTTACTTTTATAACTACTTCTTCCACTTCTACCAGAGGACTTGCTACTATGGTTCTGATATCTGCTTTCATGATCTCGATGGCGATGTCCAAGTTCACATCCTTGACTGTAGTCATTTCTGTACTCATCAATATAGCGTCGACTATGGTAATCTTTCTCATTTATAGATCTGCTTTCCATGTAATAGCTAGAGAAGAAATTATTTTCTATGTTTTATGCCAATACTACCTTTGTCAAATTCTTAATAACTTTTATTTTTGTGGTGCTCATGCATGCTACTGCAAGAACTCTACCACCAGCCGCAGCCCCAAACCTAAGGGTCCTGTTGTGTCCTGTCCCCCCAAAGCATGCAATTTTACAAACATTTAGAAACCATCAAAAATCTCATTGGAAACAGGAACAGTAACCACAAAGTATTACTAGTTTTATCACCATAAAAATTTGACTTTTACATTCCGACACTTAAGCACCCTTCTTACCTATCAGATGTTTTAGAGTGATTGTATTTGCAACGCTTGTTCTCTCGACCACTGCTATATGATCTCTTCTTTCTCTTGTGACTGCTACTGCTTCTCCATTTTCCATAATCCCAATCCTTTTCATCCCAATCAGGACAGTAAGTTCTCTTTGAGTGTCTCATCTGCACAAAGACAATTTCCCCCAGTTAAATTGTATCTAACACTGTAACCTCAAATTCACTCGAGTTACAACCTTTTAATCAGAAATTACCGATAAACTCAATTATTGCACTCCCTTATTTTGGAGTTTGTGAACTTCACCCACAAGCATTCTGCATTGTCCATGTCATACCTAGACTTACTTAAAGAGGAGGGGAGGTTTGGCAGGGGGATGGAGGGACCCCAATTTAACTTCGCTAAAATTTTACCCTTCCTGCCAGTACTACAAGTACACACGTAGGCCAAGGGAGGTGGCCCGATTGAGCCTACACACGTGTATAGTGTAAACATGTAAACATAAACTCGTATGTATATAAATACACACATACTGCACACTCCACGCCCTTTCCTTCCTCGGGTTCCTAGTCCGGTTTTTCTGGCACCACTAAGGGCAGGGCGCCTTGTAAACACTTTAAGACTACCAGACTTGAGGCCTGACTCATTCCACCAAGTCAACACGTTCAAATGTTCTTTTCCTCCACTTGCTACGCACACATCCTCCCACAGTGCGGCGACCGAGGAACATTCCAGAATCTCAGCGGCGCCTCCCAGAGACAGCGAGGCCCGGCCTCCGCCCCGCCGCCATCTTAGGGCTCGGGCGCCCGCCGGCCGTAAACGTGGCGCTGCAGGCCCGGGCTCGGGCTGCCGCCGCCGCCCTGCCGAGCGGACCCTGACCGGGCGCCGGTCCGGCGAACACCGCCGCCACCACCGCAGGCGGAAACTGGCAGCGAGGGGCTCGGCAGTGCAGACAAGCGCGCTACCTTTGTGCAGCTCTGGGGTGCGGGAGTGAGCGGCATCGAGCGGGGGTCCAACCGGGGCAGACACACAAGCAGGAAAGAGGGCAGCACCCGACACGCAGGGAGGGCACCTAGTTCTCTCCCTCCACCGTCTCGCTTCTCACCGTCCTGCCAGAGACTCCAAGCCGAAGGAGACAAAGCTTCCAACGCGACTTCGGGAAGACAGCTGATTGCGACGGGCTCCGACCACAAAATGGAGCTGATAGTCCCAGCGGCAGCCCTTGACCCAAAAACACTGATGACGTGGCGAAGGCGTCAGGCCGCGGGGCGGGGCACGCACGCGCGAGGGGCGGGGCAGGTGCGCGGCGCCGTGTGCAGATGTCGGGTGGCGGCCTGCTCACCGTGGAGGCCTAGGAAGTGCAGCTAGCAGATGGGGAAATCCAGTTCACGCTCATTAAAAACTGGGTTTGAGAACGCTAGTAAAGTCAGGGAAGCTGGATACAAAATAGCACCGTCCTCGACTGCAGCCATTAAAAGGATGCTTTAAACTAGTACACCACCAGAGTCAAATTAGCTACAAACTACTAATTGGCTTGGTTTTGGCATTATGCTAAGATTGTAAGACGTATTTAAAAATTAGTTTCTATGCTCAGTTTGGCCCCAGCATCGCAGACAAAACAGTTTTTAGTGGCTGGGCACAACACGCTTTGAAGTTGGGTTGGAAAGATTTTCCCAAAGTTTTAAAAGGTAAAGAAATGAGTGAGCAAGATCCTGTAGGAAAAGACTTCAACAGTCAAGCAGCATTTCAGCATTACACCAGGTTTCTGTAGTGCTAAGGCCAGGTGAACTGAAAAAAGATATAAAAGAAAAATTACCAAAAAATATCAAAGTGTAAATGTTTGGAGTCACTTTCAGGAATCTCTTCCTGCTCATCCCTAATCTCAGGGCAAACAGGATTACCTTTCTTCCCCATCCCAGAATGTTACCTGTTCTTGAGCACCCACCCAGCAGAGGAAGGAAGTAATTCAGACTGGCCCCTGAAGACCTCAGAAATTATTATCTCCCAAATTTGTAAGTTAATTATAATTCCTAATAGAGAATACCTGGAATGTACGCTTTGAATCACCTGTTTAAAAAGTCCCCTGTCCCCCTGATGGACAGAATCTCAGCCTCTGGCATAGAGTCCCTGTCTCTCCTTTGCTAGCAAAGCAATAGAACTTATTTTTCCTTTTTCTCAAAATCATGTCCTCATTATTGGATTTGTTGTACCCAAAGAAAATAAAATCATCCAAGCGGATCACGTAAAGCCAAAAGAAGCCAGAGTGGACCCCCTTATACTTAGAAGCGGGGTGCCAGGAAATCCAGCCCGTTATTTCTCTTGTTGCCAATTTATATAGGGTGCATGAAGGGATTACGGTGGGGCTATAGGGAGGGGATTTGGGATTAGGGTGGGGCTGACTCTCCCCCGAAGGCACTGGAGAATCTCCCTGGGGAGTACCAACATTTTGCTTTGTTTTGTTTTGTTTGAACGGGGGATTGAACTCAGGAACAATTGGCCACTGAGCCACATCCCCAGCCCTATTTTGTATTTTATTTAGAGACAGGGTCTCACTGAGTTGCTTAGGGCCTCGCTTAGTTGCTGAGGCTGGCTTTGAACTCTCGATCCTCCTGACTCAGCCTCCCAAGTTGCTTGGATTACAGGAGTGCGCCACCACGCCCGGTCCAACATTTTAATCTGTTTTCTGTTTCTATAACAGATTGGCATCAGGTCCAAGAACCAAACTTTCAGAAACAAGGGAAACATAGTGCTTGATAAAACCAACAGAGCCTGGTAAATGGCTTGAATAGGTAAAAGCCCTATGGTAGTCATGAATGTTAGGAAAGCAGGTTCCTGGTACTAACAGTACATGCCAGGAGCTTTCCACCAGTTATTTCACTTAATTCTCACAATGGTGTCAGGAGATATAATTTGTGGACGAGAAAACTAAACTAAAGCCTGAGATATTAACTTCTCTACAATCACACAGAACCGGGCACAGCTATGATGAAAACTCAGACCAGGACTCCACAACTGGTGCTCGTAACTATCATTACATTTTCCAAAGTTTTAAAAGGTATGCTTTTAAAAAAATGTTCCATGAGCAAATCAGTTGAGAAATGTTGAGCTTACTGTACTCTAAGTGAAGGCATGGAAAATAAGCTCCAGGGCACTTCCCCTATCTACAGCTGTTACTCCACCTGCAGCCACAAGTGTAGGGAGAGTTTGTGGTAAATTGGAGTTTTTGTCATTCAGAAGCCCAGGCCTAAGCAGGAGGGAAGGCAGGAAGGGAAAATGGGGAGAACACAAGAGGAACTGGCACCTATTATGAGTGGCATGCTTTGTTTTGCTTTGGCTATGTGGATCTTTACTATTTTACCTTGCTTTGTTATGTTCTACAATGTGGAACTTTACTATATGGAATATTATATGAAAATTGCACTGTTACGTGTGACTGTGCAAAAACCCAATGATGTTACCCTAAAAAGGTGTTAACCAATGAGACCCCCAAAATGGGTGTAACCAATCAGAAGTAGCTTAGAGCAACCACACCTGACACCCCCAAGTGCCATTCACCTTTTCCAACCTGGACAGACACAAGAAAGAACTAGAAGACAGGTCAGAGAGTAGGAGACAGGACTGCCGAGGGCTGAGACCTGGCTGGACCGGAGGTCAGAGAGCTGAGGACACCAGAGGACATCAGATGTCACCAGAGAGCTCAGACCCTGGGCAAGCTGAGCTGAGGACCAGATGAGACACCCAGCCTCGGCTTCCCCCTTGTGGTGAATTCTCCACATGCCTGCCCTCTGGGTTGGATGGAATCCCAGGGAAGCCTGCCTCAAAAGGCAGCCTCAAGACATGTCACATGGTGAGCACTGGGATGTCGGGTGAGTCTAGAGTTAGGCTAGGACTAGAGTTTGATCAAGTATGTTGTGTGATTGTGTGCAGTGAATAAACCAGCATTGAGAATCTACCTCTCATGTCTCATACTTTAACAGCTCATGACAGCACCCGACCCCCATCTGACTGACCTAGCTGTCCCCAGTAAAATAGGTCCCAGGGAACTTCCCTACCTGCCCCCCTGTCCCACCCTAAATAAGCCCACCAAAAGTAACTGACCAACTCATCCTATGACCAGGCTCTGCTAAACCTTATAAAACACAGACCCTTGTTGTAGCCCGTCACCATTTTCTCCCCTGAAAATGTGCCCCTCTGCTGCTAAATAAACAGCAGCGCTTGGGTGGAGTTGTGGCTCAGTGGTAGAGTGCTTGCCTAGCATGTGTGAGGCACTGGGTTTGATTCTCAGCACCACAGATAAATAAATGAATAAAATAAATGTCATCAACAACTTAAAAAAAGCATCCCTGATCCATTGAGGTCTGTCCCCATTTTGGTTATTTTTGCTTCACTAAGAGCTTTACTGTAAATCTTTACCAGAGAAAATAGCAAGTGGACTGGCTAATCTTTCTAGACCATCTCTTTATCTTGGTCCTGTCTTTCTAACACTGTAAATAGTTCGTGGAAAACAATATTTCTAGGTTAAGGATTAGTTACGGTAGTTTATGCTTAGGGTATTCAGAAACGCTTGCATTTAATTGAAGCTCAACATTTAAAACTGAACATTTATATGCAATAAAAAATAAAAGAGCAATATTTTGTATTAAAATTTAAAAAATATATTGGATAATAGTAGTAAAGAATATGCTCTGAGAATAGCAGTAAAAGCTGTTGGGCTCCCCTTGGGACCAACAGCTCATAGATGATCTTTGCTATAAACCAACAGAATGACAAAATCTCTAACATAATAAAAACTGGATAAACCACAATACATATGTTCCAGCAATTTGCCAAGTATTTGTCCAGGTCTACTACAGCTACTGAGCAAATGGGTTGGCATGTATAGTTATATCCTTAATGTGCACGTCATTAAGAGGCCGGTATGTCTTCTCATTTACTGGTAACTTCTCCAATTCATCTAGAGTCTCCAGACCATCTATTACCCTGAAAGAGAAATAATGTATGAAAACTTGCTCAAATTAAAACACAATATTCAAATATATATAGCATTATAATCTCCATAATAGGAAAGGATCATGTTTTACAGTTTTCTGAATCTCTAGTTGAATGTACAACAAAATACTGATTTTTATGCTATAGATATGGATTAAAATTCAGAAATAAAAATTCATTTTTATGCCCTCAGTCAACAAATGGGTAGGAATATTCTAACCAGAGTGCCTAAAATTATTTGCTGCATTCATAACAATCACATAGAATATCTGCAGATGGTGCCAGTATAACAGTTAAAGGGAAAACAAATTCACTCTCACAACATTTTGATACCAAATGTGTTGGTTTTCCCAATTCTCTGGGTGCCATTCAATTCTGACATATTCAAGGTTAGTGCAGGCCCCCCAGATTAGTCCCACAAGACTGTCCTGCCACGTCAGATGTCAGATTAAAGTCCCAGGTGGCAATCTGTATTTGTGACCAACCAGCTACAAATCAGATGTTCCCTCAGCTACTCCTTGGGTTTGATAATTTGCTAGAATAGTTCATGGAAATCAGGAGAGTGCTTTACATATTATTAAAGGGTATAACTTAGGAACGTCAAACAGAAAAAATTCCAAAGGCAAGGTATGAGGGAGGGGCATAGCTTCCATGTTCTCCTTCCAGGCCATCTTCCCAGCACAGGCATGTGTTCACCAACCTGGAGGCTCTCTGAACCCCATTTTGGGTTTGTTTTGTTTGGGGGTTCTGGGGAATTGAACCCAGTAGTACTCTACTACTAAGCTACATCCCTAGTCTTTCTCACTTTTGAGACAGCGTCTTAATAAGTTACCCAGGCTGGGCTCGAACTTGTGATCACCAACCTCAGACTCCTGAATAGGGGGAATTACATGCTGCTCCACCTACCTGGCTCATTTAGGGTTTTCCTTTTGGGATTTTTTTTTTTTTTGTACTGGGGATTCTACCCTGGGGCATTCTGTCACTGTTTTAGTCAGCTTTTTCATTGCAGTGACTAAATGACCAGACCAGCACAACTGTAGAGGAGAAAAGGTTTATTCAGGGGTTCAAGGTTTCAGAGGTCTCCATCCATAGACAGTAGGCTCCATTCCTTGGGGCTCAAGGTGAGGCTGAACATTATGGTGGAGTGTGTCGCAGAGGGAAGCAGCTCACATGGTGATTAGAAAACAGAGCAAGAGACTCCATTCGCCAGACACAAATATATATACCCCATAGCCACAGCCCCAATGAACCACTTCCTCCAGCCACACCCCACCTGCCTCCCATTACCACAAGTTGATCCCATCAGGGATTAATTCACTGATTATGTTAAGGCAATAACCCAATAATTTCTCCCCCAAACCTTCCTGCATTGTCTCACACGTGAGCATTTGGGGGACACCACATCTAAACCATAACAGCCACTGAGCTACACTCCCAGCCTTTTTATCTTGAGACAGGGTTTGCTAAATTGCTAAGGGCCTCAACTTGTGATCCTCCTACCTTAGCCTCTCAAAGTGCTGGGATTACAGACATGCAGCATCACGTTCAGTGAGACCCTGTCTCAAAATAAAAAAATAAAAAGGACTGGGTATGCAGCTCAGTGGTAAAGCACCCTGGATTCAATCCCTAGTATCCCCCCCCTGCCAAAAAAGTATAAATTAGATTTAACCATATAGATTTGTTTAAAAAGCTGTAGTTCTATTTTTTTTTTAAATTTTTTTGTAGTTGTAGATGGACAGAATGCCTTTCTTTAATTTATTTTTATATGGTGCTAAGGATCGAACCCAATGCCTCACATATGGTAGGCAAGTGCTCTTCCACTGAGCTACAGCCCCAGCTTGTCCTGTATTTTTATTTGGCATACAACCTGTTAAAAACAACAAATTGTAGGACTATGCCTTGGATTATTGAGCTTGGTAAATATTTGTTGAATGAACAGATGAATTTAAGTCCCAGTGATTTATAAAAGTAACTCCCAGAAATGTGATAGAATCTGCTAAATATCCTCCAACATCTATTTTCCCCTTCTTATTCTGAGAAACCTATTTTACTGAGGTTTCTCTGTGTCCTGTCTCTCCCTTGTAGGTAAGGTGTAGCCACATTACTAAGTCCTGGATCTCCCTGTAAAGTTCTTTAAGAAGAGGCTGACTCTGCTGGCAAGAACCTTTTGTACTTTTATCACAAGGTGAGCTTGAAGATGAAAGCTAAAGATGGTGGAAAAGCAAGAGGCATCTGGAATACTGGTGGCATAATGGAACCATCAAGTCATTCCATAATTTTTAAGCCAATATTTTCAGATCAGTTGCTGCTAAATGCTATTTTCAGTGAAAAGAAATATATTACTATTCATTTTTATAACAATTCCTGAGAAAAGTCATATGCACAGCTTTTATAAAATAAGGAGAACAAGGGGCTGGGGCTGGGGCTCAACAGTGGAGCACTTGCCTTTCATGCATGAGGCACTGGGTTTGAGCCTCAGCACCACATAAAAATAAATAAAATAAAGGTATTGTGTCCATCTACAAGTACAAATATTTTTTAAAAAAAAAATAAGGAGAACAAAGATAGAAAAGTTATAACTTCCTCAAAGTCACAGGACTGTAAGTGAAGGACTTAAACTTCAGGTACATTTGGTTTCCACCTGACTCTTTCCAATATTAATTATGCTACTTTCATAGTCATGTTTATGCACTGACATACCAAATTAAAGCATAATGAGAATACTTACTTTCCAAATACTGTGTATTTCATGTCCAAATGTGGCTGCTTGCCATAGGTGATAAAGAATTGAGATCCATTGGTGTTTGGGCCATTATTAGCCATAGATACAACACCTCTAACATTGTGCTAAAAAAAAAGACAGACCACTGCATTAATCTGTATTTTTAACTATTCCAAATATAGGATTAAAATAAGGCATGCATAAACCTTCCAAGGTTTAAAAAACAAGAAAACATTAAGTAGCTTCTATTAGGTTAATCCAAATGTTCAGTTTTTATACGATCTATAACCCTAAAAAGCTTGTATAAATTATATAACAAATCATATTCTCAATAATTTCATTTTCACTTTGGAGAATGTAGTCACAAACACTTTTAGCAATGATAGAAATAATCCTTACATTTATATTAAGGAATACTGTGCTGGTATGAAACAATCAGGCAAGAAAAACAAAATCCCCCAAATCTCTTCTTATATACAGGACTCTTGCTAGTTTCTTTATCTGTAAAACAAGTGAAGTTGAACTAGTTCAGGGGTCTATTCAGAATTTAATGCTTACAAGGATCAAGCAGATAGTAAATTAAATGTAAACATTAGGGAAAGATGGAGTCTGAAAAAGTGGAAGTTATCTCTTACTTTATGGCATTAAAGCAATTTATTTTACACTGATGGCCATAGGGAATGTTATCTATGATTCTTTCACCCATGGGCAGCTAGTTTATAACCCTAAGACTGGATGATCTAAGGAAGGACTCGTTTAGCTCTAACATCATGACACTATTTGTTTACAAGGGAGTATGTAGAAGTTAAAAGGACCTTACTGATAAGACTGAAGACATGACTGAGCTGTGCCACATGGAGGTGCCCAAAGATAAAATACACTACAAGTACCTTTACTGATTGGGTGATACAATTAGACAACTATAGAGGTGTAGCTACATCAATATATTAATGCTTTACCTCCCTAAAAGGTGACTACCAATCAAATGCATTACTTGATACATAAACAAGAATATGTGCACCATCAGAAAATTAATTTTAAAAAAGCATCCATTAATATATTTCCCAGCTTCAAGAGTAACATTTACCAAACTGCTGCAGATGGCTACATGTTTTGCTCCATCTATTGCTCTGCCTCCCCAGGAGGTAACCATTATTCTAATATATTTATACAGGCCCAGACTGTGTATTGTTTCCTTTGGCTACTTTCTAAACTCTATAAAACTACATATAACTTTAATCTCCTGCGAAATGCTTTTTACATTTAACACTGTTGTTTCTAAAATTCACACGTGTACATAGTTGAAGTTCACTGATTTTTTTTTTCCTACTGTAGTGTGATATTTCAATAGTGAATAGACAGGCCGGGTGTGGTGGCGCACGCCTGTAATCCAAGCGACTCGGGAGGCTGAGTCAGGAGGATCACGAGTTCAAAGCCAGCCTCAGCAACTTAGCGAGGCCCTAAGCAACTCAGTGAGACCCTGTCTCTAAGTAAAATACAAAATAGGACTGGGGATGTGGCTCAGCGACCGAGTGCCCCTGAGTTCAATCCCTGGTTCAAAAAAAAAAGTGAATAGACTAAACTGTACCCATTTTATTATCAATGGACATGTGGCTTGTTTCTAGATCTTTGCTATTACAAACAGTGAATCAGGAGCACTCCTGCTGTCTCTTGGTGCACATGTACAGAAGTTTCTCTTGGGTAAGCATTTGGGAATGGACTTGCTGGATCAGAGTATGTGCACATTCAATACCCATCCTCAATTCTGGGGTGTAACATATTGGTTTTTAATACTGCCTGCAATGGAATCACTGGGGAACCTTAAAATAAAGCTAATGTCCTAACATGTCCTACTGACTGTTTCTCTCTCTTTTCAGTGGGGTAAGGCTCTAATCTTTTACAGTTCTGAAACTTCCATAGATGATTATGTCATGGCCGCTCTCTGGTACAGGAAGCAGTTATTAATTCATATCTAAAAAATGTTTGTTTCTAATTTAGGAAAAGTCTGACTTTTCAAAAAGTTTATCACCTCCAAACAATTCAAACAAATTTTTTTCAGAATTTTTGTGGTTATATTTTATTTTTGGTAATATATATATTTATACAATAAAGAAAACTTTCTACATTCTAACTAGATACTACAGAAACTTTGCAGGTAATATTTTTTTAATATACAGAGAACCAAATTAAATTTAAGGAAGCTATACTAATGCTATTACTAAATAGTTTTAAACTTTTAAAATGGATATAGTTTAATATAACTAAAATATGCACCAAAGTGTATATTCTAATTGAGAACTTCTCACTTTTTTCTAATTATAAAGCCATCACTCTATGTAGATATGAAGCTTCAGAGATTGCATAATAAATTGTTAACTGAAGTTATCTGTGTGAAGAACTGATTCTCTAAAACTGACAAGCACTGTATTCCCCACAACCGCCTGCACTGAGGACTGAACCCAGGGCCTTGCATATGCTTGGCAAGTGTTCTACCCCTGAGCAACATCTCCATCCCCCATTTTTTATTTTTTATTTTTATTTTTTTTGGTACCAGTGATTGAATCCAGAGGTGCTTAATCACTGAGCCATATCCCCAGCCTTTTTTATTTTGAGACACAGTCTCACTAAGTTGCTTAGGGTCTTGCTAAATTGCTGAGACTGGCCTCATATTTGTGATCTACCTGCCTCAGCCAAGAGTCGCTGGGATTACAGGAGTATGCCACCATGCCCACTCCTCCCCATCCCTTTTTATTTTGAGACAGGGTCTTTCTAAATTGCCCAGGTTAGCCTAGAACTTGCATCTTCCTGTCTCAACCTCCCAAGTAACTGGGATTACAAGCATCTGCCACCATGCCTCACTAGATTTTTTAATTTCAGAAAAAAATATTATTCTTGAAAGCTTAAAAAATTCAGGAAAACTTAACAAAGGAAATTAAAACCCCCTAATTTTACCACAGTGAAGATTTATTTATATGTATTTTTCTTTAGATTACTTGAGATCTGCCTCAAAGTACTAAGTAAAGTTAATATAGGAATGTTCAAACATCTAACTAAATGATAAAAGATGGGGATTGATAATGGGCAATGATTAACTAGGAGGCAGTGCCTCCTTCCCCTCTCAAGAAAGGCCAGTGATTCAAGCCATTCAACATGAACTTTATGGTGAAACACTAAGCCCCTTTGGTATACTGCTAATGTTTAACTGCTAAACATTTCTGCTAATGTTTAACCGCTAGTTAAACTGCTAACTGCTAGTTAAACATTTCAGGTTGGACTCAAAGATGAGCTCATTTAGTATCAAGATCCATGAGATGGTGGGACTCCAGTACATGTGTCAGGCTAGAATTGCCATTTCTATTTTCTCTCTAACTTCATTTATCAAGCATGCAAACACTACAAAAAAGTATATTCAGTTAGTAATGATATCAACTTGTGTTACTACAACACATTTGTCAATGTCTCCAAGTATGACCAGAAATAAAATAAAATTCTGAAGCACTGGGATATACCTTAAGATATTCACTATATTCATCCTCAAACTTCTTGCCCCAGATACTATTACCTCCTCTTCCAGTACCTATATTAAAAGACAAGAAAATCAAAAGAAATAGTTAAAGTTAAAACAGCATTCAATTTCTAAAACTTAGGGGAACTTTATAGCATAACAGTTTTTTTAAAAATATTTTTTATAACTTTTATTTTTATTTATTTATATATATATATATTTATTTATTTATATGTGGTGCTGAGGATCAAACCCAGTGCCTCACATGAGCTAGGCAAGTGCTCTACCACTGAGCCACAACCCCCAGCCCACATAGTATTTTAAATATAAATAAAATTTTATATAGTATTTCCCCAGATTTAACTTTACAGACCAGAAAAATTAAATATATCTACTAAAAAAAGAAAAAAACCCCAAAACCTTCCTTAATAATATCACTCTGAATTTATGGGCACGTGTGAATAGCATCTACTTAAAAGTTTCTTCTGTTATAAGGAGCCCTTTATACAGACACCACATGCTTTATTTTTCCATTCTTCTCACCCTATGTTAATTAATGGGAAGATTTACCTGTTGGATCTCCTGTTTGAACCATGAAACCCTTGATATTTCTATGAAATATACAGCCACTGTAGTAATTACTGGCACAAAGAGCCAAGAAATTCTGAAGAGAATAAAAATGATTGAGAAACAGTATAGCACGATCACACTTTAGATAAAGAATCAATCATATTTACTGAAAACACAGTAGCAGTGATATTAAATATGACTTTTAGGCATCACTTTGATAATGTCACTTCCCTGAAAAAGCCCTGTAAAAAAGCTTTGCTTTGTTCTTGGAATAAAATATAAAATCTTCAGTAGGGCTTAACAAGGCCTGCATGATCTGGCTCCCCTCTATGGATCTAGGATATGATAATAATCCTTTCTCTGTTGTTTACTATGCTGGGCCTATTAGTATTTTGGTAATTCATCCAAAAGGGGAAGGTTTTCCTACTTTGGGGCCTCTGTACCTGCTACTTCTATATGTAGAATATTTGTTTGTTTGTTTGTTTTCTGGAGTGCTGGGGTTTGAATCCAGAACCTCACAAATGCTAGATAAGGTTCTATCACTGAGCTGCATCCCTGGTTCCTGGAATATTATTACCACATCTCTTTCCAATGAGATATTTCATAGCTTCTGCACTTAGTTTAATTACTAGTTTCTTGGGTAGATCTGTCCTCTCAGGTAGCTCCTTTCCTACTGTACTATTCTCTATCTCAAAACTCTACTTCACCTTTTAGAATTACTTAGTTTTGATGTCCTACTTATTTTTCATGAGAGCAAGGAGCGTCTTGTTCATCATGGTACCCCAGATCTTGGCAAGATAACCTTTCACCAATAACTGAATGAATATACATAGCTGACTCTTTTTTTTTTTTGCGGTGCTGGGGATTGAACCCATGGCCTTGTGCTTGGAAGGCAAGCACTCTACCAACTGAGCTAAGTCCCCAGCCCCTGGCTGACTCTTCTTTATCTCTCTCTCTCTCTTTTTTTTTTCTTAACCACATTCCCAGCCCTTTTGTATATTTCATTCAGAGACAGGTTCTCACTAAGTTGCTTAGGGCCTTGATAAGTTGCTGGGGTTGGCTTTGTACTTGCAATCCTCCTGCCTCAGCCTCCTGAGTCACTGGGTTTACAGGTATGTGTCACAACATCCAGCTTGCATTATTGATTTCTTTTTTGATTTGTTCTTTTGGTTATACATGAAAGTAGAATGTATTTGGACATATATACACATGAAACACAACTTCCCATTTTTGTGGTTGTACAAGATGTGGAGTTACACTAGTTGTGTTTTTTTATATGAACATAGCAAAGTTATGTCTGCATTGTTTTTAATATGCATATAATGGTACTCACCTCACATGTTTTGGGTGTCCGCTCACAGAAGACTTCTATTTTAATGTCACCTACATCTGTATGCAATGTCACAGACTAAAAAGGAGAGAGAATATTAGAACAAATGAGATTTTTTCAGGTGACTAAGATACTGTATTATTATTATTTTTTTTAAATTTTAGTTGTTGATGGACCTTTATTTAATTTATTTATTTATATGCAGTGCTGAGAATCAAACCCAGTGCCTCAAACATGCCAGGCAAGTGATCTACCACTGAGCCACAACCCCAGCCCTAAGATACTGTATTATTTCCCTGACTGAATATTCAAGATGATACTCTAATTAAAGACAGAAATACTGCTTAAGAGATGGCCCATCCACATAGCAGCTCTGAGAGATGAGTTGTACTTCTTTTGTTTTGGAACCAGGGATTGAACTCAGGGACACTTGGCCACTGAGCCACATCCCCAGCCCTATTTTGTATTTTATTTAGAGACAGGGTCTCACTGAGTTGCTAAGGGCCTCGCTAAGTTACTGAGGCTGGCTTTGAACTCGCGATCCTCCTGACTTCCTGACTCAGCCTCCCAAGTCGCTTGGATTACAGGCTTGCGCCACCACGCCCGGCGAGTTGTACTTCTTACCCCACATTTATTTCAATAGCATGAAAAAACTTCAAAAGATAAACATAAATGGCAGTATAAAATGGTATCTCTGATAAAAAAAATTTGGAAGCAAATATTATGATGAGAATAATTACTTAAGTTTGAATTTTTCATGAATAAAAATAAAAACAATTGTTATGTATTATTGACTTATAAGTCAACAACATTACTTTAGTTGAAAAATGGTAAGAAATGATTTCTTCAAAACAAAGTCTCCATCATTTTCCTTAGGCAGTTTAATTGAGGTAGTAGGATTAAAAAAATTCCTTTCTTAACTATAGACAACTTTAGAAAAACTAAAAAGTTGTCAGTGCTTCTATATCCTGAATGTGCAGAGGTAACTATAGTGCACTTTAATTGCTTTTTGTTTATTTTATATTCTGTAGTATTTCTTGTTTTAGTTTTGTATACACCTTTGACATCTTATTATCCTATTCCAGAGAGGGCAAAAACCATTTGGTTTGGCTTTTTTTTTTTTTTGCACCAGGGATTGAACCCAGGGTGCTTAACCACTGAGCCACATCCTCAGACCATTTTATTTTTTTATTTTGAGACAGGGTATCACTAAGTTGTTTAGGGCCTCACTATGTTGCTGAGGCTGGTCTCAAATTTGCAATTCTTCTGCTTCAGCCTCCTGAGTCACTGGGATTACAGGTGTGCGCCATAGCACCTGGCTCATTTATCTTCTTATAAAAGTATCTAATAGTTGGAGTGGAACCATGTTGAAGATGATAATAGGAGTGTATATTGGGGGAAGAACAGGGCACTATTATTACTTTTCATCTACTTCAAGTTGTAGTTGCCCTCCTTAGATAGACCCAGAGCAAAAGAATTCAATTTAAATGATCATACTTCACTATTTTCTGATAATCCAACTTGTCCTTTTAATTACTATTTCATAATCAAAGTTTTTCCATAAAAGGTAAGATCTATGTATTTTAAGTGAAAATATGAAAAATTTGCCAGGTATGGTGGCACACACCCATGGTCATAGTTACTTGGGACTACTGACACAGGTGAACTACAAGTTCAAGGCCAGTTTTGGCAACTTAGTACAAGCTGTTTTATTTTTATTTTTATTTTTTGAGACCCTGTCTCAAAAACTAAGCAACAAATAATTAAAAGGGAGTGGGGATGTAGCTCAGTGGTACAGCACCCTTGATTTTAATTCCAGAACCAAAAATAAATAAAGAAAGAAAATTTAAAAAGAGGGTTAGGGATATAGCTCAGTTCATAGAGTGCTTGCCAATCCCCAGCACCACAAAAAAAATAAAATAAATAAAAATAATTGTGGCTTTAAAAAAAAAATTCATTCCAAAGTGACCAGGGGGAGGAGGAGGAAAGGGAAAGGGGAGGTACTGGGAAATGAAACTGATCAAATGGTCACTATTGCTGTATTGTGTTTATATATAAATATACAACAATGAATCTTATTATTAATTATAATGCACCAATAAAAATTTTAAAAGATCAGTCTACATTGTATGCTTTCATAATCTATAATTTATTCATCTTGTCACTGAAATTTCCATGTATCTTTATTAGCCTTGGCTGAATTTGTAAAAATTACTTAGAATGTAAGATTTAAGTATGTAAAATTTACCATTTTTCTTCTCGATGGTTTCAGGAAGTACGATTTAATTTCTCAGTCTTTCAGAGAAAATCTTGAAAATAAGTTTCTATCCTGAAAGAAAAACGAATTAATTTATTTTTTCCTATTTTGTTTACTCACGGACGATTATCTTTACTTAAAGAAAAAGTCTTGAATTGCATTATAGAAGTCAAGAGACGAAGGCTGGGGATATACCTCAGCTGGGAGAGTGCTTGCCTCGTATGTACAAAGCCCTAGGTTCAATCCTCAGCACCACCAAAAAAAAAAAAAAAAAAAAAAAGTGAGGGGAAGAGCTTACTCAACTTAAGCCCCAATCTCCTAATTATCCTCTCGCTGTTCTTCCAGACCCTCTTTGCGAAGTCGTAGGACAAAAGCTCACCTTAGAGTCTAGGCACTGGTTTTTCCTTTATTGGAAGACTTACACTCAAACATCTGGAAGGGCCAATTTCCTCACTTCCAAGTCTCCGCTCAAATGTCTGATCTTACCGATCTTAACAACCTATTTAAAACCACTTTAACCCTAGGACCCGCCCTTTTTCTTTCTTCCATAGTATTGAACCCTAATATACTACATAATTTCCCAATGACTTTTCAGCAACACTCTCGCCGACCAGAATGTTCACTAGAGTATCCGGAGAACAACACAAAGCTCACCAAACACCTGAATAAGTGAATGAAAAAATAAATGATGTTCCTCCATACTTACCCACTTCGGTTAGCACAGTCATTAAAACAGGAAAGATACAATCGCCGTAAACCGCAGCAGGTTTGTTGATTCGAAATTGTAGCTTCTTTGGGCCACCAGAAGTCAAGCGTGAGACCCTCTTATAGAGAATTCCCTTTATCTCTCCTCTCCTCTTATAGTTAACCAAAACGAATAGAACTAGAGGGATAATCTAACATCCTACAGCTGAATCAGCAGTGAACGGGATCTCTGTTAATAATCACCACCCGCGAAACAGCACAATCCGGAACTACCTGGGCAACCAAACACTGTTTTGGACTCGGAGGTAAAATGGTCAGGACCACTTCCGTGGGGGGAGGAAAATAAGCTCAGGACCGGAAATGACGCCCAAAGAGAATTTCCGACTGGTGAGTAGTGGGTGATTTCAAAACCCACGAGGGTAGTGTTATGCTCTTTGCCCTAGGTCATGGTTAGGGCTGGGTGTGATTGTTTTGGAGTGCTTCAGAGAAAGGACAGGAAAGGAGGTTAGGGGAGAGAACTGTTTTGCCATACGAGAGGAGCACGGGTACTGAATCAAGAATTTACTGGCCGGCCCACCTGGCTTTTGTCCTGGAAAGGGCCTGAGGAGACATTGAAATAAAAGTAGATGAAGTGATGTAGAGGGAGCATTTTGCAAGTTGTAGGGTCCTACTAATGTTACTATCAAAGCAAACAGGCTTACTCTAAGTCGGTGATTATTCTCTGCTTTATGTTTTGTTTATTTTGTGGTACTGGGATTGAGCCCAGTCGGACTCTACCTCTGAGCTATATCCCAAGCCTTTTTAATGTTTTATTTTGAGGCAAGGTCTCTAAATTTCCCAGTCTGCCTTTGAATTTGTGATCTGTGATCCTCCTGCCTCAGCATCTCGAGAAGCTGGGATTGCTGGCGCCTGATGATATTGAGATTTATTAAAGATAGTTCCTATTCTCCAGTAGCTTTGGCATACTGAAGCCAATAGAATTTTAACATTATGTCAGTGTTATGATGGAGGAAGGCTGGAGAAGAACACTGAGAAAAAGAAAGCATGTCAAGAAAAGCTTTATTTAGGAAGTTGAAGAAAGTTTGAGAGGGTAATGGAGATATGATGAGAGTGGTTGAAGCAAGGTTGGAGAAAATAACACAGGGGCTGGGGATATAGCTCAGTTGGTAGAGTGTTTGCCTTGCAAGCACAAGGCCCTGGGTTCAATCCCCAGCACTGCAAAAAATTAAAAATTAAAAAAAAGAACACAGGTATGAGCCAGGCCTGGTGGGCACTTTTTGGTCCCAGCAAATTGGGAGGCTGAGGCAGGAGAGCAAGTTCAAAACCAGCCTAGGCAACTTAGTGATAAAAGGGACTGGGGATGTAACTCAGTGGAAAGTCATCCTGGGTATTATCCCCAGTACCAAAAACAAACAAAAAAATCACCAAGGTATGGGGAGGCTGGAGGAGGAAGAAATGAACATTAGTGTATTTTATGTGGGGTTTTGATAGGTTACATACTAATCTGTTTGCTTGTCCAGATGGCTGTGGTGTAGGTTGTGTCTCCATTTTGTACATGAAAAAAAGCTGTCAGAGGTTAGTGACTTACTTAGGCTACAGTGTGCTGGAAAGGGGCAGAGTCACTATTGAAATCAGATCTATCTATTGACAGATATTTTGCCCACGTGCTTTGATGCCTCACAGGTCCAAACCTAAAGCATACACGAGTACCATTTCCTGTGTTTTGACTTCAGACACTCAGTTTTACCTGATTTCTGTATGTTGTCATCTTGTGTACGCTTGGTCCCTGCAACAGTCCGGCTTGTCCAGTCCAGTATCTGCAATTCTTCCCGTTCCTTCATGGATTTGAAGGCTCTTCTTTCCTCCTTAAATGACTTTGCATCCCTGTCATTTGCTGAGAGTTGGGACAATGTTGGATTACTGGTGGAACCAAGTCCACCACATACTGTAAACATTCTCTTCCTGACCAATGATTTGACTGAAGAGGTAATGGAGGAGGCTCTGCAAAAGAAGGCGGATCTCATCCTCTCCTACCATCCACCTCTCTTCCGACCCTTGAAGCGGGTAACCTGGAAAAACTGGAAGGAACGCCTGGTGATCCGAGCTCTAGAGAACAGAGTTGGCATCTATTCTCCTCACACAGCCTATGATGCTGCACCCCAGGGAGTCAACAACTGGTTGGCCAAAGGGCTTGGTGAGAAGCCTCTCTTTCTTATATAATATTTCCTCACAAATACTAAGAAATTTTAGAATGTCTTTCCAGTAAAGGTTTAACTGTTTTAGGGGTGAAGGGGCATTCCATTTTTATATATCTAAAATAATGTTGCTAAAATCTGGCCATTGAATTGCATTTGAAAAATGAAACCTTGTTATCCTTAATGAATAAGGAGAACATAAGAACTCTTCATTGTTAGGCAACTTCAGAATTCTTGCTCATGTGATGCAATGACTAGTACCCAGGCGTTCAAACAGTGCTTGTTGAATTGAAAGCTCAGGCCTGTCCAGGATATACTTGGTATGTTAGTGAAGTAGACATCAGGGTTTAATAATGTCCAGTGTAACGTCAGTGTAATGGGGAAATTCAGAATATGTGTTTTAGCTTTATTTTGTAAGTCATTTTAATATCTTAATATTATTGTTAATATTGCTTTCTAATAAAGCTTTTCTTGAGTGACTTTGGATAAATCATTTTGGGCTGAATCTTTTATGATGAAACATTTCTATTAATGTAGTCAACAGATTTGTAGCCTGAAAAGAATGGGTACATTTTACAGAGTAGATTTGCCAAGCAGGAGACAATCTGTATATCATCTAAAAAAAATTCCGTGAGTCAGTCTTTCTTGTCCAGATTATTCTGAAATTTAAAAGTCTGGAAAACAATTCAATAATGTTTCTCTCTCTCTCTGTCTTTTTGCAGTACAGGAGATTGAACCCAGGGTGCTCTAACCCTGAACTACATCTCCAGCCTGTTTTGTTTTTTGACATAGTTCTTGCTTTGCTAAGTTGCCCAGTTGCAATCTTCCTGTCTCAGCACACCTTGTACCTAGGATTATAAGCATGCATCACTGTGCCCGGTTTGATTTTTTTTGTTTTTGTTGTTATTGTTTAATGAATTTGATTTTGTATGTCCATACCAAATCCCCAGACTATAGGGATTGGCAGTGTACATTAAAGGGTATGTATGTGTGTGTGTATTACAAAAACATGAAAATGTAATTTTTTGTGTTGGTGGTATTAGAACTCAAGACCTTGTGCATGTCAGACAAGCTATCACTGAGCCACACCCCCAGCTCAAATCTTAAAAAAATATTCTCATTTTGCCTATAATAGTTTATCTTACTTTTTAATCTTTTTTTCTTTTTCTTTTGGTACTGGGGATTGAACCCAAGGGCACTCTACCACTGAGCCACATCCCCAGCCCTATTTTGTATTTTATTTAGAGACAGGGTCTCACTGAGTTGCTTAAGGCCTCGCTAAGTTGCTGAGGCTGACTTTGAACTCACGTACCTCCTGCCTCAGCCTCCTAAGTGCTGGGATTACAGGCATGCGCCCACCGTGCCCGGCTTACTTTTTAATCTTAGAAAACCCACAAAAACTTAAATTTTCCACAATTTTTTCTCTAGGAGCTTGCACCTCCAGTCCCATACATCCTTCCAAAGCTCCCGGCTACCCTACAGAGGGAACTCACCGAGTAGAATTCAGTGTTAAGCACTCCCAAGACCTGGAAAAAGTCATGTCTGCAGTGAAAGGAATTGGAAATGTTTCTGTCACTTCTTTTTCTGCTAGGTACAATGTTTTTTCTCTTTTTTTCTGCATATTTGTAAGTACTTTCTTACAAAGTCTACAATTCTATGTCTTAGCTTTCTGTTGCTATGACAATATAACTAAGAGAAATCAATGTTAAGGAAGAAAGGTTAATTTTGGTTCATGGTTTCAGAAGTTTCAGTCCATAGTTACTCAGCTCCTTTGTTTCTGGGCTTATGGTGAGGCGGAACATCATGATGGGGAGTGTGGTGGACAAGTGCTGCTCACCTCATGGTAGCAGGGAACCAGAGAGAGAGAGAGAGGAAGGAGCCAGGGCCATCAAGGACATGCCCCCAATGATCCACTTCCTTCTAGTAGGCTCCTCCTCCTAATGTTTTTACCACTTTCGAATAGCCCACTGAGTTATGAATCCACAAATGAGTTAATCCATTGCTAAAGTCAGAGCTCTCATGATCCATTTACCTCCCAAAGGTCTCCACTGCTCCATTGGGGGCCACTCCCTCAACAAATGGGCCTTTGAAAGAGATTTCAGACCCAAATCATTACATTTTGATACTTAGGTTTGAAACAAATCATATTTTCCTGGCGTTGGTTTACAAACTGTGTACTTCTCATTTGCTTGTGGATCTCAGACAAGGATGACTGTGCAATCTTTTCAAAACAATTAAAATGGTAATATTTATTGAATGTTTTCCATTTGGGAGGGACCATACCAGATATTTTACATGTAGTATTCTAATCCTCCCGGTAATGTTTAAGGGTAATTCTTTTCACTTTAGAGAATGCAGACAGACCCTAATGATATAGTAATAATACAAGGCTTACTTTTCTCAGTTCTTGGCAAATTAATGGTCCCTAAACACTTTAAAGGAAAAATACATTTAAGTGCCTCTTGTAAGGTCAATTATTTAGTTACTTAGGGAAGAGAGAAGTGATTTTTCTTTTAGTTTAATTCATCCTAATATTGATGGAAATACCAGAAAAGGTGGTAGGAGATGGGGGTGTAGCTCAGTGGTAGAGCACTTGGCTAGCTTGGGCAAGGCCCTAGATTCAGCATCACAACCCCTCCCAAAAAAGACCAAAGAACAAACAAGGTATACAGAGTGAGGACTGAACATTTGTTTTAATAACAATGATAAAAATGACTTTTTATTAAAATTGAAATCTGTATGAGGGGTACACCAAAAAATGATCCCTTTATCCCTTTAATGAGTGATTTGGGTTTTTTGTTTGTTTGTTTTGGGGTATTGGGGATTGAACTTAGGGGCACTTAACCACAGAGCCATATCCCCAACCCTTTTTATATTTTATTTAGAGACAGGGTCTCACTAAGTTGCTTAGGACCTTGCTAAGTTGCTGAGTCTGGCTTTGAACTTGTGATCCTCCTGCCTCAGCCTCCCAAGCTGAGATTATCAGTGTGTGCCACTGTGCCTGGCTTTTAAGTATTGATTTCTTATTATAAAGTCATCAAAAATATCTTGGAGTATTTTTTTTGGAGAATTTTAAGAGTCTCAAGAAAAATTTTTCCTGGGACTTTGCAAAAATTTCAGCTATGGATGTCCTCTGCCATACTTAAGTACTGTGTAAATAGTGAAATTAAAAGTTAATTATAAGCCAGGCGTGGTGGCGCACGCCTGTAATCTAAGCGACTTGGGAGGCTGAGTCAGGAGGATTGAGAGTTCAAAGCCAGCCTCAGCAACTTAGGGAGGCCCTAAGCAACTCAGTGAAACCCTGTCTCTAAATAAAATACAAAATAGGGCTGGGGATGTGGCTCAGTGGCTGAGTGTCCCTGAGTTCAATCCCTGGTTCAAAAAAAAAAAAAAAAAGTTAATTATACAAATGAAGTATGAAAAATTCCCAAATACAGTAGTTCCCTGTTCCTTCTACTCAATCCTAGTATCTTTAATGCAAGTTGTCTTTTCCTTTGTTTACAGAGAAGTGGGTATCTTTTCAAACAGATGCAGGGACATGAAGATATGTGTAGTTTTTTTTTTTAATTTTTTTTTTTTTTTTTTTCCCCCTCGTGTGGTGCTGGGGATTGAACCCAGGGCCTTGTGCATGCAAGGCAAGCACTCTACCAGCTGAGCTATATCCCCAGCCCAGCATTCATTCCTCTTCTTATTCATGGACTTCTTAGCTCAGTTCAATTTTTCCACATTACAGATCATTTCTAGGTTTTACCATTTGATGGGGGCTCAGCCATTGTTTGTCTTTTTTTCAAGGCACCACAGTTGATTCCAATGTTGACAGCTGTACTTCCAGATTATCTTTCTTTCTTTTCTTTATTTATTTTTTTGGTAGTGCTAAGAATTGAACCATGGGCTAGGCAGGCACTTCAACACTGAGCTACATTCCCAGCCCCCAGATTAAATTTTAAGGTGTCCTTTAGTTTTAGAATTCTGTGATTATCAAAACTTTTTGGTGCCATTTTGGGGGGGGGATGCTCTCTCTAGGGCATTACGTCTCAGCAGTGACTCAGGAGCTCCCTGTATCATTGTTAATGGGTTGTTCCCCTCCTGACAGCAAGGAAGCAGAGTAAGAGAGACAAAGGGACCAGAGACAAAATATACTCTTTAAGGGCATGCCTTCAGTGACCCACTTCCTTCAACAGGCCCCACCTCCTGAACTCTCACGATATTTTTGTTAGAAAGATAAATTCACAGTACCTCACCTCGATCTAACTGAATCAGAAACTTAGAAGAGGGCCCAGCACTCTGTCTTAATTATTCTTCCAGGTGATTCTGATGCATGCTGTTATTTGAGAAACATTGTTTTAGAACATGGATTGGTTTAAGATGGGATGACTCTCTTGGTGAAATCCTTAGTTTCATATAAATCTACTCTATCAGCTAATTTATCAACTGTGGAGTTTTAAAAATATATTTTGTTTTTTTCTATCCCAAACCAACAAGTGATTTTTTTTCTAGGATTGACAATGAAGAACAAACATGTGTCAGTCTGAATTGTACTCAGAAGGCTTTGATGCAGGTGGTGGATTTTCTCTCCCAGAACAGACAACTTTATCAAAAGACTGAAATTCTGTCATTGGAGAAGGTAATAAAAGTGTTTTACGGGATTGAGGTTGTGGCTTAGTGGTAGAGTGCTTGCTTAGCATCTGTGAGTCACTGGGTTCGGTTCTCACCACTGCATATAAATAAATGAATAAAATAAAGGTCCATCAACATTAAAAAAAATATTTATGTATATATATATTTTTGGGGGGTGGTGCTGGGGATTGAACCCAGGGCCTTACTCTTGCAAGGCAAGCACTCTACCAGCTGAGCTATATCCCCAACCCTAAAAATATTTTTAAAAAGTATTTTATATTTGATCTTACATTACTGTGCATTTGTTAACAGCTTTATTGAGGCAAAATAGATAAAGAACTACACATTTAATATGTACCATTTGATGAGTTCCATTTTTCTGTATTTTTGTTGAACAGATTTATTTTTATACTGTTCAATCAACAGTTCAGTTATTACTTCAAGAAGTACAAAGGCAGGAACTGGGCATGTAGCTCAGTGGTAGAGTGCTTGCCTAGTATATGTGAGGCCCTGGGTTTCATCTCTAGCATCACATACACACAAAAGAAGAAGAAAGAAGAAGAAGAAGGAGAAGGAGAAGGAAAAGGAGGAGAGGGAGAAGAAGAAGAGGGAGAGGAAGAGGAAGAGGAAGAGCAGTCATGATGAGGACTTAATTTTGAGAAAGGGAGATATTCCAAGAATAGGAAAATATTGGTATTTCCTCAGGGGCATGGACTTAGTCAGAGGGCTATAGGTTTTGTGTGTTTGTATTACCTTCTCTTTGAACCATTTCATTCAGTCTGTTAACTTGGCTGATAATATATATAATGTTGATTCCTTTATCTTTACTGTCTGGCTCAGAATGCTTGCTTTTTCTCTTTTCTTTTTTTTTTTTTTTGGTACTAGGGATTGAACCCAGGGGTACTTAACACTGAGCCATATCCTTGGCCCTTTTTTATATTTTATTTAAAGACAGGGTCTTGCTGAGTTGTTTAGGGCCTTGTTAAGTTGCTGAGGCTGGCTTTGAACTCATGATCCTCCTGCCTTAGCCTTGTGAGCTGCTGGGATCACAGGCATGCGCCACCACACCCGGCTCAGAATGCTTTCTTAATGTGAAAAAATAAATTGAAAATCAAACAAACCATATTTACAACTACTTTCTAGGCATTTCCCATTTACAGATCTCACAAGTGTCTTCCTTCCTTCCTTCCTTCCTTCCTTCCTTTGTACTGGGAATTGAGCTCAGGGGCACTTAGCCATTGAGCCACATCCCCTAACCTCTTTTTTTTTTTTTTTAATTGTGAGACAGGGTCTTGCTAAGTTGCTTAGGGCCTTGCTAAATTGCTGAGTCTGCCCTTGATCCTGCGGTCCTCCTGCCTGAGCCTTTGGAGCCCCTGGAATTACAGGCATGTGCCACCATGCTTGGATTCTCACAAGTATTTCAGAGCTAATATATGCAATTTTGCTTGTATGCTTGTGTGTGTGTGTTACTTTGGATTCAATCCAGGGCCTTGTAGAAGTGCTGTACCACTGGGTTACATCCCCAGTCTTTTCTTCTTTCTCTTTTAAAAAAATGTTTTTGTTAGGGTATTATAGTTATATAATAGTGGGCTTCATTTTGACAATCTTTTTTTTTTTTTTGGTACTGGGGATTGAACACAGGGACACTCGGCCACTGAGCCACATCCCCAGCCCTATTTTGTATTTTATTTAGAGACAGGGTCTCACTGAGTTGCTTAGGGCCTCGCTAAGTTGCTGAGGCTGGCTTTGAACTCGTGATCCTTCTGGCTCACCCTCCCGAGTCGCTTGGATTACAGACATGCGCCACCACGCCCAGCTGACATAATCTTAAATGCATGTAATAATAATGTTTGCTCATTCTCAGTTTCCAATACTTCCCCTTTCCCTCTCCTTCTTCCTGCTGATCCCCTTTCTCTACTCTACTGGTCTTTCTATTTGTTTATTGTTTTTATTTAATTATAGATATACACAACAGGGGAGTTCCTTGAGATATATTCATATATGCATATAAGTTGGTCAGTTTCATTCTGCAGCTGTTCCTGTTAACCAGCCTTCTTCCCTTCCTCTTGATCCCCTTCCTCTGCTCCACTTTTTGCCTTTTTATTTTCATTTCCCCCACCCCTTTTTTCTCTTTTTTTGTCTCTAGCTTCCACAAACAAGAACACATTTAGGCCCTTAATTTTCTGAGTATGATTTATTTCACATAGCATGCTGTTCTTAAGAGCCATTCATTTACTAGATTACTAGATTTTTTTCTTTTTTTGGGGGGGGTGAGTGCTGGGGATTGAACCCAGGGCCTTGTGCATGCAAGGCAAGCACTCTACCAACTAAGCTATACACGCTCCCCTCATGTACTAGAAAATGACATAATATCATTCTTTATGGCTGAGTGGCATTCCATTGTATATATTTATTGCACTTTCTTTATCAATTTATCTGCTGACAGGCACCTAGATTGGTTCCATAACTTACCTAACCCTTTTTAAATTATATTTTGAGACAAGGTCTCAGTGAGTTGCACAGGCTGTCCTTGAACTGTGGTCCTCCTGCAGCAGCCTCCCAAGTCGCTGGGATTACAGACATGCACCTGATGTCAATCTCCACTATATGAAAATACTAACCTTGTCTCTGTCTCACCCATTTATATCCTTTTTTTTTTTTTTTTTTTTTCCTTCATATCCCTGGCTACCTTATTTTCAAGTTTCCACAACTTCTTCCTTGGTCTTATAAATCCAAGTTCCACAGATTCTATCCCCATATTTATAAAATGTTTCTCCTCTCTTTGAGCTCTGCCAGCTGAGAGCTTCTGCAACTGAACTCTCATCTGCCTCCCCTGAGATATTACCAGCTGAGATATTAGCAGGTGACCAGTGAGTAGACTGGTCACCTGCTATGGCCAAAGAAAGCTTCTTAGCACAATACATATGCTAAGGAAGACCTTACTGTTCCAGTCTTCTCTCCTTCCCCAGCACCTGCTGTGCACATCAGCCATTCTGCTTTTGGATCTGCCTTCGCTGTGTGCTTACACCTCTGACACCTTTGTATGTGTTCTCTCAGTTTAGAATGCCCTTCCACATCTCATCCTACTCATCCTACTCCTCTTCTACCACACTGCACTTGACATCACCCCTTTTAAACTCCTTTCTGGTTTTTCTGTAAGACACAAGTCTATGTTAGACCTTCTTTAATTACAGTTCTACCCCCAGACCCAGCTCAATTAAGTTGTCATTCCTTGTGGTCCCCTAACAATAGCACCTACCTTGTACTTAACCACTTTTGTTAATGATTATTTAATTAAACATATGCCCTCTTGGGAGGCTGTCAACTCCTAATAGTCAGAATATTGTTTGTCTCCCCTGATTTTATCTGGAGTGTGCTATAATAAGTGCATAAAGCCGGGCATGGTGGCGCACACTTATAATCCAAGCGACTTGGGAGGCTGAGTCAGGAGGATCTCGAGTTCAAAGCCAGCCTCAGCAACTTAGCGAGGCCCTAAGCAACTCAGTGAGACCCTGTCTCTAAATAAAATACAAAATAGGGCTGGGGAAGTGGTTCAGTGGCCGAGTGTCCCTGAGTTCAATCCCTGGTTCAAAATAAATAAATAAGTAAGTGCATAAAGTGCATATTTTATTGATTTCAGTATTTACTGTTTGCTCTGTAAGTTTATTTTTTAGGACTGATGATGGATAGTCTTTTTTGTTTAATTTTTTCTTTTTTTTTTTTTTTTTTTTGCAGTGACTGGGGATCGAACCCAGGTACTTTACCAACTGAGCTATATCACCAGCCCCTGTTTGTTTAATTTTGAGACAAAGTCTCTATGATGCTGAAGCCGGCCTCAAACTCATGATCCTCTTGCCTCAGCCTTTCGAGTTGTGATTATAGGTGTGAGTCATCATGCCTGGATTGATGGACA
This sequence comes from Glaucomys volans, assembly GCA_020662805.1. NCBI lineage: Eukaryota > Metazoa > Chordata > Mammalia > Rodentia > Sciuridae > Glaucomys > Glaucomys volans. The sequence goes on from JAJEJO010002354.1 coordinate 244,317, forward strand.
GTGTTTCTAATTTGTGTTTCTCTTCAGCCTTTGCTTCTACATACTGGAATGGGGCGGTTATGCACACTGGATGAATCTGTCTCCCTGGCAACCATTATTGAGCGTATTAAAAGACACCTAAAACTGTCTCATCTTCGTGTAGCTCTTGGCGTAGGGAGTACTTTAGGTAAATATGTCTCCTTCATTTATTCAATATTCTACTGGTGACCATGGACCAAGGTTAAATCTCTTTTTTTAAAAAAAATTAAGTGATAAAGAACATGTTAGCAGCTTATGGAGAATGATTGGCTTACTTTGATGATCAATGTGGGCTAGGTTACACTGTGGAATACATGTCACTGGCTTAAACAATGAGATTTCTTAGTCATACTATGCTCATCCCAAGTCAGCAGGGGAAGTCCGCTCATTATAGACTAGTCGCTGTTGGAGAGAGGGAGGGGGCGGGTAGGGGGGAGAGAGAGAGAGAGGGAGAGAAGGAGGGAGGGGAATGGTATGTCATCTCTTAAGAATAGCAGGTTGTTGGAGGACAGGGGATATAGCTTAGTAGGTAGAATGCCTGCCTCGCAAGCACAAGGCCCTGGGTTCAATCCCCAGCACCACAAAAAAAAAAAAAAAAATGAATAACAGGTTGGAGGGGCTAGGGTTGTGGCTCTGTGGTAGAGCACTTGCCTAACATGTGTACAGCCTTGGGTTTAATTCTCAACACCACATATAAGTAAATAAAATAGAGGTCCTTTGACAACTAAAAAATAAAAAAATATTAAAAAAAAAATTACAGGTTGGAAATGATATGGGTTAGGTCTGCTCAGTCTGTTTTCCAGAATTAGTCACATTACCCAGTAAAATCCAGAGAGGACATAAAGTGCAGTCCTACCATATGCCAGGATGAGAGCTGGACTCATGACTGTTAAAATGATAATGTATGTAAGTTTTGCACTTTGTGAGATGGGTGATATTTTAAAGTAAGGTGCTACTAATTGATCTGGTACAGTGCAGTTACTGATTCTGTAGCTAATACCTTCTCTTCTTTCTTTTCCCATTACTTTTGGGAACTAAAAGAATGAAGAGACATTTGTTGGATAGCTTCAGTGTGGACAGCACTATAATGTTCTAAGTGTTTGAGCTCACACTGCAAAATAGGGGAGCACAGTGTTTGTGAGTGTACATCTTGATGTTAGCCAACCTGGGTTCCAGTTTCTCCTATTTGCTTTGTGACTCTGACAAGTGCCCTGGTTGCCTCATCTATTAAAAACTGCATTAATAATAAAAAAACTTAAGGTTTAGTGTAATCCATGTGACGTGGCACAGTGACTCACACACTTTACAGTAAATGCTAGTGTTGTTGGCTTTGTGGTAGGTATTATTATTATTACCATTTTTTTTTTTTTTGAACTGGGAATTGAACTCAGGGGCACTTGACCACTGAGCCACATCCCCAGCCCTGTTTTGCATTTTATTTAGAGACAGGGTCTCACTGAGTTGCTTAGCACCTTGCTTTTGCTGAGGCTGGCTTTGAACGCTTGATGCCCTTGCCTCAGCCTCCCGAGCTGCTGGGATTACAGGCGAGTGCTGCTGTGCCCAGCTTATTACTACCATTATATAGGTGAAAAATAAAGGGTCAGAGAGATAAGTAACTTACCTAAAGGGTACAGTTAAATCAAATGACTTATGAGAATTAATTCCAAAGAAAATGAATGACATATGGGATAGGGTTTCATTCCAACCCCACAGCCCCACTTTGACACCGTGCGTTAACCTAGAGTGACTGCTAATAGGAACCTAAGTGGATTTTGGCTTGGAAATGTCTGTCATTTCACTTTTCAAAAGCTGCTATTTGAGGTTAAATAGTATATTAAACATATGTTCCAAATCCACTCATTCCTCTTTCCAACTGACCCTTTTAGTTTCTCATCTTTCTTTCCTGAGAAGAGTTAGTGCTGCCATCCTCTTCACTGTTCTCTGAAGACCCAGGTGAAGTTCCTTGACCTGGCAGCATTGCATCAAAGCCTGGAGCTACACCATTAATACTCGAGCTCTGTGGGCTGGTGCAGCCACATCCAAAGGAATGATATCCCTGATTCGGGTTCACTAAGGATTAGTTTGCCTATATTAAAAATTTTTTTTTTTTTTTTGCGGTACTGGGGATTGAACCCAGGGCCTTGTGCTTGCGAGGCAGGCACTCTACCAACTGAGCCATATCCCCAGCCCAAAAATGTTTTTAATTCAGTAGGCATAATTCATATACTGATGGTGACAACAGGCATGAAATCTGCATTTGGTATTCATGGTACAAATTATAATTTTAAACTGAAAGTGTTTCATAAACTATTGATCTCTTTTTACTATTTCCTTTGTTTTCTTTAAGAGTCCCAAATCAAAGTTGTGGCCTTGTGTGCTGGCTCTGGGAGCAGTGTTCTGCAGGGTGTGGAGGCCGACCTTTACCTCACAGGTAGGACAGCCTTTGGCTGTGTTTCTCAATCTTGCTTTATTTTTTACAGATTCAGGAATAGCAGATTTTAGGACAGCACCTGGCAAATAAATATTTTTTGAACTTGAACTTCATAGGAATTATACCAGAACTGGGGGCACCCTGTATTCTTGGTGTAGGAAAGAAATAATTTAACAATTTATTAGATTATTTCAAAAACTGATATTGAGCATTTTTGTAGTGTACTTTCTTCCTCAACCTGATTTCTTTCATATTTCATGTCACTTTGTGGAACACTTTGTCACCTTGACAATGGTTCCTCCTTTTTTAAAAAATTTATTTTGTTTTCAAGGGTAGGTCTCCTTGTGCTGCCCAGGCTGGCCTTGAACTCCTAAGCTCTGTTGATCCTCCTGTCTCAACCTCCCCAGTAGTTGGGAATAAAAATGAAAATGGTTCCTCTTCCTCAGCCCCATAGCCAGTCATCAATTCCTATCAGTTCAATCTCCAAAATCTTTCTAGAACCTTTTTGCTTATCTGTAGTCATCATCTCTTACCTGAAGCACTGCATCAAGCCTCTAATCTTACCTTCCTATGCTTTCCCCAAATTTTGTTTTTTTATGTGTTTTTTTTGTTTTTGTTTTTGTTTTTTGGTACCAGGGATTGAACCCAGAGGTACTTCTTCACTGAACCATGTCTCCTGTTTTTTTTATTTTTTATTTTGACGCAGGGTTTTGCTAACTTGCTTTGGGCCTCTCTAAGTTGCTGAGGCTGGCTTTGGATTTGTGATCCTCCTGCCTCAGCCTCCTGACCTCTGTGATTACAGGAGTGTGTTACCATGCCCAACTCAAAATTAACTTAAAAGGATAAATTTGATAGTGTTATTATCAGGTTTAAAGGCCTTTGGTGATTTTCTTCTGTCCTAGTGAAGAGTAAACATTGCATCCTCTTCCATATAGCCTTTACTTATGCTCTTTTCCTTGCGTAGAATACTTTTTCCTTGTCCCTTTCTTTGTACTTATGATGATAAACCCAGAGATCTGTGTGAAGCTTTTGCTGACATTGTCTTGCTCCTGCCCCTCTTGGATCCCTAATCCAGTTGTAGGGCAGTCCCTGGTACTACCCACCCCGCCACAAAAAAAATCACAAAGTGGTATTTTTAATAGTTCATTAAAACATTAAATTTGAGTTGGTCTCCCAGATAATTTTATAAAAGATAAGATTTTCTACCAATGATATCAGAACTTCTAGGAATTTTGCATTAGTCAAAGAAAAATACATGTTGAATATTCCTAATCTAAAAGTCCAAAGTTCCCCAAAATACAAAACTTTATGAGCATTACTGCCATGATGCCATAAATGGAAAATTCCACACCTGGCCTTATGTAACAGGTCACAGTCAAAACACATTTGTACTAAAATATTATATACCATGTATATATAAGGTATGTAAGGTATATGAAGCATAAATGAATTTCCTATTTAGTCTTGGGTTCAGTCTCTAAGATATTGTATATGTTTATGTAAATATGCCCACATTAAAAAACAACACCAAATCTAATACACTCTGGTCCCAAGCATTGGGACACACACACACACACACACACACACACACACACACATACAGATAATTATTTTTTTGTACTGGGGATTGAACTCAGGGGCACTTAACCACAGAGCATGTCCACAGCCCTTTATTGTGTTTTATTTAGAGACAGGGTCTCACTGAGTTGCTTAGCTCCTTTCTAAGTTGCTGAGACTGACTTTGGAACTTGTGATCCTCAGCCTCTTGAGCCACTGGGATTACAGGCATCCTCCACCACACCCAGCCCAGCATTTTAAATAAAGGATATATATATATATATATATATATATATATATCCATCATTTTAAATAAATCCTTTATTTTAAATATATTTTAAATATATATATATAATTTAAATATATATAATTTAAATATATATATAATTATAATTTAAATATATATATAATTATATATTTATAATTTAAATATATATATAATTTAAATATATATTTAAATTTTAAATACATTTTAAATATATCCTTTATTTAAAATGCTGGGCTGGGTGTGGTGGATATATATATATATATATATTTTTTTTTTAATCTAGAAATGTCTTAAAATTGTTTCATCCTTATGAGTAGACTAGGATTGATTATGAAAATGTTGGTGCTCATAAATCATAAGAGGGTCTTCTGGGAAGTATACCTGTGATTGTTCCCTGAGGTGTTTATTGCTTACATAAGAAGGGGACTTCCTGAAAGTACTGTTTTACTTAGCAGTGGTCATTTATTTTATTGTGAAAGCGTTCTTACAGATATGGTTCTGGATATTCTAAATTAGAGATTGCTGCTATGATTTAAATATGGTTTGTGTCCTCCCAAAGGTTTGGGTGTTAGGAACTTGGTCCTGAGAGTGAAGGAAGGTTCTGGGAGGAGAAGGAAACTTTGGGAGGTAGGGCCTAGTGGGAGATCTTTGGGTCATTGGAGATATGGTCTTGGAAGGTAGTTCTTATGTGATCCCTTGAGGTCTTTTATTTTTATTTTTTATTTTTTGGTACTGGGGATTGAACCCAGGGGCACTCCACCACTGAGCCACATCCCCAGCCCTATTTTGTATTTTATTTAGAGACAGGGTCTCACTGAGTTGCTTAGGGCCTCGCTAAGTTGCTGAGGCTGGCTTTGAACTCGTGATCCCTCCTGCCTCAGCCTCCCAAGTGCTGGGATTACAGGCATGCACCCTGCGCCCGGCCCTTGAGTTCTTTTGAGAGATTGTAGTAAAAGGAGCAAGCCTGGTACCTACTGTCCTCTCTGCTCCAGGTTTGAGGTATAACCACTTGTTCGATCACATATAAGCTCCTGCCATTACCATCCATACCAGTAGATGATGCATCCAAGGAATGGCCCTCACCATAGAGGCTACACTAAGTCATTTGGTCTTGAATCTCTAAAACTAAATAAACCTCTTCAAAAATAGGTTGTGTCAGGTATTTCATTACAGTGATACAAAGCTGACTGACTTGCCTGGGGTCTTCCCAGAGAAAGTAAGAGAATTTTCCATGGGATGGCCTGTCTTTTCACACTGAGGACCATGTAAGAAAACTATACACAGTGTTCTAGATTTATATGTAGTTACATGTATTACATTTGCTTCATACAGAATTTCTTGTCTAATATTTAAGTATTTGGTTTTTCCTTTTTGTTAGGCGAAATGTCCCATCATGATGTTTTGGATGCTACCTCCCAAGGAATAAATGTCATCCTTTGTGAACACAGCAACACTGAACGAGGTTTTCTTTCTGACCTTCAAGATATGCTGCGTGCTCACTTGGAGAATAAGATTGATATTATCTTGTCAGAGACAGACAGGGACCCTCTTCGTGTTCTATAACATGTACAGGAACATAAGGATAACACAATCTAAAAATCATTTGGTTCAAAACTCAAATATGTAACTTGAGTTAGTGGTATTGGGTCCAGAGGAGAATCTTAGAATGTATTATCATCTTTGGTTTGTTAATCTGGCTCACCAAATGTTTTATAGCTCGTAAGGTAAAATAATTAAATGTATATACCATATTAAAGAACAAATATTATAAACTCTACAAAAAATTTACTAAAATTGTTTATTTAACATTCTTGGGAAGTAGTTCAAATAACGATCTCCTTAAACTGTAGATGGGATATGCCAATCTAGACATCTCTGCCTTTGCATTAAAAATGTACTTTAAAGACTTCTGTAAATACTACCATCCCCACACCAATTGGTTGCTGTCTCTCTCTCTGGTGAGGGTCCACATTCTTCTTTGAGTGTGTATTGCTTGCTGTACTCCAAAGTGTCACATTGCCCCTACTCTCCCATAATTATATATCTACTTTCTCAAATAAACCAGATTATGTCTTTGAAAAAATATATACATAGGCTCTAAAAACTTGGGTTTGAACATTTATTTCTAGGAAGCTGCCGCTTTGTGGTGATAAATCCTATTTATATGTCCCTGTTCCTAGATCCACATAGATTCCAATCTCCCAAATGAATTTCAGAATCAGGATGTTAGGCATTTTTAAAAAAATTATGTGAACATTTTCCGTAGTCCAATTTATTTCTTTTTAGGTGGCTTATTTTTGTAAGTATTAACTTATTTTTATTAGTATTACATAATAATGCTTGTCTGTCAAAATAAAATTAGTGATTTTATATTATTGATTTTGTTAATTTAGTGGCAGGTGCTCTGCTGAGTCCTTTGTAAACATTAACTTTCAATCCTTATAAACAAGCATATAGGTATTATACTCATTTTAAAGTTGTGGAAACTCAAATAGGTTAAGTAATTTTCCCAAGGCTGCTTAGCTAGGAAATGATGGAGTTATTGCAGACAGTTTGGCACCAGAACCTCTGTGCTTAATCACATCTTAAACACATTTACAATGAAATTGATATAAGAAGCCTGGAAGAAACCCATTTTTGCTGTGATTTTTCTTTGGATAGTATGTTAAAAAGTATTTAGTTTCTCTTCCGAGCCTATTGCTTTGATAATGATAAAAGCAAATCTTTTAAGGTACTGTTCAAAATACTGGATTTTACATTTCTTTTGTAGGTTCCTTTTTCTAACCAATCTTATCTCCTGGAGCACTTAGGATCCTAACTTAGAAATTATTCAGTGGACCTCCTGTAACACTGATTCACTGAAAAAATAATGAGTAGGCCTGAGTCTTGTGAAGTACCCCAATTATAAAAATGGAGGAGGAGCCAAGAAAGGTGAGTGGTGAAAGAATGAGTAGTGTCAAAACCAAGGAGAAAGCTTCAAAGTGATGATCAACACTATCAAAATGGAGAGAATGAGCTGGTGGACAGCCTTTGAGGGACTATCTAATGGTATGTGATCCAATCACTCATTTGCCTTCTGTGTGCTGGGCCTAAAACACATGGGGGTAGCATAGGTCAGAAATTTGGATGGTAATTATGATAAGCTGTTTTAAGTAACTATGTTCAGGATAGGCACAAGATGTAGGGAAGGTTTTCTAGGGGTAGAAGTAGAATTCAGTCATCAGGGACAGCTTGAACAAGTGCAATTGGGAGAGAAGTGATATGGAAAAAGCCCAAGTAATTCATTATTTTTAAAAATATTTTTCTTTAGTTTTAGATGGACACAATACCTTTATTTTATTTTTATGTGGTGCTGAGAATTGAACCCAGTTCCTCATTCTAGGCAAGTGCTCTGCCACTGAGCCACAACCCCAGCCCCATTAATTCATTATAAGTTACTTAGAAAGCAGGAGGCACTGGCTCAGGAAGCTGAGACAGGATTACAAATTCAAGGCTAGCCTCAGCAACTCAGGCTCTAAGTGACTTAAGAGACCCTGTCTCAAAAAAAAAACAAAAAGGGCAGCCAGGCACAGGGGCACACATCTATAATACCATTGGCTTAGAAGGCTGAGGCAGGAGGATTGCAAGTTCAAAGCCAGCCTCAGCAACCCAGCAAGACCCTGTCTCTAAATATTAAAAAGGGCTGGGGATGTGGCTCAGGGGTTAAGTGCCCGTGGGTTCAATCCTCTGTGTGTGTGTGTGTATACACAAATTAAATAGATCAGTGGTTTTATCCCCATTAATGGACCCCCCCTAAAAAAAAAAAGAGAAGGCAGAAAGGGCTAGCCATATAGCCAGATGAAGAAGCCTGGAGCCAGACACAGTGGTGCACACCTGTAATCCCAGCAACTCAGCAAGCAGGAGGATTCCAAGTTTGAGGCCAGCCTCAGCAACTTAGTGAGGCCCTAAACAATTTAGACCCCATCTCAAAAAGGGCTGGGAATATAGCTCAGTGGTAAGCACTCCTGGGTTTAATACCCCAGGCTGAATGAACAAACCAAGCCTGGGTTCAGTGACTCTCGAACTTTTTTTTCTTTTGAGCACACACAAAGAATGATGTGATTTCACCTGTGATGATGGTGGTAAGTATCTCATTGAGTTGGAGGTTGTGGATAATTTTCTCTGGATAAAGTTCCAGAAATGGTTAATGGATCAAGGATGTGTTTATGGTTGGATATTCTTATTGCTAAAAGTTTTTCTTTTAAAGGATGACATTATTTCTACAAAGTTTTTTATTGGCCTGTTAGTATTTGTAAATAGCTAAAAATCCAAAACGTATCCTCTGTATTTATTTATTTTTGATCAGATTTCCTGAACTCTCAATTTTCTCTGAAATATAGTTATTTAAGGAACTGGTTAGGTATATATGTTATTACTTACCATACTTTGATGTGTAAGAGAACCTTTGGAGATTCAGTTAAAATGCAGATCAAAAAAAAAAAAAACAAAAGAAAACATTAGAAAAAATGGAAAATACAAGTTGGTTCAGATGTTTGTCTAGGGCCCAAGTATTTCTGAGTTCCCAATAGATGCTGATATTGCCACTTTGAGGCCCACACTTTGGGTAGCAAAGGTAAAGGTGATGATCCAAATACTTAGGAAGTCTTGAGGTCAAAGTGATAGATAAAAAAGTTGTTATGAAAATTTGGCAATGAGCTTTCTGCTGTACTCATGCTTAAAGCTGTATTTTCTATTCCACCAAGTTTTGGATTTACTTCATTCAATACATTAAGGATGCTTTAACTTTTAATAATCTGGGAAATACTTCATCTTCATATCTTTATAACTCCTGATGGGTGGAGCCTTCTATATAGTAAGTGCTCAATGTTAATTAAAATGGCTTAACAGTGATTTGAAAAATCAAAGTATAGGAGACTTCTCAAGGACAAATCAACTAATTACAGAAAGCCAGTGCGCAGAAACATTTACATAACAATTTATCCAGTCCTCTTTTTAGGAGCTGCGCAACCTGTGAGAAGGCAGATCGTTGTGACCAAGTGTCCTGATCATTCAGGACTAAGTCAGCAGAGTCATTTGCCTCCTAGAAAGCAGGAAAGCACATTCTGAAGAATGCTACTGGCTCCACATTTGAATTAGCTGAGGGCAGGGTTGCGGGTGGGAGTAAGCTTGCAACCCAATCCAGTGGGCACCTGTAATCCCAGTAAATGGGAACTAAGACAGGAAGATAAAAAATAAAAGAAGTGGGGATACAGCTCAGTAAATTTTTTTTTTTTTAAATTATAAAGTTTAGAAGCTTACTTTTCTTTTTTTTTTTTTGGACCCAGGGATTGAACTCAGGGACACTTGGTCACTGAGCCACATCCCCAGCCCTATTTTGTATTTTATTTAGAGACAGGGTCTCACTGAATTGCTTAGGGCCTTGCTAAATTGCTGAGGCTGGCTTTGAACTTGCCTCAGCCTTCCGAGTCGCTGGGATTACAGGCGTTGCGCCACCGCGCCTGGCTACTTTTCTTTTTTAAACTTTGAGATAGATTTTGTTAAATTGCCCAGGCTGGCCTCAGGAAGCCTCCTGAGTTGGGATTACAGGTGTGTGCCACTGTGCCGGGCTCATTAGTAATATCCACTGATTTCTTTATATAAATGAAATGATCAAATATAAAAAAAAGTTTCTGGAGTATTATGAGAACTAATTTAGATTTTTTTGCCATTTAATTACAAACATGCAGAAAGTTTTTTCAAGATTTCAGAATGTCTATTCAGTCTTGCCAGAAGCAAGTTAACACAGCTGAAGAAATTCCAACTTTAGAAGTCAAGATGTAGACTGGGCATGGTAGCAAACATGTATAATCCCAGTTACTCAGGAGTGTAAGGCAGGAGGAACCCAAGTTCAAGGCCAGCCTGGGCAACTCTGGGAGACCATGTCTCAAAATAAGTAGGGGGAAAAAAAAAGGTTTTGGAGGTGGCTCAGTGGTAGTCACCCCTGAGGTCAATCCCCTGTACTTAGGGAGGGGGGAGTCAAGACATGACTGCTAGACCTCAAGGAACCAATGATGCTGACATAAGTTAATGATGAATATACAATGATTCTGCCAAGATCACCAAAGTTTTGTCAGATGAACTCATAAAAAATTTTTTGAAACTACTTTGAGATATTTTAGTAAAAAAAAAAAGTACTATAAATTTAAAAAGGTGATTCTATCCAAATTGGCTTTTTATTAATAGTAAAGTCTATTGATACATACTACTTGCAAATAGTATAAACACAAAAATTACAAAAATAAACAAGTAGATATTTAAAGGCAAATGCAAAAATTTGCACATTAGATCATTAGTTTTATATAATTTTTATACTGTTAATAGTTGTCAAAACTAGACATATTAAGCAAAAAAGCAAGGTGCAAACTAGCAAGTACCATGTTACCATTATGTTTTTAAAAGGAGAGACAGACACATATGCATAGATTACCTCTGGAAGAATACTTAAGAAACTGCTATCAGTGGTTACCTAAATGACCAGGAATCAAGAAATGGGAAGGAAATTCACTTTCATTGAATATCCTTTGGTACTATCAAATTTTTAATCTCATATTCAGGTACAAATTTATTTGCATATTTTGGTTACTAGTTATATATAAGACTAAATCCTTAATAAGTGGATTCAACATGAAATTAATTATATACCACAAAGAAATGAAAACATTTCCAAACATTTCTGGAAATATTTTCATGAAAAAGGTTTACAGGATAAGAAGTGAGAAAAACTGATGCACTGAAGACTTTATTACCACGATATTTAAATAAAGAATTTCATTTCCAAGTGTGAAATCATTTAGGGGGTATGTGTAAACTATAAGCTGACAACAGTGGTCAAGCTTAGCCTTTCTTTCCTAAGAAGAAAAGTTTGTGTAAATATCTAAGCAGCTTGAAATTGTCATTTTAAGGAAAAATGGAAATATTTTACAGTGAGTTTTATGTCTACTTGATAGAGAAACCAACATTTTCATCCAACCACTAATACACTAGTGTCAATATACAAGAATAATGAAATGTTTTTGTGTTTTAAAAACAATTACTAAAATGTAAGTCAGGATTTAATTTCTTTAGCCTGGCTTCTCACTTGTATCATAAAGGTCAAGGACATGGCAATGATAATGACTTCCAAATACAATCTATAGTTAATGTGCTTTCTAAGTAGGATACACACCCTATATACTCCTTATGTTTATCCCACTATCCCAACTGAATAGTATTACCCCCTGTCCCAAATATGTAACCTAAATCCAAATGGAGAAAGGCAGATCACCTACTACTTCTCCACTAGACTTACTTAAGTTACTTCACAAACAGCAAGAAATGATCTGCTTTCTCCACTCATCTGTTCCAAAACAAAGAACACACATGATGCCATCTTTGTATTTCTGTGCTCTGGAACAAGCACACTTAAAATCAACTCCAGGAGTGTTAAAGGCCCTCAAAAAATTAGGAATAATATCTTTAGTAGAAAAGAATTCAAAAGCATCCAGTTCCAAATAGTCCCTGAGCACACTGATCATTCCAGCAAATCTCCAGAGAGGTAATGAGTGAAAGGCACATTTTCTGCAACTCAAGGACCACTGCATAGTACTAGAGATGGTACACCAGCCAGGCTAATCAAAAGTTCTAATTGATGACATACTCCCTCTTCCAATGTTGAATCTTATGTGCTGGAAAAATAATGTTGGATGTAAACACAACACTTTCGACTAGAGGAGTGGCAGCTGGGGTACAACAATCCTTCCAATGGAAGATTCAAGAGCAAAAGAGAGCTTCAAGCCTCCTCTTCTTCCTTTTCCAAGAAATCAGTCAATGTTCCATTGTCAACAGGAATTAACAAATATTCTACTCCATCAGTTCCCTAAAAGATACAAGAACATCATGAATGAAATAGATCAAAGAAATCAAATCTAAGTATAAAAGTTAAGGTAAAAGGACAAACAGGCATATTTATGTATATTTTAAAACTGAGTTATAATTAAACCACTTTACTAGAAAAGAAAACTAAATAGAGTGGGGTAGGCAGGTAGGTATTCACTGTGTGAATCACTATGTGATTCAGATCCTTTATCATCCTGCCCTCTTCCAGAATCTGACACCTGATTTCTAGTTTCTTTTCCCCCCTCAACAAGATCCTTCCCACTGGCTTTTAAATATCTTCAGGTATCTCTCATTTTAAAATAGACTTCATTAGTTTCCTTCATTCCTCTTCAACTATTGCCCTACTCTGTTATCTTTAGAGAGAGAGAGAGAGCATTGTCTATATATCTGTTTCCTCAATCACCACACAGTCCAACCTAGCTATTGCTTCATTATGTCATTTCACCAAGGAATTCCATGCATATTTTCAGTCTTCATCTTTTTGGCCCCTCAGCAGCATTTGACACAGCAGACTATTATTCTCTCTTCCTTAAAAAGATGCTACTCTTGGCTTCTGTGACATCATATCTTGGTTTTCTTCCTAGCTCTCTGGCTATTTTCCTCACCTCTGAAGGCCATTAAATTTAAGACTTCTTGGCTTAGTTACTGGCCCTCATTCTAGGATTCCCTCCTATGCCTGATTTTAATTACAACCTGAATAAATAGGAATCATAACCTTGTATTTCCAGCCTAGGTTTCTCCTCTGGTTTCTTGCTCCAGGTACCCGACTGTCTAATTGACATTTCCACCTGGGAATCTCAAAGGAACCTACAGAGTTAAGTCGAAACTTACTGAGATCATTAGCTTATGATCTGTCCCCCACAAATGCTGCTTTTCCAGTTTCTCAATCAGTGATCCCACCATCACTCTTGTCAGGAATCACTCTTGATATTTTCCATATCCAATCTATCACCAATTCTGTCAATTTTGTTTGCTAAGTATATCTTGAATCCAACTAAGCTCCATCAGAAAAGTAGTTAGGTTTTTGCTTATTACTGTCACTTAATACTTAATGCAATATTTGATATATAGTTAGTGCTCAATAAATATAGACTGAATTTATAAGATGGAGGGGAAAGAGTAAGGAAAAGACTATTTGGTTCATACTGTATTTCTAATGGCCTATTCTCTGCAACAAAGCGGAGTACTTCTACATGTCTCTTTTCACAGAACTCAAATGACATACTAAAGGAATCCTCGAGACCCATCATTGAACATGTATCATAATCAGTCTGAGTCAAAGGTATACTTGTCCTAAGTAAATGATATGCAGTATTCCTGGCACACAATGCTAAAACAGCAGAATCTTACCTTCTTTGTTCTTATAAGTTTGTGGTCCCTGAATTCAGTTAACTGGGCTCGAAGTGTCAAATCACTATTGACAAGGAATGCTTCCCGACATTGCTGGTAAAAATCTTGAAAAGAAAGTCCTGGAGAAATTGAAAGGAGATGGGCACACATGTCAGCATTTAAGATATAACCCATACATAGATACCCATACTAGAGAACAGATAACAAGTGTTGCCAGCATATTATGCCAAAGCCATCAATAAAGACTGATTTAAAAAAGAAAAAACAAAAACAAAAAAAAACCCAAGCCAGGTGCCATGGTGCATGCCTCTGACTACAGCTATTGGGGAGGTTAAGGCAGGAGGATCATAAGTTTGAGGCCAGCCTGGTCAACATAGCAAGACCCTCTCTCAAAGTAAAATAAAAGCTGGCAGTGTAGATCAGTGGTTCAATCCCTACTACCCCAAAAAAGCAAAAAGCAAAACAACAACAAAAAAAACCCATGGAAGAAGCAACACTATCCAAGAGACAACATTTTTGGTGTTGTAACTTGTGGCCTGTAGTTTTTAAAGAGAACTGACTGCTGAAAGTAGTCAATTGTGACCAAGCAGAACATAACCCTGTGGACATTGTTTTTGCCTCCCCGTTTCCCACCAGGACCTACTGCATGCTAGGCAAGCACTCTACCACTGAACTATAAATCCAACCCCCTTTAAGGCATTGAATAGGCTACCCTTGAACTTTCTATCCTTCTGCCTCAGCCTCTTTTTTTTTTTTTTAATAAAGTATTATTTCATCTTTTTATTAAGTAGAGAGAACTGCAATTTATGCCTCAGCCTCTTGAGTAGCTGGGATTACAGGTCTTTGCTATTAGGCCCAGCCACTGGGGCAGTTTTAAACAGGGAGAATAAAGTTTGCTTTTAAAAAGGGAACAAGTAAGTCATGAGAACTTAACAATTACTAAAATATATGTTTACATTGATAAATTTTTTTTTTTTTTTTTTTTTTTTTTTGGTACTGGGGATTGAACCCAGGGGCACTCCACTACTGAGCCACATCCCCAGCCCTATTTTGTATTTTATTTAGAGACAGGGTCTCACTGAGTTGCTTAGGGCCTCACTAAGTTGCTGAGGCTGGCTTTGAACTCGCGATCCTCCTGCCTCAGCCTCCCAAGTGCTGGGATTACAGGCGTGCGCCACTGCGCCTGGCTACATTGATAATTTAAAAAAAAAATTGTTTTAGATGTTGATAGCCCTTTATTTTATTCTTTTTTTTATTTATATGTGGTGCTGAGAATTGAACCCGGTGCCTCATGCATGCTAACCAAGTGCTTTAACCACGGAGCCACACCCCAGCCCTACATTGATAATTTCTTCTTCTTCTTTTTTTTTTTTTTTTTTTTTTTGGCCAAAAGGGAAGGAAGATCATCTCCCAAAACACCTGCATGTGAAAAATATGTAACTGGGAGACACATATGCATAGTTATAGCACAGAAAATTTTTAAAGTAAGCTGTTTTGTCTTTCATTTCACATTGGCAAACAGTGTGTTCTGCAGTGAAATCTGTAGTGCTGCTTGAAAGTCTGCTATGTGGAGGACACAGTCATCACAGAGCAACCCCTTATTTTAGTGCTTTCACTAATTCCACAAAAAAGGAATTTAAGGAGTAAAACAAAAGTCACATGATGTAGTATCACAAATATTGGATACCAATATATGAAGGGTTATCCTGGTTATCCAGTTGATACTTTATGAGTAGCCTGAAAATCCCCCTAAAGAAAAAGAAAACAAACAGGAAGTCAAATCTAGAACAGTATCAAGAGATATCAGCTAGTAATAAGACAAAGAGAACGTCAAATATTTGACCTATCTGCCTTATCTTCTATTTCTTTCTCTAAGGAATACCATCCTTGGAAAAGGTTTTTTTCTTTTCTTTTCTTTTTTTTTTTGTTTCCTAAGTTTTTCAGTGCTGGGGATTGAACCCAGGGCCTTGTGCTTGCAAGTCAAGCACTCTACCAACTGAGCTATATCCCCAGCCCGGAAAAGCTTTTTTTATCTGAGTTTTTTTTTTTTTTTTTTTTTCCTGACTGCAGATTAGTTTTCCTACTAGAAAATTTGGAATATCTAACACCATCTAAAGAGGAAAACATCCTCCCATAATCCTAAGGTAATAGCTACTAACATCAGGCATAATCATATTGCATATGGTACTGTATCAAATCTTTCTGGAATGGGGCAAGGTGGAAATATATAAATTCATACATTTATGTACTGTGTGCACCATTTTATACTTCACCTTTTCTTTTTTTCCTTTTTTTTGGCACTGGGGACTGAACCCAAGGCACTCCACCACTGAGCCACATCCCCCACCCTATTATGTATTTTAGAGACAGGACCTCACTGAGTTGCTTAGGGCCTCACTAAGTTGCTGAGACTGGTTTTGAACTCGCAATCCTCCTGCCTCAGTCTCCCAAGTGCTGGGATTACAGGCGTGCACCATCGTGCCTGGCCACCTTTTCAATTACTGATTTTTCCCATGTCTTTAAAAACTCTTAAACAAGTTTTTGTTTTCTTTTTTGCAGTACTGGGGATTGAACACAGGGCCTAGGAGATACCAGGCAGGCACTCTACCATTGGGCCGTATCTCCAGCCCTTTTTATTTTCTTATTTGAGACAGAGTCTCACAGCTTTTTTGAGGCTGGCCTTGAACTTGTAATCCTTCTACCTTAGCCTCCTAGGTAGCTGGTATTGCAGGTTTGTGCTGCTGCTTCTAACTGGCTTGCTTTCTTTCTCTTAATCTATTCAGGTTTTATTTATTCTTAGGAAGGTTTGTTGTTTTTCAACACCTCATCTTATTAAATATGAGACAATTTTAGAATTTGATGCTTTGGGGAGGTATCATAATGCTCAATATATAATTAAAAATAACCATAAAATTTAAGTAAAATCTAAGCTGGGTATCACATTGCCCACCTATGCACCAACTACTCATGAGGTGGAGGCAGAAGGATTGCTTAAACCCATGAGTTTGAGACCAGCTTGGGTAACAGGTAAAACTCTACCTTGAAGGAAAAAAAAAAAAAAAAGAGTAAAATCTATCAAAATTCTGTTTTTTTCTCATGATAACCACTTACATTCTCTTATTCAGAAATTTAAAAATTTATTAAGGAAAAAATATTAGTACTCTTGTCAATTATTGGGCAGTTTGATAGATTAGTATTTAGTATTTTGCCTACTGCATAATTCCAGTACTGGTAATTGTTTTTATTGCTATTTCTTAATTATTTAAGTAGGGACTTTCATATATCACCAATAAACTTTGTAGTACAAACGATCAAATGTATAGAGGGTTTTTCTTTGTTTTGGTTTTTGTAGAGCTGATGATCAAACCAGCACCTTGTGCTCTACCACTGACCTAGTGCTCTACAACTGACCTACATCTCCAGTCCTCACCTGTATGGTTTTTAAAAAAAGAATTATGGTTTTCATTCTTACCTTGCATTAGGGGTAAGGCTTCGTAACACATGAGTCAGGGAACTAAGTGGCAGAGATCCAGACTGTTTAACCAGAAGAGAATTCTCATAGGAGGTTTCTTCAGTATAAGGACTATATGTAGTAGTTTCATACCAGAGCCAATTATAAAGACTTTGCTTTGCATGATCCCACACTACAGCAAGTTACCAAAGGAAAATTACAAATTATTTTCATGTTACTAGATTCCATTCCAGGAAAGAATGAGAAAACATTAAATAAAATGAATCCTGAATTTGTGTGTGGGGGGGCGGGGGGAGTACTGAACCTAAGGTCTTACACTTGCTAGGTAAGTGTTCTACCACTGAGTTACACCTCCAACCCTTTTATACTTTTTTTTTTTGGTACTGGGGATTGAACCCAGGGGAACTCCACCACGGAGTCACATCCCCAGCCCTATTTTGTATTTTATTTAGAGACAGGGTCTCACTGAGTTGCTTAGGGCCTCGCTAAGTTGCTGAGGCTGGCTTTGAACTTGTGATGGTCCTGCCTCAGCCTCCCAGATGCTGGGATTACAGGCGTGCGCCACCACGTCTGGCCCTTTTATACTTTTTATTTTGAGATATGATCTCACTAAGTTGCCCAGGATGATGTAACCTTTTTTTCCCCCCAGTAGTGTGGATTGAACGCAGGGCCTCAGTCATGCTAGGCAAGCACCTGTCCCCTGAGCTACATTCCCAGCCCTTCACATTTTGAGATAGTTTCACTAAGTTGCCCAACCTGGCCTTCAACTTGTGATCCATCCCCCTGCCTCAGCCTTCAGAGTAGGTAGAATTATAGGCTTATACCACTGCATTCAACTCTGAAATTTTTCATTTTTACCACTTCTCCATCCAAATCAGTAACTCATAATCTGATTTCATTGTTAGTCAATATCTAAATTCTTATTTGTAAATACAAATTAAATACCTCTCTTCAGCATGTGAATTTTTATTTTCAAGAATTATGTTCTAAATCAAATTGAGAATACCTAAATTTTTTGCAACATGTGTCTTTAAATATCTAACACAGGAAGCATATACTGGAAAACAGCAAGAAAACTTCATAAGATGGATCTCTCAAGAAAGAAAAATAGTAACTTTTAACTTACTGAGAGGTGCATTGAGGTGATCAATAGATGCTATTAGATATATGTTATGCAAGGATGACAACTGTCCAATAATTTGTTGGCTCTTATCTCCTCTCAACATCTGGCTATCCAAATTGTGGATAAGAAGGAAGAGTTTCAAGGAAGAATCTGAAAGGAAGGAAATCCAATTATTATTTTCAGGGCATATTTGTGAAGTCCCTATCATACACAGTACCTAGGTATTAAATAATATATTAAAATATTAGAGGATAAAATACAGATTGCTAGTTGGGTGTGGTAGGCCACAACTATAGTCTCAGTGACTCAGGAAGCTGAGGCAGGAGGATGTTGAGCCCATGAGTTTGAGATCAGCCTAGGCAAGATATCATGACTTCATCTTAACACCTTAAACAACCACAACAACAAAACCCCAAAACCTAAACCACCCCACAAAACAACACAAAACCCTACAATAGTAACAACAAAAACATGACTGCTTAGGGATATGCAATTTATTTGAAATGATAGGTCATTTACTTATAAAATAGGCAGGGCATTATGGTTAGCACTTGAGCCAGGTCCTATTGAAAGCAGTTTTAATATAGCAAGATTCATGTAACAGACTGGAGATGGATCTGTGCATGTGCCATTCCAAGGTGGGAGAAATGACAACAAAAAGAGTTCTTGTGAAGCAGTAAGATATCATATAGAAAATCCTGATTATCACAAAAGCCAAAGGAGAAGAAAAAAGGGGGTAGAGCTCAAGTATCAGGAAGTTGAGAGAAATACATAAAGGTCAATGAAGGGCTGGCATGTAACTCAGTGGTAGCGCGCATGCTTAGTATTTGAGAGGCCTTGGATTCAATATATAGTACCACATACAAAAAGTCAATGAAGAACAGGGTGAGGTGGTCAACACCTATAATCCCAGCTACTCAGGGGAGGGCAAGGCATGATTGCAAATTCAAGACCAGACTGGGCAACTTAGTGAGACCCTGTCTCAAAAACAAACAAACAAAAAAAAACAAAGCAAACTACCAAAAAAACCCCCAAAGGATAGGAATATAGCTCAGTGGTAGAGCCCCATTAGGTTCAATCTCCAGTACTACCAGGAAAAAAATGTTAGTGATGGAAGAACTTGGAGGATGGAGGTGTCAATATCAAGGAAGATAACAGAGAAAAAGAATAAGCCAAGGTCAATGGGTTTAGTAATGAAAAAATTACAGACAGCATGGTGGTGTACACCTGCAATCCCAGTGACTCAGGAGGCTGATTCAGGAAGATTACAAGTTTGAATCCTGTTTGGTCAATTTAGTGAGACCCTGTCTCAAATAAAAAGTGGAATGTCTTCAAAATCTCTGAAATCATATGAGAATTGAAAAATAATCATGTGGAAGGTCAGCAGAATCGGGTAAACTTTTTTAACCATTAAACCCAATGGCCGCCGGGCATGGTGGCACATGCCTGTAATCCCAGCAGCTCAGGAGGCTGAGGCAGGAGGATCACGAGTTCAAAGCCAGCCTCACCAAGGGCAAGGCGCTAAGCAACCCAGTGAGACCCTGTCTCTAAATAAAATACAAAATTGGACTGGGGATGTGGCTCAGTGGCCGAGTGCCCCTGAGTTCAATCCCCAGTTCCAAAAACAAACAAATAAACAAAAAACCCCAATGGTACTCGTATGTCTCTCAGGAGACCTGGTAAGAAACAGGAATACCTCATCTCATATGTGTGTGTGTGTATGATGGAAGACAATCCTTTCAGAAAGAGTAAACAAATTTCTTTTCCACTAGAATTAAATAAGAAAGAGAAGAGGCAAAAGGGGTTGAGGATATAAATCAGTGGGAGATATCCCAGTGGCGTGGGAGGCTGAGACAGGAGGATTGGGAGTTCAAAGCCAGCCTGAGCGATATCAGGCCATCAGGCAACTCGGTGAGACCCTGTCTCTAAATAAAATACAAAATAAGGCTGGGGATGTGGCTCAGTGGTTGAGTGCCCCTGAGTTCAATCCCTGGTACCCAAAATCAATCAGTGGGAGAGCACTTGCCTAGCATGCTTGAAGCCCCTGGTTTGATTCATGGCAGAGCAAAAACCAACCAATCAACCAACCAATGCCCCCAAAGCAAAACCAAAAGGAGAAAAAATAATGACAAAGATTCTGAGATGCCACATTTTGAAATACCCAGGTTCCTAGAATTCAACAATGTTAACACACACACACACAATGACTTAGGTATCTACTGTAATGATCATAAACAATATTGGGCTGTCACACAAGAATCTGTGATAAAGGGATAAAAGTAATGCTTTTATTATTCTACAAGTGGGATAATTTATTGGTATTAAATATTTAAATGAATGTTAAAAACTAAAAGGGGTCTAGAAAAATAAACCAAAAATTACTAAAGGGGCGACATATCATCATTGATTTTCAATTAAATAATAAGGTTGAAAGAATTAGAGACACACTAAACAGATTTTGTTTATTTTATGACAAACCTGTAGTGTTCCTGTAGTGTGACTTCAGAATCAATGAAAAAGGAATAAGCTTATTTTTAATTTTCTGATATGCTCATATAACCAAAACATTCACAGCACAAGAATAACAAAAGTCTTTTTCCCATTCCATAGATCTTAGTATGGTATATAAAATTTGCTCTCTCATACTCTTTTTAGAGGAGTGCATAAACCCAGGAATTAAACTCAGGGCCTAACACATGACAGGCATGTGCTCTACCACTAAGCTACATCCTTAGCCCATTATCTCAAGGAGTAATATTTACTCAGAAAATAGAAACGAGTGTTTTGTTCATTTTATTTTATATTTGTGCCAGGCACAGTGGCAAATGCTAGTAATCCCAGCATCTTGGGAAGCTGAGGCAGGAGGATCACAAGTTTGAGGTGAGCCTCAGAAACTTAGCAAGACCCTACCTCAAAAAAAAAAAAAAAAAGTTTCTTACAGTGCTAGGGATTGAACCCTGGGGACCTTGTGAGTGTTAGGCAAGCACTCTACCACTGAGCTATACTTCCAGCCCCCAAAATATGATTGTTTTATAAAAATATTAAACAATATAAAAATCTGTCAAAGATGTACCAACTAGAGGCACAAACCTGAAAGTTATAAGAGTCTATACAAATTTAAGACAGTAGGAGAAATTCTTTCAGTTAGGTGAAATTTATAGAACAAATTTATTAAAAAGAAACAAAGACATTATTTTAGAGAAATCTAAATCAGCATTAAGATAAATTGCTGAGCTGGGCGTGGTGGTACACACTGTAATCCCAGTGGCTAGGGAGGCTGAGGTAGGAGAATCATCAATTCAAAGCCAACCTCAGCAAAAGCAAGGTGCTAAGTAATTCAGTGAGACCCTGTTTCTAAATAAAATAGAATAGAGCTAGGGATGTGGCTCAGTGATTAAGTGCCCCTGAGTTCAATCTCTGGCACCCCCCCGCCAAAAAGGAAGTTAAGTTGCCGATAGGAAAAAAAATTTTTTCCCCCGTACCAGGCATTAACCCGGGTGTTCTATCAATAAACTATATTCCCATCCTCCCCCACTCTACCACCACTTTTTTAATGTTTTATTATGAGACAGGGCTAAGTTGTATAGGCTCGACTTTAATTTGTGATACTTTTGCCTCTTGAGTAGCTGAGATTAAAGGTATGTGCCAATATACCTAACTAACAATCCTCATTTCTGTGTATACAAGTACATAAATATGTAAAAGTGTTATGTTTAACTTCAACCCAAAACTGCAGATCATCTACTTCATGTTACCTTCTTTAAATTTGTTTATTATCCAGTCTAACTGGTCCAGTACACTTCGGAAAGTACCCATATGATCAAGGACTTCTTCTGTTATAGAATTCAAGATCTATATCATAAAAGTGCAAAGGTACCATATCAATTACAATTTATTGTCATACAGGATAAATACAACTAGTAAATCCTTTTACATGAATTAAAAATGATTTTTCACTGAAATTTGAAAAATTATTTCTAAAAAATCCTACTAGATATTTAAGTATATTTAATTCACTTTCCCCATACATTATGGCTAAAAGGAAACAGGAAAGTACAGTGAAGGTATAAAGATAATAGAAGAGAGCAGCAAAAACAAAAAACTGACAGTGAAAAACATTAGAAAAGTATAAACTTATCAAGGGAAACAGGATGTAAGTATAAGGACACTTTAAAGGAATGCTATATTGGTTCATATTCAGTATCTAAACGCTTTAAAGTAATTCTCAAAGCATGGAGATGAGTAATTGAAATAAATATAGTCTATGACATACATATAAAACTAAAGACTATTATTTATATTATAGAGTACCAAAATTACATAAAGGTATAATAAAATTGAAGACCCCAAAATCCTGTCCTTCAGAGAATTTCCATAGATATTTGGTGTATAGTAAACAAAGCTAATATTTCTTTAAGGTTTAATACATGTCAGTTACAAAAGTAGGACATTCAGTAATGGGGTTTTTAAACTATCCTCTGATTCAAAATGCGTGATCTTAAGCACTATGCAATCTAACTAGTTTAAGGGCTAAAACAAAAATTCCTTTAAATTTAATGTTCCATAAATGAGAAATAGCATTGTCATTAATGTGGGGGCATCATATAGCAGACAACATAATATTGTTTCCTTTAGCCTTTTTTAAACTTACTGATTTCACATGGATTCCAGGAAAGAAGCCATTGATGACAACATGAATGGAATCTTGCAGCATGGTGGTTCGAAACCTTTCTAGTAAATCTCTCTTAGAACCCAAACCATAAAGCACAATGTTGAACCCAAGGCTGTTAGGAAAGAAAGCACTCATGAAATTAAAGCTTAAAAACCTCTTATTGCCAATTTTATTATCAACTGATTTCTTTACTTTTAGCTTATAAAGACTACCAGAAGATTTGAGATGTAAAAATTGATTCCAAATTATGCAAGGGAAGGGAACCATTTTATTAGTCATTTGAAAGCTTATAGTTTCAACTTCTTCAGTAACTTTCTCTCTAGGGCCATTACCTCTCAAGTGACAGATGCCTAAAGACAAAAGAGACCACGGTCAGTAAAGACACTAAAAAGTTTAACAGCTTAAAGCAGAGTTGAAATTGATAGACTAAAGTGGAAATGTAAGCAGAGAACTCATAACAAAGGTCTTATTAAATCATAACAAGACGTAAATTAGACTTTATTCCAAAGACAATGAGCACTTAAAAGTAACCAAAAAGGTTCTCAGAAGGAAAGTAGCATGATCTTTTTAGAAAGATCACACTGGCTATTTCAAGGGTAATGATGGATAGGAAGGAGGAACAAAACTGCCAAAGATGAAAGACCTGAATTAGCTGTCATAAAGAAAAATGTAAGGTGTTAAAGAGTTTTATATGGAGTGCAATCAATAGGATTTGGAGAGAAATTAATGTGGAGGAAGAGGAAAAAGAACTATTAGTTTTCCGCTCTAGACATGAATTCACCATACTGGATAAGGGCAGGTAGGAGTGACGAGTTTCAAATGAACTCAATTTTATGTATGTTGAATTATTCACATGGCATCCAAGTGTAAAGTTCCAACTTACATTCAGATATTCACATCTGTTACAACTGAGTGAGGTCTAAGTTGGAGGTAACAATTTTGACAGTTATTCACACACTTAACAGCATTAGAAGAGTGGAGTGAGTGAATGAGACCGCCCAAACATCAAACACCAGGGTGGAACTAAATCTAGCTCCATGACTTTTTACAGAGGTCAGTCAGACAAAGTTATGTGATGCCCCATGGCAATTCATGATAGCCTAGAAATAAAAGGAGAGAGATAACCCTTGAAGACAGAGATTAGGAAGCTCAAAGAAACAGAAAGAATGGGGCAAAGAAATTCAGACAACTAGCAATTCCACTGAAGTAGCAGACCACAAGGTCTAGAATGGGAAGCAAAGTAAATCAAGTCATCTGAGTTAACTGGCAAAAGAAAGAATTGGTAGGCAAGGGGACAGGATTTGAGTAAAGAGCTGCTATACAAATTTATACTCCTCATATCCACAGTTACTGAGAAAAGTGGAGGTCCTTGCAGGAAAGATAATCATTTTCTTTCCAGCATAACCTCTGTATACACTATTGTCGAAATAAAACCAGGATCAATTAGGGATAACTATGATTATTTCTATGGTCTTACTGTTTGGTGGATCTGCCCTATTTAGCCCTATTGACTATGCAACTATGAACATGCAGCTATATTTATATTAGTGTACATTTTAAGCACTTTCTTATGTTAAGGTCCTTTTAAATATAAGTATAAAAGTAAAAAGACAATATTATAACTTGATTTTAATCACTCTTCTAGGTATTTTATTTATTTATTTATTTATTTATTTATTTATTTATTTGCGGTGCTGGGGATTGAACCCAGGGCCTTGGGCTTGTGAGGCAAGCATTCTACCAACTGAGCTATATCCCCAGGCCTCTTCTAGGTATTTTAATGGAAATTTAAAATTTAACCTGAGGCATCTGAAAAATAATAAAATTGAAAAAGTATTCTAAGAAATAATTTTAAAATGATAAAATGTTCAAAGAATAAATCTTGTGACATTCTTAAAGTATATGTATATAGAATTATATTAAAAGACAATAAATACACATTCTTTCATTTTAGGAACTTTACTACAGAAAACTAGATTAAAATATCGATACATTTATTTATGTTGACAACGCAAATTTTTAAAAATTGTAGAATTTCTGCACTCATATAATAAAATAACTTCCCTCTTTTTGAGTCATAAAATTGGGAAAATACCTACTTTTAATTTATTTATATGTATAAATACATCAAGTTATTTATAAAAATAAAATTATATTACTTGCTTTTAACAAAGACAAAAAAATATATTTATTTTGCAAGGATTTGCTATGATAATAATACTTACTGTAACTGTAGCATCCATTTATGAAATAATTTCTCATATTGTTGATTTAATTGTTTAAGTTCAGCAGAAAAGGAAGGAGAAACCTTGCTCAACAAGTTACGCAGAGTTTGCTTTAAAAAAATTGAAAAATTGAAAAATTTTTTTAAAAAGGAAGAAAATAATACTCAAACCAATCAGTCCAACTAAAAATATTTCCTTAGAGGTTGAGGTTAGAAGAGGCCATTAGTGCAAATATTAACTTTAATCAGGTTTTTAGAAATGCATACAACTGAATGAATACACACAATACTGCAAATATGACTTAAATGTTTGTTTTCCTAAAAATCTTTAACATTTTTAAGTATATGTAATAATAGTATAAAACATTTGCTAAGTTTTGTCCAGACCCATTTAAATGTTTATAAAATATAAAGTTTTAATTTTCAAAAAGATGGTAACCATAAAGAGATGATGATGAAGTCTGCCTCCGAGCATGAACAGACAGACTTTAAAAAAACCATGAATCAAAACCAAAAAATAAACAATAAATCTAGCTCAGTGGTATAGCACCTCCCCATCAGCATGTGTAAAGTCCTGGGTTAGACCCCCAACATTATGAAAGTAAAAACAAAAACAAAAAAAGCACCAACCTATGGATTTGAAAAAATGTAAAATGTCTAAGGTAACTCTTCAACACTACTTCTCAGAAAACATTAAAGGTTCTTTATAATTTACCATTAACATGAGTAAATGTGAATCACTGTTGCTTTACAAAAAGCTATTTTCTAACAAATCCTTATCATTGATAAGTATGGCAAATATTCATCTATCTATACATCTACTAGTCTTTCATTTTGTTTTGGTTTTTGGTACTGGGGATTGAACCCAGGGGCACTTTATAATACTGAGCTACATTCCCAGTCCTTTTTTTAAAATTTTGAGACAGGGTCTCTCACTAAGTTGCTTAGGGTCCTGCTAATTTGCTGAGGCTGACCTTAAACTTTGTGATCTTCCTGCCTTAGCCTCCCAAGGAGGTACTGAGTTATAGACTCAGTTCATTTTTGTTTTAATTTTATTTTGAGATAGGGTCTCTCTAAGTTGCTGAGGGTCTCACTAAATTTTAGTTTTGAAGGCTGATCTCAAACTTTCAATCTTTCTGACTCAGGCTTCCAACTCAATGGGATTATAAGTGTGTACCACCGTGCCTGGCTAAACATGGCAAGATTTTAGTAACAGTAATATAAAAAAATTGAGGAAGACGGGGCACAGTGGCTCACACGTATAATCCCAGAGACTTGGGAGACTGATACAAGAGGGTCCCAAGTCTGAGGTCAGCCTTAGAAAACTTAGTGAAACTGTCTCAAAAATATTTTTTCAAGTGAGGAGAGGTCTGGGGATGTAGCTCAGTGGTAGAGTGCCCTTGGGTTCAATCCTTAGTACCACAAAATCAAAACTATACTGATGGGGACGTGCTGCTCTGTACCCAAAGTTTGGAAATTCGTGCTATCGAATCAAACATAATTTATTTTTTTAAATGAAAACTCTAGCAAAAACCTGTGTATGTATATTTACTCTGGTACTATCATGTTTCCATGATGCTTAATATATTTTCTTTTAATCCTGCAGATTAGAGTTATAATCAATATTCCAGGTGTTCTGGCCTATACAGTTTTTATTTTTCCACATAATTAAAGAATAGGACTACTTTTTAGTAAAACTGTTAAATAGGTAGTTCTTAAAAAATCTCTCTCACCCCTTCTGATGTCCGGAGTCCTGAAGAAGTAGAGAAAGCATTTTGTAATTCTTATGCTAGAATATCTGATATATTTCTAAGTATTTGTCCTCAGGGTATGAACTCTAGAATGCTTATTCTCATCAATGCACTTTGATTTCAAATTTTAATATTCATGGAGAATGAATATTAAATATTCATGGACTACAGGCCCCAATGCTTAACCCCTCCCTGTATCCATATCCTTTATTTTCATCCAAGTGATTTTTTTTTTAAACAAGTGACTTTATTTATTTATTTATTCATTTTTGTGGTGCTGGGGATTGAACCCAGGACCTTATGCATGTGAGGCAAGCACTCTACCAACTGAGTTATATCCCCAGGCCAAATAAATGACTTCTTAAAAAAATAAATTTTTTGGACACAATGCCTTTAGTTTTATGTGGTGCCAAGGATTAAACCCAGTGCCTCACATATGCTAGGCAAGCGCTCGGCCACTGAGCTGATTTGTTGTGGCCACTAGAATGAGGCAGAAATGACATTGCCAGTTTTGAGTTAGGCTTTAAGAGATCATGTGTTTTATCACTTCTCTTAAACTTCTGCCATTCTCATGAGAAGAACATGCTTCAGCTGGCCCACTGATCCCATGAGAAAGAAAGACATGGAATAGCCAGGCGCAGGGGCACCCGCCTGTAATCCCGGTGGTTTGGGAGGCTGAGGCAGGAGAATCACAAGTTCAAAGCCAGCCTCAGCAAGGGCAAGGCACTAAGCAACTCAGTGAGATCCTGTCTCTAAATAAAATACAAAATTGGGCTGGGGATGTGACTCAGTGGCCAAGTGCCTTGAGTTCAATACCCGGTTCCAAAAAAAAAAAAAAGAAAGAAAAAAGAAAGACATGGAACAAATATTAGATTAGCCAATCTCCTGTTAACAGATGGACACGAGAAATAAATGCTTACTGTCACATATTTGTGATATTATACTGGTTAGCTATACTATGTCTATAAAGAAAGGTCTTCCCCCTTTCTTTTCTGAAACAGGTTGTTTTTTTCATCCTTGTAGATATCTTTTTGCCTCTAGGTCCTACTTTGATCCACGTATTCTTCTCCTATATTACTTACATGAAAATACAAGCTCTAAGCAAACATTAATATCATCTCTTCCTTGGAACAACTGAGCTTTTTGACACTTAGTTATCTAGTCTCTAATCTGACTCTTCATACCAATCAGTCAGGTGATAAAAATCTAAAAATCCCCTAAACTGCACAGCACCATGTTACTCAGGTTATAGAACTTTACCCTACATTCTCTTATTTTTCTTCTGTCTCAAACACTGTCGAAAGCCCTGTGTACCTTAGAAAATTCATTAAATTCTAGTTTGCAGAGTATAGTTCAAGAATCCCTAATCCAGAAAATGAAAATGTGAAAATTTCCAAAATCCAAAACCTTTTCAGTATTCACATGATGCCATAAATAGAAAATTCCACACCTGAACTCATGTGAGAGGTCACAGTCCAAACAGAGTGCACTAAAAATATTGTATAAAATTATTTTCAGGCTATGTGTATGTAGGAAACATATCAATAAATTTTGGGCTTAAGAGTTAGGTCTCACCCACAAGGTATCCCATGTTTAAAATCTCAAAATATCAAAATCTGAAACACTTCTAGTCCCAAGCATTTTGGATAAGGAACTAAATTTATTTAATAAAATCTTAATAATCTTTGAAAACATACAGTCTCTTCTTGACTTAGATTATCAACCCCACTTTCTATTAAAAATGTTTCTTACTCTGGTGACTGTCTCCTCTTCGGGGAAGTATCAGTCAAAAGTTAAATAAGTATAGCTATATGGTATGTTTTGAAAAATGAGCTACACAACAACCTTGTTACCTTACTGCACTGGGAAAATTTTCTACAATATCATCAAGCATTATGTCCTCTTAAGTTTTGCCAAGTTTGTAAATGATAAAAAGTCAGATCAAAGTCTGTTTTATGACCAATGTGAGGTTTAATGAATGTCAGCCTAATGGTACGTGGATATCAAGGAACTATGACTCTGATGATTATTATAAATTCTTATGAAATGAAAAAAATGACAAAAAATGTATAATTATGTTATGTCAAACAGAATTCTAAACCAGTGAATTACTTACCATTTATATAATAAATATGTAATAATTATAACACATTACTTTTGTGTTTTATCAGGACAATAATTTTGCTTGTGTACACTTCAAATTTGTTACTAATGCAGTCAAATTTTCAGGTCATAATAAGAAAAATTTGGTACTAACATATTGTACAGCATACCTGATCCAGTTTTGCTCTCTTTAACTTCTGCAGTGTTCTATCAGAGGTTAAAACTTTTGAACTGCTGTGAGCTTCAAAATATTCTTCTACTAAGTCATTCTGAAAGTGAACAGAATAAAGTCAGTTCTAAATAGCTTCAGATATTTGCATTTTATCAAAATTCACAGTTTGATTAGTCTGAAATGGGACTAGGACACATAAAATTATTATTTTTTTCTTTTTTGAGACAAGGTCTCGCTATATTCCCCAAGCTGTCTTAAGCTTATGGGCTCAAGTAATCCTCCTGCATCAGCCTTCCAAATAGCTAGAACTACATGTGCAACACCATACCAGCTTAAAATTCTTTATCTGTGTGTGTATACACATATGTATATATATTTGTGTATTTGTGTGTGTGTGTGCATATAATTTTCTTTTTTTAAATTTTCAGACAAGATCTCACTAGGTTGCCTGAGCTGGCCTTAAACTTGTAATCCTCTTGTTTCAGCCTCCAGAGTAGCTGGGATTATAGGCATATCACTTATTATTTACACAGACTTCTACATATCAACAATGTTACAAAAACAAGATTATACAAAAAGGGATATACTAAGAAGTTTTGCTAACAACTGCCCAATCAGTATTTATTTAAAACTTCATTCTTATACAACTGAATTGAGAAGTCACCTTTTGCCTGTTGTATAGTATTGATTCAGAGTCCAGAAGGGAAAACTTGAAAATAGAAACAAATATATGTGGAAATTTACATGTGAGGCTGAGAAAACTACAGAAAAGTGAAGAATAAAACTATGTTGACTCCTCCTATGGATCTTTTCTGTTAGGGTAATTACCTTTGAAGCATTATATTTAATTTTTCCTTAAGGTTAAAAGTCTCTCTTCACTTACTGTTTTATCTCTTTTCATTTTCTTAGAAGGTGTTCCTTTACAAACAGGAGCCGAAACTACTCTATTCTGAACTTGAATCTTTTGGCTGAGTATGACTGCATTAGTGGTCTCTTCATTCTCCTGTGCAACCCCTTCATCATCCTCTGAGTTGGAAGCAGAATATTCACTTTCACTGTCAGAATGAGACCTTGGCACTATGGGTGGGGGAAGCAATTGGGAAAGTTTAACAAGAGAGTCATTGTTGGGCAATGAAAAGAGCACAGGTTTTGAAGTAAGGGACTTTGAATTCTTGTTTGTCATTACTTGCTCATGATATCATCAAAGTTAGTCCCATAAATTCTCTGAGTACCAGCTTCCTCATTCATCAGATTCAGCTAGTAGTATCTAATTTAATAAACCATTGTGAAAATCATGTTGAAATGTATCTAAAGCAACTAATAATGCCCAAAATACAGGAACTGGTAAAACTATGAACCATAACTAATACCATTTTTCTTTTTCTTCCTTGCTAAAAGAACTTCATTTCTGTAAAATGTAGTAATGTGCTCCAATCTAGGGGATGAATCATGTTAATCATCTTTTCCCTCTGCTCGATGCTTGCTTTCCCAGCCTCCCTTGCATCTAGGGCTGGCTACATAACCCTTTGACCAATGAGCCTTGAGGAGAAATTTGTTGGAAGCTTCTGGGAAAGATATTCCTCATTTGTGGAAGAAAAGTCCCTATTTACACCTATAACTTAAAACTATGGAAGCTATTCATCAATAAAAGGATCAAAACTAAAGATGAAAAATGTTGATGGCAGACTAAAAAGATAAGAAGAACCTGGGCCATTAATGACACTGTTGAGTTACTATATCAAACAAGGAACTTAAACCTCTAGATCTCTTATGCTATAAGCCAATTAAATGTCTATAGCTTAAACCAGTACTACAGAATTTTCTATTGTTGCCCACTGAAAATACCATCCTCACTGATATAGCACTCAGTAAATGACAGCTACTAATCCATAAAACCACTCCATCCCAGAATTGATTCAAGAGTTTTTATATATATATATATATATATATATATATAGTTACTGTACTACATATATATAGTACATATATATGTACTATATATAGTACATATATAGATATAGTACCTAAGGTTAGATACAGCCCTCTAGTTGATCTTTAGGAATCTCCAGTTTGAAAACATGAACATATCTTTCTTTCATGAAAAGAAATAGCAATATGTGGTTATTGTAATTATTATAATAACAAAAAGTAATAGCTAACAGTTGGTAAGCTTGTACCAAGGTCAAACACTACAATGAGTATGCCTATTTTACAAATGAAAAAAATTGAGTCACAAAGAGATCCCAGTAACTGATGAGCCAAAGATTAAAACCCCAAGCAAAGTCTACAACCTTTACACTTAACCATTATTGACCCTTACTTAGATGTTATTTTTTATTAAAACTTCATGTAAAAGGAAAAACATACCTATTAATCTTTTTCTTAGACTACGAGGTGGTGTTGACAGAAATTCATTTTGGTCACTGTTCTGTTTAAAAATAAAAAAGCATGATAGTTAATAAAATGGAAGTTAATGACTGATTAGAGGGGAAAATGATAGAAAACAATCCTTTAATAAACTACATTTGTTGAAACAAAGAACAAACACAATATAAAAATAACAACAAATACAAAATATATTTTACAATAACAAAAGCAATATAAAAAATTCCAAAGGGCTACTACAGAGTTTCTAGGAACTGAATTCCAGACATCTGCAAACAATGCATGTACTTCTCTTATTACATGAAGAAAGAACATAAGTATATGGGTCTTTTGAACCATACATATCAGGTTGACAGAATACAGTTTTAAAGAGGCAATAATATGTAGTGCTGATGAATATGAAAGTAAATAGAATATGTTTTGTATATGGCAATGGATCTTGTAATGCACTAGAAATTTTTTAATGTTAAAGTATCACATTCTTAGCTCAGTGGTAAGAGTGTGTGACTAGCATGCTGAGGTCCTGGGTTCAAATGCCAATTCTGCTAAAAAGAAAAAGGAAAAGAATAAAACTATAATAACCATAATAATATCATTGAGCTTCTATCAATCAGTTTATGAAGTATATTGCAAAGTATATTTCAAACATTTTGATCAAAATCGTTATTCTTTTTTACTTTTTGCCAACTTAACCCAACATGTGTATAACTGAAAAGTTATGAAATAATACTTATAAAATAGAAATTTTATATTTCATTTTACTTTTTTAAATATAGGTGTGTCTTACTAAACTGGTTTCAAGATTGAAAATTGAGAAAACTTGCTTCTAAACAGCTTAATTATTAAGTCTGAGAATTTAGAACACTCATGTTAAAATAACTATTTTAGATAATGCTTTCCCAAAAGGCAAGACTAATTGATAACTTCTCTGTTACATGAAATTTCTGCAAACTAATCTACCTTTACAGTTTGCTCATTTGAACAAACTGTTCTCCCATGAGGACAAAACATTATTCCACAGAGCAAACACCTTATTCATTTTATCAAACAAGTTCAATTGTCAAGACACACCTTCTCTTAACTATGTTAACCAATCCTAAAATATCATGTTCCCTGTTTTGCCCAATCCCAATCAGTTCTTCATCTTGAAAGACATGCCTTAAAAATCACCTGGGCTCAAATCCTCAAGCTCGATAGATACAATTCTCTTAAACTTCCTCTTCTAAGACAGCATACTAGGACTCTCATGGTGGCGTACCTTATTATGGCAGGGAACTTTGATGGGTTTTCCAATGGTCTTTTGGGGGAAACGACAAGATCGACTAATGTACTGTGATATATAAGTTGAAAAATAATGCTCTAATGTATCTCAATTTTTGCTTGGTTTCTAATTAGCTTTTTCTTTTATAGTGATATACAAGACACAACAAAGGAAAAAAAGCATCATTAAAGACAAAGGAGAGCCATGCACAGTGGTTAACGCCTGTCATAGCAGCTACTCAAGAGGCTGAGGCAGGAGAATCTCAAGTTCAAGCCTAGTGTGGGTTGTATAGTGAGACACCATCTCAGGAAAAAAAAAAAAAAAAGAAGAAGATAAAGGAGACTCTGATATATGTAATCCTACACTTAGACTTGCCTAATAGGACATTAATGCAAGGCCATAACGATGGTCTTAAATGTCTATACTAACTTTTTATCTAAGGGATTCCCTACCTAAGCCTGTACATAGCCTAGGCATATATAAACCTATACAGAGCAAGACCTGGATACATCCCACTCACTCATATACTCAGTGTCCTATATTCCCCCATAACTATTTGGGTTTGCCCAAATCCAGGCAGGATCATAGTGAAAACACCAAAACATAAAGTATGAGATAAAAATTATCAGTTCTTTTCAGCTACCCTGTAATGAATATAGTTAAACCAACTTAGTTTTCAAATGTAAATTAAGTGATAGGTTAATAGATTTAATGGATCTTGAGATCAATCTCTCCATGAAACAACAGAAAATTATATATAAAAGCAAAACAAAACACATAAAATTCCCAGGCCAGCTCTAAGTTAAAAATACCTAGGAATAGTTCTGATACAACAGAAAGAGAACAGTTAAGTCCAGAAGACCAGGCACATTTTCTAGTTTTACTCCTTCTGAGTTAGGTGAATTTGGACAAGTCACTTTACCTCTCTGAACCTCAATTTCTTCATCTAAAAGTTAAATATTGTATTGGGGATGTAGCTCAATGGTACACTGCTTCCCTAGAATGTGAGCCCCTGGGTTTGATCCACAGTACCACACACAAACAAATAATAATAAAATTTAAAACTAGGTGTTTGACTGACAAATACCTGTAAATTACACATATAAATTAAGAGATGAAATGCCTAGCCGGGCGCGGTGGCGCATGCCTGTAATCCCAGCAACTTGGGAGGCTGACGCAGGAGGATCGCTAGTTCAAAGCCAGCCTCAGCAACTTAGCGAGGCCCTAAACAACTCAGTGAGACCCTGTCTCTAAATAAAATACAAAATAGGGCTGGGGATGTGACTCAGGGGTGGAGTGCCCCCTGCATTCAATCCCAAGTACCACGAAAAAAAAAAATTGCCTATTGTTCACATCTTACTTAGTAACATTAAGTTTTTGCTTATTTTTAGTTAACTGCTTACCTTCAGCTGGACTTTGTCTGAAGCAGAATGCCCTAAATGAAACAAAAAAAAACATGACTTACTACAAATACTTACACTTTTCATCATGGTCTACTTTTGTTAAAAGCAAAGCTGTAGTTTTTACATAGAAGCCACCACATACTATTGAATCTCAACTGCCATTCCACTAGAGGTTAAATTATCACTATTAATGTCATGACTACTCCCATTAGTGATAGCTACCTCCTGCATGTGCATAACATTCTAACACACAAACACATAAATGGAGCCTGAGTTCATGACTTCTGAACTCCAAACTCCTTATTTTACTTAATAATTGCCAAAGATAAGTCTTCCATGAACAACTGGCTAACTCAAGGAAATGACGAGGGGATATCAAGACTTTTCTTAGTTGGTGCTGTCAATATGCACAACTTTAATTAGGACAGAGACTTTTCCTTTAATTGACTGGTAAATATAGGTATATAAAGATACATTAGATACTAACTGCATTTTGTTGAATGAATGTTCAGAATAGAAGAAAAGACATGAAAATTCAAGTGGATAAGAAAAAAGTAACATACTCTTAATGTGAAGCATCTATAAAAACTCTCTTCAAAGAACTGAGGTGAGGTCTTACCCTTGCTACTTTGAGGAATGTTTATTGTAACTTCAGGATCATTCTTCAAATTGAATGAAACAGTTTTTTTGGTTGTTTTTGCTAGTTCTGAAGCTGCAACCAGACAAACAAATATATAGAAAAAATGTTTTAATGAACAACAGAAAAAGAAAAAAGTCTTATTTCATTTACATGGTTTTAAGAAAAAAAACTGCCTACTACTTTTATCAAAGATAAACTCACCCATATTGAGCACTATTTTTATCTTTATTAATGTCTCCCCAGCATCTTAAATCTTTCAATTATCCACAAATTTCTCAAAAAACAAAATACAAGTGACTTTGACCTTATTACTTTCTTGATCATATTCTCTTTGCCATCAAGAAATTAATACTCCTTCCAGATCTTACCATATATCCTGGAGGCATATCTTCACTAAGGGGCAGAAGGGCCAGAAAATAGGATCTAAAGGTAAGTGAAAACTACACACACTCAAATTATACTTAAAATCTCCTAAATCACCCACAAAGTGTGGTATTCTTTATTTCATGTCTAAAACTCTACAATATATTTTGTAATTTATAAAATAGAATATGGTGTTGAACAGATGGCATTTTCTTTAGTTAAATATCAGATAAAATAACTGGCTTCTCTTAGGGGACATTTTAAATTAAAAAATGCAGTATTTATTTTCATGATGCTCACAACACTTGCACTGTGAAAGGCATGTAGAAAAGGAGTCTAAATGAAGGAATAGATTTACATTTCTCAAGTTTCCACTCACACTTGGACGTTGCTTACTGAGAATAAAGTACACACAACTACCTCAGTCCTTTTCTTCTTGAAATGGAGAAGATCCAGTTGAATCTGAATAAATTAAAGCCATTTTCCTGGCGCCTAAACCATTCCTAACTCTGTTCCCACTTGCATTCTCAAATCTTGAAAATAAAAGATTCTCATGACTCTCTATAAATGCACTGGCTTCTTTTTTCTTGCAGGTGCCTGGATGAATCATGCCTTTTTCTCTTACATCCCTTTCTCCATCTTCCAAACAAATTCCATTGATTCTTAGTCTTCCGTAATTCAGTAGGATTTTTAAAAAAGCTTTCCTTAAAATCATTCCTCCATTTGCTTCCCATAGACATTACCCTGGTGCCCTGCTACATCTATTTTCCTCATCCTGCACAATAACCTAGGCATGCCTTATGACTCAGTTCATGGCTCTGTCTTTACACCAGAAAAAGGTATCATTTTTGGACTGCAAGATGCTGATCTATAGGATAAAGGGAGAAAAATTCTCATATCAACAAAGAATCCCATAATACGAGGCAACTTAGCTGAGATCATTTTGGTTTTATATTGAAACAAAAGCTCTCTGATTATGAATAACTATTAAACTACAAAGAAAACAATGAGAATAGCAGGAAAAGGTAGAACAAGATAGTTGTCAATGTGAGTACAGAGCGGCAAATACTTCTTGGGTGACTCAAACAACACTTGTAGTAAGTAGCAGGGACAAGGTACAGTATAATTATCTTTCCCTACAGTCTCTTTTCCTCCTATAGTCCCTATCAATTTTCATAGTACCTTTATCTATCAAGACCTTAAGTCCAGAAATCTCAGGATCATCCTAGAACCCAGCTTTCTTACACATATTCCTTTATATTCCTTCTCCCTTTTATTTACACGCACACACATGCACACACACACACATTTCACCCCCTCAATACTGGAGATTGAACCTAGGGGTGCTCTACTACTGGGCTACATCCCCAGTCCTTTTATTTTTTATTATTTTTTTGAGACAGGGTTTTGCTAAGTTGCCAAGGCTGGCCACAATCCCGAGATCCTCCTGCTTCAGCCTCCCAAGGTGGGATTAGGGCATGCACCACCAGACACCACCTTTATCCCATTCTTGACTGGGTCTCTAGTTCATCTCGTACCCCTATTCCCACAGCTCCCAATTTGTCTGTTTAGACTTCAAGAGTAGCCAATTCACATTGCCACCATTGGCCTTAGAAGATACAGATCTGATCAGGGAACACCTTTACTTAAAACCATCTGATAACTTCTCCACACCTTATCCATAGAAGAAATATACACTCCTTTGCTTGATAAGGCCCTCCCTTATCCAGCCCCTAAAACTTATCTTTACTACAGTCCACTTTGCAATTTGTGCTTCAACCATACCTCATGACTTGCAGGTGCCTGGTTGAATCATGCCTTTATCTCTTACATCCCTTTCTCCACCTTCCTGACAAATTCCATTTATCCTTGAAAAACTGATATCACCACCTACAGAATATTCCTTGATATGTCCTGAGAGGATGCCTTTCTACTTTAGCAGCCACTGTAGCTTGTACACACTCTATGGAGGCTGCGTAATAAGAGTGAAGGGTGTAGGTTTTGAAGGTAACCAGGCTGAGATCTAAACCTGGCTCTGCTACCATGTGATTTTTTGTACAAATTAAAGGCTTTTCTAGACAGATAGACAGACAGACGTATATATAAAGCACTAAGCACAGATTATGGAATACAGCAAATGCTTGATAATAACTGCTATAATTATTACAGCATTCATTAAAGAGTACCTTTTTGTTTGTTTTAATTTCTATTAATAGGTACAATCTTACCAATCTGTGGAGAATTGTCTTAGTCATTTCGGTATTCTCATTTCTCCATAGTAGAAGATCAACAATCATTGAATAGTAGCTTCATTATACAGACTTTCAAATACTGCTTGTGAATTATTTAGCACTATAAGCACTAGTAGAAACATGCATGTCACTACCCTCCTTTCACCAAACCTTTTCTTTATTAAAATCGTACCTGTTATTGCTTACCTTTTAATTACAAATTAAGAAGTATCTGTATGTCCTGTCCAACCTGTATACCTTCTAAACTCCTTTCAGTGTCAGTCTTCAACGTATCTTCACCCTCCCAGGCTTAACGACCAACATACCTCTACAGTTTCCTAAGGAGCCCAGTCTCTGAGAATCCTTCTCAATACAATGTTACAGCAGAGCTGGGTGGTCACAACAGAAACTGTCTAGCTCCAAGAGCTTGAACTATTTACTATCTGGACTTCTAATCAATAAATTCATTTCAGAAGATAATCAGCGGGCAAGCCCTACTCTACCCAGATGTATACCATCATTACTTCAATTTGCCCAAAATTTGTCTTAATCTCTTTTATATAAATCTCCTTCTCAATTTTTCAACACCTGTTGAAACATGGGGGTTAGTTTAAGCTCAGGTTTTATTTTTGTTGCTGTTCTCTAAAGTGTTCCCACAAGCTGTTATTTCTTTCATAATGTCTTTTTTTACAACTGATAGGAATACTCTTTATTACATTTCTAAATCTCTGGTCTAGGGCCAAAATTAAATAATGCAATAATGTAATGCTTTTTTCCTGATTTCCTTATTCTGAGCTATGCTATTTATCAGCACCTTTCAAAGTATGTGATCCATAGGCAAGTACCAGTCTATAAACTTTGTGGTTCATAAGTATAGAAATTAAGAATAAATACTTAGAAGCTTCCATAGTTATTTGATATTGCTGCAATATCCAAGCTTATGAACATACCAAGGGACCAGTTTGAGTACTGTTAAAGGCATGTACATTCAACTTGACACGCTGATTACAACATGAGCTATTTTAAGGTTAATTTGTTAACCTCAACCCAGAAGTACATAAAATCTGAACTCCCTTTATTCACCAGAAGTGTTTCAATTTAACCACAACTTTATAGGTTATATTGTTGGATCTGGCTTCTTATAAAAGATTAAAGATGAATTTTGAGACTACATCATGAAATCATTTTTAACAGAAGTTAAAAATTAATGCCCTAAGTTTGCAGATATTGCTTAGAAAGCTAACATCAATTTACCTCTGAAAAACTTTTTTCTTCTATGAGTGTTGTTAAAGTTTAGACAAAAAAAGAAAAAAGAAAAGCTCACTTGTTAAATATAAAACTTTACTGATTATCTGTGTTAGGGATCCACAAGCTATAAGCTACTGGACCAAATCTACCCTTCCATTTATTTTAAGTTTTATTGGAACACAGTTATGCCATTTGTTATTTATTACTGTGGCTACTTTTGAGCAGTTACCCACATAGCTGAAAATATTTGCATTCTGGCCCTTTACAGAAAAAGTCTATTGATCTTTGCTCTATATTAATCATGACTAATCATCACTTTCAATAAAAGTGTAGAGTTTAAATAATTCCTTTCTTGCTCCTATTTTACATTTGTTCTGATGATATTAAGTAAATGTATAATTTAAATGTATAGTGATTGAATTGATAATAAAAATTAGGGCATATATTTGGTGCCTTTTAATTTTCTTTTTTCAATCCTATTTTACACAACAAACTGGTCTATAAGTAGTTGGAAATTTTAAAATAAAAGTGTTAGGGCTGGAGTTGTAGCTCGTTGGCACAGTGCTTACCTAGCAAGTGCCAGCCCTGGGTTTTGTTCCCAGCACTACAGGTAAGTAAATTAAATAAAAAGTCTTATGCTAGCCTTTCAATAGCCTTTTATATGGTCCTATTTAAGCATCTTTATTTTATTTTTGGAAGACATTATTTCATTTATTGTTAGCTTACATATATGCACTGAGAACACTTAAAATCTACTATATTACCAATTCTCAAGTATATCATACATGGTTAATTTATTAAATCGTTAGTCATTTTGTTGACTATAGGTTTCCTTTTTTTTTTTTGGAACTGGGGATTGAACTCAGGGACACTCGGCTACTGAGCCACATCCCCAGCCCTATTTTGTGTTTTATTTAGAGACAGGGTCTCACTGAGTTGCTTAGGGCCTCACTAAGTTGCTGAGGCTGGCTTTGAACTCGCGATCCTCCTGACTCAGCCTCCCAAGAGCTGGGATTATAGGCATGCATCACCACGCCCGGCTATAGGTTTCTTGAACTTATTCCTCTTATGTAACTGAAATTGTATATCTTTTAACCAAGATCTCCCCAGCCAAAACCTAGACCTATATTAATCAGCACTATATTTTCTGCTTCTGAGTATGAGTTTGAATTTTTTTAATTCCACAATTAAGATCATGCAGTATGTCTTTCTTTGCCTGGCTTATTTAACAGAATGTCCTGTGGATTCATCCATGTTGTCAGAAATGACAGGATTTCCAATGCTATTTGTATGTGGGTACTGGTATTTTGAAATTGATATTTTAATGTTGAGAACCATTAAACCAACTGATCTTTGAGGTCCTATTTGCTCGGATACTGTAGGCATTGAACTTGGATGATTATCCAGAAAATGAAGAGGTCACTATCATCCAGGGGGTAATAGAAAGACTGTATTTGAGTAATTCTGATGTACAGTTATAATCTTTTTTTTTTTTTTATTTTGTTCTTTTTTTTTTGGTACTGGGGATTGAACCCAGGGGCACTCCACCACTGAGCCACATCCCCAGCCCTATTTTGTATTCTATTCATTGACAGGGTCTCACCGAGTTGCTTAGGGCCTCGCTAAGTTGCTGAGGCTGGCTTTGAACTAGTGATCCTCCTGCCTCAGCCTCCCAAGTGCTGGGATTACAGGCGTGTGCCACCGCACCCAGCTTGTTTGTTCTTTTGTTTACATTTATTTTCTCATACTGGACACATATTTTACAAACCTTCCTTTCTAACTCAGTCTATAAGCCTTATATTTAAGTTAGCCAATTATATGAAATCATTTATAATCAGTAATAAATGACTGATAGATCATGTTATTCATAAAATATTAAAACATTCTATTTTATTATTATATTTATATGTAAGTAACAAAGTTTACTGAGTCAAAGAAACTCCTTAAAGAATATCACAACTAAATATAGGTCCTAGCTAAACAAAAATAATGGAGTAGAAGTTACTGTGTGGATAATCAACAAGAACATAATTTAGATATATCTGTCTACCTAAAAACTTTTAATTTCTTGACAGGGATAATAAACACTATAAAACACATCAGTTAAGGTAAATTATCTCATGAACCATGTCATGTTCAAAATTAGTAATATAACTGTCACACTTTTGAGAAAAAGTAAACTGAAATTGGCAAATGATTAAATTATGTTCAGAGGGCAGGTTTTATGATTACTTCCTATATTTCTCTCATCAATGTCAACACTTAACAAGTGTGTTTTTTTTTTTTTTTTTTTGGTAATGGAGACTGAACTCAGGGGCACTTAACCAATGAGCCACATCCCCAGCCCTATTTTGTATTTTATTTATAGACAGGGTCTCACTGAGTTGTTTAGGGCCTTGCTTTTGCTGAGGCTGGCTTTGAACTCAATATCCTCCTGCCTCAGCCTCCAGAGCCACTGGGATTAAAGGCATGTGCCACTATACAACTGTGATTTTTACTTCACCTTGAATGTTGACGTGGGTCACTGGCTACAGTGATTGAATAAAAAAAAGACATCATTTAAAAATATACACAGGTTCTATGCATGGGGGCATACATCTGCAATCCCTGCAACTTGGGAAGTTGTGGAAGGAGGATCACAAGTTTGAGGCCAACCTCAGTCACTTAGTGATTTCGTCTCAAAATAAAAAAATAAACAAAGGGCTAGGAGTGTAGTTCAGCAGTAAAGCACTCATGGTTTAAATCCCCAGTATCAAAAGAAGAAAAGAAAAAGAAAAAAGAATATATATATAGGTTTATAGCTATATAAATATAACTATTATATTTTACAAAATGGGTAATTATACCCTTGCTCTTGACTTTTGGCATTCCCCTGCCATTATATACTGATAAACCTTTTTAATTTTCAAAGTCTTTCATAT
Source organism: Glaucomys volans (assembly GCA_020662805.1). Classification (NCBI taxonomy): domain Eukaryota; kingdom Metazoa; phylum Chordata; class Mammalia; order Rodentia; family Sciuridae; genus Glaucomys; species Glaucomys volans. Next base: position 285,824 of record JAJEJO010002354.1, read on the forward strand.
ATATTGTTTCCTTTCCTTAAAGCTTTCAAAAAATGATGACCCTCATAAGATCTAAATATGGGACCAACAGAATGTTTTAAAATAAGTGACAATTTAATGTTATATGTAATTTATTACAGTCCAGTTCTCTGAAAATCAGTAATTCATATGAACTCATATAAGTGGTAACTTGGTTTAAGAAAAATGTTAGAAGAGGCCATTCCTAACAATTTTATGTAAATATTTTTCTATAATACAAACAATATTTTTCTCTGTAAAGAATGAAACTCTTAATAAATTTAGAAAGTCTCTGTGTATATACTCAGTGGGGACTGGGGATGAAATCCAGGGTCTTGCACAGGCTAGGCATGTGCCTCAGAGCTGAGCTACACACTCAGCCCTTCTTATTTATTTTGAGACAGACTTTTGCTAAGTTGCCTAGGCTGTTCCTGAATTTGTGACCCTCCTGTCTCAGACTCTCAAATACTTGGGTTTATAAGCAAGAAGTACCAACCCAGCACTGGGTGAGTCTTGAGTCACTCATCACTTCCTAAATATTTATTAAACACCTAAGCTACATGAATAAGTATGTCAAAATGAACCCCAATATTATGTGTAACTATAATACAGTAATTAAAAAAATAACCACAACCTGCTGCTGAACAATGAAAAAGAATATCTGGGACAAAGGCATTAAGATTTTTAAAATATCCCGATGGTTCTAATGAGCAGTTAAAGTTGAAGTGCAACTTTTTCTTTTACAAATGAGAACACTGCCAACCCAAGAGTTAAGTGATTTATTCAATGTCAAGTAGCTTTTTGGGGAATGATAGATTATATCCAAGGGCTCTTACTTTTTCCTCTTCTCTATGTATTGTTCATTCTGCAAATTCACCACTTCTATACTATGGGATATCATTAATCATGACCTCATGTGCACAAATATCTTGTATCCCAAACTAGACTGTCACCAACATAAGGAAACAGCTATGTATCTGTTCTCTGTACCTGCTTCACTGCATATAATTTAAGGGCTCAGGATGTATCTGTGGACTGGTCAATTTCTTTAGCTAAACATTTCTGACACTGAACAGCTGCAATTGTGTTTGCAATCCAACATTATCCAAGGCTATTGCTGACTTCTTTCTAAACTTTTAATCTACGTGTATTTTAAAATAAACTTGATTATTAAAGAGAGAGAGAGAGGGAGACCGAGAACACATAGTCTACCTATTGTGGTACAAAGAACAAAAGAAAAAAATGAAGACTAGGTTTCAGCTCAGAACAGAAGACATCTGAACATGAAAAATACTAATAAACTTAAGCATGCTTAACATAACACAAAATGACATTACTCTTTTAGGAAATGCCTCATTCCCTAAATCTTAGGAAAAGTTTTGGTATTCTTTTAGGGAATGTAATGGGATAATAACAAAGGGAAATGTGCTTAAATATAGCTTAGAAAGGTAAATGACTGTAGAAATTAGAAAAGCAACATACCTAACTTAGCCATCTTTTCAGAGTGTTTTCTACTCTGAAAAGAATAAACTTTATTTCCACCATCTGTAGCAGAGCCATTTTTCAAGGATTCTGAAAGAGAAAATGCAACATGCATTTAGCAAAAAGGGGCAAAGTTAATTTACAAGAAAAAAAACTTTAAAGACTTAAGATGCATGTCTCTCACTGAATTGTATGAGGATATACCAATATGTATTTACAAATAAAATATTTAAAAATACACAAAAGCAGACTAATCCTGTTTATATAAATTTTAACACAAAAAATGCTATTCACAAATACAGTTTTTCTCCAGACTGGATAAATTAATAGACTCTGAGAATTAAGTCAAATATGTCAAGATGTACACTGATTAGAAGAGGGTCACATTTCAGGGGAAAGTAAAAGGATTAATTATTAATGTATTTAAAGGTTGTCTCAATCAGTTTTGCATTGTTATTACAAAATACCCTAAGGCTAGGGACTTTCTTTTCTTTTTTTTTTTTTTTTGGAAACCGGGATTGAACTCAGGGACACTCGGTCGCTGAGCCACATCCCCAGCCCTATTTTGTATTTTATTTAGAAACAGGGTCTCACTGAGTTGCTTAGGGCCTCGCTAAGTTGCTGAGGCTGACATTGAACTCACGATCCTCCTGATTCAGCCTCCCAAGTCGCTTGGATTACAGGTGTGCGCCACCACACCCGGCAAGGCTAGGGACTTTCTAAATAAAAGATGTCTATTTAGCTCACAGTTCTGGAGGTAAAGACATGGCCCCAGGATGGACTCAGCTCTGATGAACAATTCCTTGGCTCTGTCATGTGGTAGATGGTATCACAGTGGAAGTCCAGATGAGAAGAAGAAATTACATAGCAAGATAGGAAGACTATCAAGAGATAGGCTCACTCTTTAATTAATGGCTCTTAAGAGAATTCATTAAGGGTGTCACAAGAACTACATTAATCCCTTCTGAGGGCAGCACCCCAATGACCAAAATAACTCCCACTAGGCCCAACATCTTGAGCCTACCACCTCTGAACTTTGCTACACTGGGGATGCTTTCAATACACGAACCCTTCAGGGACAAACCACATTCAAACCACAGTGACGGTCCTTGCTGAAAAGGATTTTTTGTTTTAAAATCTTTCTAATATTGTCAAATATTCCTGTCTTTTAAAAATGCTTGTTTTCTGAATATAATAAGATTATGCAGAATCATATTCTTCAGTATCTCAAATGTGGTAAAAGATGACTGTGATAAATGTAATCACCTCTTCCCTGTAGAAAACATTAAAAGAAAACTCTCCTTTCTACACTTTATCTAGAACAGCATTCTCTACGCCTATCATGGCAAGGAATAAGAAACAAAGAAAAAGACCAGTATATTGGTAAGACTTCACTGTTTTGTTGTGCACACCCGTAGCCAAATAAAAGCTTCATTTGCTGGACTCAAAACTACAGTTAATACCAGGAATGTACTTGCTATTGCATTTCATAGGGAATAAAGAAAAACTTTACAGATCTGTTTCGAGGTCTACTGAAATTTGTGTTACTAAGATTCAAGAGAACCAAAAAGTTATAATCTTATCCAGGAAACAGAAAAACATCTAATCTGAGGAGGCCTTTAAATAGAAATACATCAAATTAAACTCAACAACATCTTTTAATACAACTCTATTATCATAGTTTCTCTCAAATGAAACCATAAGATATCACAATAAACTGCAATTCAATAAAAGCACTGTGAGGGCTGGGGATATAGCTCAATTGGTAGAGTGCTTGCCTGTCAAGCACAAGGCCCTGGGTTCAATCCCCAGTACCTCAAAAAAAAATAAAAAATAAAAATAAAAATATTGTGAGACAATAAAGGACCCAAAATATGTACCCCAGATATGTAACTTACTTTCTGGGACAGATTTTAAGAATTTGTACAAATAGCTAGACTGTATCACCTATATGCAACCCACCCTAAATACTGTTTTGAACTGGATTTATGTGGATTCTGGCCACAGAGTTTGAGATTATGATACCTGACAGGTAATTGCTCTGAAGTGTTATTTTATATTAACCAAAGGTTAAGTTGTACTCCCTTATGACATAGGAACCTATGCTAAGAATACTTGTCTGTACAATAGGCCAATACTCTTCAGGTTAAAGAAAGCTGTAAGAACCCACACCAAGATTCTGCTACAGCTTCAATGCTTCTCCAGTACAAACTCCCGTTACAATTACTTAAACAGTGGGAAGTAGAACTGAAGGTCCTTTCATTGTTTTGTCTCCTCACATGGATTTTTTTTTTTAAACAATAAGCACCTTGTTTCTCAAATAAATTTTAAATAACTTCTTTATTCCTCCCCACCAAAAAACGAAACAAACAAACAACAACAACAACAACAACAAAAAACAGGATAAAACTAAATCTTTAGGAAGACACACTATGATTAAAGATTGTAACTTATATAAATGAATACCTGGGAATACATGTCAGAACTTACAAGAAACATTCACACCACATGGGTATGTGGAGCAACATCCTCCATAGCAAGTTCACTAAGAAAATAATAACGAATGTACTTGAAGATTTAGTATAATGTAGTAAAATATTCAAAATAACCACATAACCAACAAAAGGACAAATTATTGCATATCCATATAATAGAACAGACTCTGCAGTCAATAAAAAAAGTATATAAAAGAATGTCTAATGATAGCCATGTATATGATACACTACTAATTGTAAAAAGCATGTTAGGTTACGAACTTTTTTATTAAAAAAAAATCCAAGTTTATGTGTGTCTAAGCATGTACAGACAGAAAATACACATCAAAATGTTAACAGTTCCACGTTCTCTGAAGATGACATTCTTAACAGGGACAATGCTACTCCCTCCCAATGGGGTAAAAACTAGTTCTTGGTGAGGGTGGAGTAAGGGAAAAAAACCTTTGCTATTAAGTGGTCTGTGGCCCTTCAAAGAGTCTCAGTACATAAGCAGATAAACAGCTTATAAGTAGTTTTAAAATTTCATGGATGGAAGTGATTAGGAGAAAAAGTCCCAAAATGTTAATTAGGGGATGAAATTTTTTTTAACAAACTGAAAAATATGAGGAATGACAAAAATTAAGGCAAGACTTCCCAACCAGTATACGGAAATAAAAGAGATGGTTTACATGTATGCAGAGTATTGATCCTCTCAGCCTTTTCAGAATGCCAGTCAGGGCTGGCAATGAAGGACAGATGAGGGCCCAGAGGCAAATGTCCTTGATCTGGACCATCCTCACCCATTTACTTCAGTATGCTCTAAGTACCACTTCTTGATGCTGTTATTTATTTTTATTTTTGGTACCAGGGATTGAACCCAAGGGCACTAAACCACTGAACCACAACTCTAGCCCTTTTAATTTTTTTATTTAGAGACAGGGTCTCACTAGGTTGCTTATAGCCTCACTAAGTTGCTGAGGCTGGCTTGAAACCTGCAATCCTCCTGCCTTAACCTCCCAAACCACTGCACTCAGCTTGATGCTATTATGTGGAAAAAGTTGGAAGAGTTGTTGTTTCAACTACCATTATAATAAGAAATGATTTTTAAGAATACAAACAGCTGGCAGTGCAGTTCAGGGATCGAGCACATGCTTAGCATGTGTGAGGCCCTGGACTCAATCCCCAACACCAAAAACAACAATTAATGAAAACAAAAGTTTCTCTTTGGAATATTGATTTCAATCTCTTCTTAGTTTAGCATAATAAGTAATTGAGAATCCAAAGTTCTCATCAGAATATGCCCCCAAAATATTGATTTTCAAATTAGGAACAAATAGGAGACTCTATCCTATCCACTAAGCCCAATGAGGGGCAGTGGCTCATTGAGTTAAATTAAATCTAAATCCACTCTTGAGAATCTAGAATGGGGGAACTAAAACACAAGGTCATTTAACACTGGGAACTAAACCAGAAGCATTAAAAACTTAAGACATGAGAGAAAGGTCACAGGTAGTCATGATGGCCATTTATATGAAAGAGTAAAAAAATACATGTATGAGGGAAGTAGTTGGCATAAATAGAAGCACAGAGATGACCTAAGGGAAAACGGGAAACCTACGAGAGCAAAGTTCCTGTTTTTAATATCGTCCCAGTTCCAGTGCTTATCATGACCAATGATACTGATTTTTTTCCTTATGTTTATTTTTTAAGCCCGCTTGAGTGGATCTGTGTTCCTTGCGCCCAGAAAAACCCTAACTAAAATATAATAGAAGCTTAATTTAAGTATAATCTGGCAGTAATTTAATTTAGGTATTAAAAGAACCACAATATAAGAATGCCCAAATTGGAAAAACGCTAGTTCTTAGAATATTCCATCTGATTATTTCTGTAAAGGAAATCATGGTAACAACAAAGTGACTTACTTTATAAAATATTTTTAATAAGTTAAAATACAAGGCTGGGGTCACAAAATAAATAAATATCTTAAGAGTAACTTTAGAGTGGTTGGTCTGTGAATTGCTTTTTTCTAAAAATAATCAAGTATAAGACTGGTTATTTAAAAAAAAAAAAAAAACAACAACAACTGTTAAACTTGATGGATTTCTTCTGTGTAGCCTACAAAGCAATTTCTCCTACTAGCAGAAATAAGAGAGTATATCTCCCCAAACAAATGCCTACCCCTATTAAGCAAATACCTTGAACATTTCTTCCCAAAACTTCCACATAGTTCTGATCCTTTAAGACTTCTTGGTCATTTTCCTCCAACTCATATTCTGGCTTCTTTATTATTTTTTTGGGGTTGACTAAAAGCTGAGTTCTCTCCTTCTTTAATTTAGTACCTACATAAATATAAAAAGAATTTGAACATGACAGGTATAAATTCTATTACATTTAAATAAGTAAATAGACTGTAATACTCAAATAATCATTACTTAAAAGCTGGAAAAATTTATAAATTTTTCTTCCACAATTTATAAAACTAAATTTTTTAAAAAAATCTTGAAAGTGTTTCAGGGGTCAAAATAACTACATCTTTTAAATTACAAAGGGTAGTTATTATTTACCACTACCAGTGAGCATTTCATTTTAGACGTGGCTTTATTTATTTATTTTGTTTCAATTAAAAGTTTTTAATAAGTCTTATTAGCTCAAATACTTTGTTGTATTTTCAAAATAAAATGTTAAAATATTTTTAAAATAAAATAATCCATAAGCATCTCTTCAACTATACAACTATATTGTACCTCCTTCCCTATCAAGAATGTGATTAAGAACATCATCATCTCCCACAAATTGAACCTCCAGCATCTTCTCTTCCTTTAATTCCAGTCTATTCATCATGGCCAACCTAAACAAAAGCAATAAATCAACATGACAAAAAATTCATACCACCTGCCATATAAATTACATATTCATAGCCAGCCATGGTAGGGCATACTTATAATCCCAGTGACTTAAGAAGTTGAGGCAGGAGGAATACAAGTTCACAGTCAGTCTTGGCAACTTAGGAAGGCCCTAAGCAACTTTGTGAAACCCTATCTCAAAATAAAAAACATTTTTAAAAAAAGGGGCACATTGGAGGCTGGGGATATAGCTCAGTTGGTATAGTGTTTACCTCATAAGCACAAGGCCCTGGGTTCAGTCCCTAGCACCGCAAAAAAAAAAAAAAAAAAAAAAAAAGGGAACATAGCTCAATAGTAAAGTACCCCTGGGTTCAATAATCATCATCAAAATAAATAAATAAATAAATAAAATAAACATTCATGTAATGAACACATACTCGTACAACATTTTAAAAAGTCTTCTAAAATAGGGAGCCAGCCCTGCCAGCCCAGTAGTCCCAGCTCTTTAGGAGGCTGAGGCAGGAGGATCACTTGATACAATGAGTCCCAGACCAGCCATGGCAACACACAAGACCCCTTCTCAAAAAAAAAAAAATTAAAAAAATAAAAAGAAAAAAGACAAATATAGTATGCATTATTATAAATAAAAAAATTATTTTTTTATTTTTATGAGTTGTTGATGAACCTTTATTCATTTATTTTTATGCGGTGTTGGGGATAAAACCCAGTGCCTCACACATGCCAGGCAAACACTCTATTGCTGAACCACAGCCTCAGTCCTATCATTATGTTTTTGATTGTAGGTAACTCAATTCTTTATCTGAAAAATAGGGAAAGGGGGGAAAGATGTCTGCAATTTGAGAAGGACTAAAAATCTAATAATGATAACTAATATAAAACCTCAGAAAAACATTCTGCTTTGTAAAGAAAAGATCTAACTTACCTAAATAACAACCACATTAACAGAAACAAGGTGGTTAACACCCAAGATTTTAGGAAAAATGGTGGCCAAACACAGAATAATTGTTTGGTGGATTTTACTATCTGTTCACTAGAAAGGTAGAGTCCATTGGGGAAATCTGACACTTCATTGGTACACAAGCTTGAATCAAATAACCTTCAAGTACCTCCCTTTACCACTTACCTCGCCCCACCCTCCTATTGGGGATTAAACCCAGAGCCTCAAACAAGCTAGGAAAGTGCTCTACCACTTAGCCACATCCCATCTCTCTCTTCACTTCAACTGCATGTTTACCAAGCAATTTGATCCCAACTATGGTTTTCTAGGTATCTTACAAACTAAACAGTAAATATGAACCTTTTAGCACCCTATAGTCAGTTCTCACTGAACAAACTTCAGTTTGGCAAGCAAAGCTTTATTAGCTCTGGTTATTCTGACAAAACTTAGTTTCAAAACTTGAATATTTTTCCTTTCTATTCTCTCCTTTAAATCCTACTTCTCCTTTTCTTCTGACAAAAGTATTGACACTCTCTCTCATGACCTAGTTATTTGCATGCAAATACCTAAATGTTCCCAGGTTTACTTCTGGCGAGTGGCACACTTAAATGTCTTGTTTCAGTTTTATTTACCTTTTAAGATACTACATGTTCTGCAGTTGGAAAAAGCAGACAGAGTCACCTGTAATTAGAAAAAGAACTCACTCAGAGTCAAGTAAAAGGAAAACAAAAGCAATGGGGCAAAACACAGAAATCCTTGAGTTATAAGAAAAACATGGTGAAAAAAATTATAAAAGCAAATATGCTAAGCAATTGAGTAATGTCCTAGGGAATTTCCCTATGGTATTTAAATAAAAATTTTCTCAACAGAGGAAACCTCACTCAGTATTTATCATAGCCAAATGTATTTATAATTTCCTAATCTAGATTTAAGCCATTTTATGTACTACACACAAAATTGCCACAACTGAAAATTCTACCAAGAGCTCATAAGAAACTTTCTTTCTTTCACTACCTAACAATCACACAGTAAAATGCAAATACGCTTAGAGGCCATTTATGACCCTTCAAGGCACTGCCTTGAATGATCATAGGTCTATTACAAAGCAGCACCAAGTGTTAACAGCAACATACTTTCCTCTGGGAGCAAATAAAGAACTTGTCACAATTTAAAAAAAAAAAAATGTAATCCTTTTTAAGAAAATATGGTATAGATTAGTGATTAAGCAAAAATTAACAACTTTAATATCCAATAAACTTGGGTTCTAATCTCACCTCTACACTGTATGGCTTTGTCATGAGATCACAGTCATTTTCCTAAAGTGCTCATTAAATGTTCCCTACTACTGGTATTTTTATTTTAAATTTCAACTTAACCATGCAGGTCTTTTGTAAGTCTCTATATTTCATTCCACATCTAACAGAAAAAGTGCTCAATAAGTGATGAGTGACATGCGTTCGATGCTCAGACCCACTGCACAACAATACTACAGGGTAATGCTAATTTTTCTTCAGATTGCAGTTTAACTACGGGAAGGTGTAAGGGTTCTATTAGTATTTCAACTGTAAACTGAAAAATAATGCTTCAACATCCTTTTAATTTAAAAAGCTGTACCAAAAGATCCTAGCTTATCTACATTTTACAACCAAGCACTGTCACAAGGTGACTGTTCAGTTAGCCGGATTCGTTTAGTTATCCAAGCTGGGATAACATCAAATGTTCTCCCTACAGGGGTAGTTTGGGGACACGATCCGTTCCTCTACAATCCTCCTTGAACTGGCTTATCTCAAGGGGCACTTAACTTTCGTTACAGATCTTTGCAGTTTTCTTTCCAATCAGAGGGCTACGTAAACCCGGAACTAGGTATGTTGGCATCAGGCGTCCCTCGCACAGAAGGGCTGTCACTGCTGCACAGACTGACGGATAATCTTCCCAGAGCGAACCTCTCACCCCAGTGCGCCTGAACCTCCCGCCACTGACCAGGTGGCTGCGCTCCACCGGCCTCGGGTTCTAGTGCCAAGGAGGGTAAAGAAGGGAGGCGCAACGATCCATCTCCGCATGCTGAGGGGTATCCCCGAGACGCGCCACAGCCAACCGGAACACGGATGCTGCAGCGTGGCCGCCGGGCTGGAAGCACCTGAACCTACCTCACAAGCTCCAGGCTAAGGAGAAAAGGGAGGCAGGTTGCCCTGAAGCCCAATACACCGCTCGGTATCAAACGGGCGCGGGTCCCGCCGCCTCACAACTGACGCACAGTATTCTGTTGAGTTGTTGCCTCACGGAAGGAAACTGCCTCCTGCGTGAGAAGTCAACTTCTCATAAACGGCGTGGGAGCCGGTTCGCGCAAAGACCCCCGGAGGCCGGCTGGGGGATGGGAGACCTATGTGCTGCACACCGAATCTCCCGCCCTGCTTAGGGGGCGGTGCCCTGAGAAGCCAATAGGAAGTGGAGTCGGCCAAGAGCGACGGGTATGTTAACCAGTCGGCACCTACCAGTAGGCCTTGCCCATCAGGAAATCTGAGGAAAACGAATCCCTAAGCACTAGGTTCCGGGGCTTTCCTTTCATCTTTCCGTTTCCGGGGAAAGAAGGAAGTGTCGGTTGGATCTGAGGAACTGTGTAGAGACTGCTGGCTGAACGGTTGCTGTTGGTCTTGTGGCAATCTTAGTGATTAGCTATCTTTTTTTGAGGAAAAAAGTTAATGGAAATTGATATTTAAAAACTTTTCCCTCATTTGGCATAAAAGGTAGGATCTGGTTTATCTAAAGGGCTTGCGGTAGGGAGGAGGGGAGGAGAGGAGTCCTTTCTACCAAGAGAAAAAGTAGAGCCTGAGTACTCAAAATGGAGATGGGATCAGACAGTTAATAGGATGCAAGGGCGCGAAAAGGAGAATGAACTGACAAAGACAAAATGAGGACGAAAAGGAATGAACCTGGCTGGGAGACAGGTAATACAATATTACTGACAGAACTATTTCGTTTGAACTCATTCCTTATTCAAAACCATATTACAGAATTCCCAGCGTACCAGAAGACAAGGATACAATATTGAGGTAGACGAACATGATCTCTGCCTTTAGCTACTACACGGGAGATAGTGAATGGGTAATAATGAGAAAAATGCTACAGTATAGAAAGTGCAGTGTTTCTTGGAGCACGTAACAGGGGTATCTTATTTAAATACCAGAAGGATTCAGGAACAATTTCCTTGAAGAAAGAGATGCTTAACCTGCAACCTGAGGGCTAAATAAGTTAAGCCAGGCAAAGAGGAGAGGTAACATTTTCCAGGTAGAAGATCAAAATCAACATAGCAAGTGTGTAAAGTGGTAAGAGTCCCTAAGGCACCAGTCAGATTTGTATTGCAAGATCATTCTGTACGGGGCTTTAAGAATAGTAAGGAAGAGATGGAGTCACACCATTTGGCAGCTATGTAGGGAATTGAGAAAAGTCATGGTAGCCTTGCCATCTCAATATTCCTTAGCTGGAGTAAAACAAAACAACAAAAAGAGCTGGGCATGTATCTCGGTGAGAGCACAGTGAATGCCCAAGGCTCTAGGTTCAATCCCCAGCACCAGGAAAAGAATAAGAGGTAATTCCCTGTGCATTAGAAATAGAAGTATTTGGTGCCAGTCGTAGTGCCACACACGGTGATCCCAGCAACTTGGTGTGGGGCTCAGGCATGAGAATCACAAGTTTGAGGACAGCCTGGGCAACTTAGTAAGACCCTGTCTCAAAATAAATAAGGGCTAGGGATGTAGTGCAGTGGTCCCCAGACCAATAAGCCTGTTCCTGGCGAACTTCAGGTAGTTTTAGGAATCTAACCACAGCAGCATGGAGTTCAGAACTGAAGGATTGGCTTAGTTTCTAGATCTCCTGTCATACTTAGTGGAGGAACTAGAGTTCACAGGAGAACCTGAGAGGATCTAGACTGTACCACTCAGTTTAACTGAGAGTTAGCAATGAGAAATCATCCTAAAACGTGTGTTGGGGAAGGGATTATGTGGAAAACTAGGAGCTTTTATTTGGCTCCCAGAATACTGGCAATTAGTCATATATGAAATGACCTACCATCTGGGACACACTTGATAAGGGTTGGGTAGGTCTAAAATGTTAGTGGCAAATGCTTTAGCAATGAATTTCTACCCATAGAAGTTCAAAATGTTAATTTGATTTGTTATGCTCAGGAAATAAAAAGTGATTCCTTGTGAGCATCTAGGAATAAAAGAATATGGTCTTCAAAACTTACTTTACCTCTGTTTACCAGAAATAGTAATATATTGAGCCTCCATACAGCACATGCAAGATTACTTCAAGTAAATAGTGAAAGATTGGGCATAGTGAGCCTTAAAAATATACAAATTAAAGTAAGAAGTAACTAGCTTTAGAAAGTAATTCTCAATAGAGCTTGTGTGTACAAAGCCACTATTTAGAACAGTTGTGTCAGCAGATTTCTTAAAATTCTGTCATTTACTTTGAGGAAATGAAAAATAATAGTAGCTATCTGACACGACTGTATTAATACTGTATTTTTAAGTTTAAAATGGTTCATGGCACGTTCTAAAGCACTCAGTAAATGTTAAGTTGTTTAATTCATGTGTTAAAATCTTTGGACCAAAAAATATTTTGATCTACCTGGATGAGAGTTGGGATGGGTGTGGAGGAATAGTGCCTCCACTATCTTATTAATGTCACAATTGTACGATAGTACCTTAAAGGAAAATGACTTTTACCATTATACTTTTTGTGAATATTCTAGTATTTTCAGAATGAGCAAGTATTAACATTTCTAATAAAACAGAAACATTGAAACTGCCAACTGGTGAATCTCATTCTAATTAATGCAGATTCAGTCAAAGAAATTCACATTCAGGCCTTAAGCTATTTTCTTTTGGAACTGCTAGTTTATAATACCATATCAAACAGATAATGTGTGTTTTTGTAAAGCTTTGGTTCACAGCAAGGAATAATAACAGTCATCAGGAAAAAAGGTGTAAGGTTTTTCTAGAAAATCCATGTAAAGAAAGGGAAAGGAAAAGTGCATGGGCCTCAACCCTTGATTAAACTCATGTTCCAGAAGACTGAGTAACTTTTAGAAAACAATGTGGAAAAGAACAAAAAGGATAATGATGAGAACTGATGGTACAAGTGTGAGGAAATGAGCACTTCCATACTTTACAAGAGTATAATGGCTAGGGTGTAGCTCAGTAGTACAGCACTAGCATACAAGAGGCCCTGGGTTGGATTTCCAGCATATCTATATCTGTCTGTCTTATCTCTCTCTCTCTCTCTCTCACACACACACACACACACACACACAGAGCAGAGTCTTTGTAAAAGGGTACTGTTAATCATGTTGGCTCCTTTATAAGGAACCATGTAAGAAAATTTTCTAACTTTTCAGTACTGGAAATAGTTGTGCTTCCACTAAGCTGATTTGTTTAATCTTAAGTATGTCTAAGAATCATGTAATTAATCTTTCTTTACATTTGGCTGCTTTCAATTAGTACAATGCTAAATTTGTATCCCTGTAATTAACATACAGAATCATATATATGGCACATATTTTATGCATTACTTTAATTCGTGCCTTTGTAAGTTGTTTCTTATATTATTGCATCATATTTTATTCTAGTTTTATATATTGCCTTTATTTAATAGGATATGATATAAAGGCTCAGATTTACATATATAAAATGTCATGCTTTGAAAAAATACAATAGAAGAACTTCTGTAAACAAAAGGACTTTTTAGGTAAGAAAATTAACTCCAGGAAATCCAGTTAAAAGCCAAATAAAGCTGTATTTTTATACTGTACAAAAGAAAATTTACATTCTTAATGTAAGTAGATACACCTAGGGGCAAATTACACATCTCTCAAGAAACACAATATTTAACATCTGAGATTATGTTTCTGCATTGCAGACTGATAGTGAATTTTATACATCTTTATTTACAATAACTTAAAATAGTTTTCATCTCTGGCAGATATTTACAAGGTCAACAGTGACTACATTTCACATTTCAACAATCAACAGCATTAATCAGTTCAGTAAGACAGGATAATGGCTTACATGCACCAGTAAATATGATCTTATAATGTGCGGGTTTTTTCCTTCCGCTCTGAAAAAAGATGAAGTTTTTTTTTTTTTTTTCTACTAGTCCTGGGTTGAAAGGGCATCACTTAATAGAAATTAATCTTTACATGCCTATCCCTATTTAAACTTTTACTAGTGCCCATTCTCTGAATACTTGGGAAATTTATCCCAAGCTATAGGTTGAGGCTGGGTAAAATAACAAAAAAGGAGCTGATCTATAACATTCTATATCCTTTTATGAAACAAACATACGAAAGTGGGATATTTCCTTTTACTTGTGCATGGTTACAGATATCAGATTACATAAAACTATACTAGTAAAAATTCTTCAGAAATTGTAGGTCAAAAAAGCCAAATTATTGTGGGAAAATAATCTGCACCATAAAAACCATTTCACTTAGCCAGTTAAAATGAATATAAAGCCAGCCTAATTTTTAGTGTAAGAATCAAAAAGATTCAATGTGAAGTAGTAGATGAACTTATTACAAATATTTTAAAATACATGAGCATAATCTCAGTTTACATTATGAGATTATTGAGTGATTTCACATAAAATTAAAAAAATACCAATCATTATTAGAAAGCCAATTTTCTCTTTCCAAGATAGCTGATCAATACATTCCTTACTTTTTAGCTACCACTTGATATGAAAAAAATAATACACATAGAACCTGTTTGGAACATCAGTTAATATACAATTATATTTCATGACTTCAAAAATCATTATTTAACAACTTAAACCTTTAGTTTTTTAATCTATACATTTAAATATTTTAGCTTTTCTTAATGTTTTTATACAAAGAAAAAAAAGTGATCATGTACATAAGTTTTGTAAACAAACCATACCAGTTTAACCAATATCCTACTTATTAGAAATAACTACTGCTGACCAAAGAAAGAGGTGTATTTCCATAACTTCCTCCACATTTTAAAAACTATAATATCTCACAATGTACCAATTTTAGGAATGTCCCCTTTTGTTCAATACTGATGAACAGAATCCTTAGTTTTAGTTAAGGAAATGTGAAAATGTGTCATAAGAAATAATATTTGGACTTAGCCTTTGAATAAATAGTACTTTGCTAGAATATTGACATCTTGCTGATATAAGAAAACCTCAAGTGGAATCTTATAACTATTGTATACTTGTTTTCCAGGTCAAATAATCTTTAATATTTATTTTCCCCAAGGTAAGCAATCCTATGTATAGGTTAAAGGGACTTCATTCCTTAAAAGGCTCTTTAAAAATTACATTTGGTCAATAACATTTTCTTTGGTAAATTCATAATGAAGATGTAAAAAATTTTCTCTGACATAATTAACACTGAGCTGTTTACACTCAAACACAGCAAACCAAACTGATATCAATTCAGTGCCTAGGGATGGATTGTCCAATTAAATTCATTTCTCTTTGAAAATAAAAGGATCTCTTTATTAAACCTGCCTGCAAATACATAATTTTTAAAAAGGACTAGTTTATACTTAAGCTATAACTAATTTTACTTTTTGGTAAAAACTATATTAAATATAATAGCATAATAACAGACATAAATATGCCTTAATTTGTAAACATCATAAACACATTTTCTCAAAATTTAGAAGCAAAACAACCTACATTTCTGTACTATGCTGCCAGTTATGTATCATTCCTCAATTCCTGCTAACTTCTTTCCTGAATTGCTTGCCCTGGTGTATGTCTCTCATGGGGACTGATGGCTAAGATTACAAAAATACTGAAGAAATGACCAAAATTTGTGGTTGTATGGTCAGGATTAGAAAAAAAATATATACCTGTATGGGCAGGGAGGTTGGATAGTGACTCCTGTATGAATGGTTTTCCTATGAAAGTTCAGTGCCAGTTTGATATACCCAGTAGATACACACAATGCAAGTAATACTAAAATTTGTCTCATATTGTCAGTTCTGACCACCTTTATGATTTTGTTAGCACTACTGAGTTTTTTTTCTGCATTCTGTTCTCCTTATAATCTGACAAATACTCTAATTTTAAAGAGTTTAAACTACCAATATTTAGTTGGTTTTCAAACAACTTATTTCTAAAAAGCACTTTTAAAAAATTAAAGCAGTACAAATAAGTGTCTTGACCAACTTGGTGGTGAAACAATGACAGTAATCACTCAACTTGAAAGATAAAAAGTCTCATGTTCAGACTGTTTAAGAAAAGTGCCCTAAAATTCTTATAGATTTACTGATCACTGGTATGACCTATTGAACTTTTTTAAACTGAAAAACAACTGAAAATACTGATTTTTTTTCAGAAAACATTTGTAATGTAATTCATGATCAGAAATGGAGAGATGCTTGTTACCAGTGTTTTTACATTAGGCTACCCATAAAGACAGATACTAATATTTTTATTTACAAATGAACATGCAGAAAATTAAATGACAAATGATTGTCAATAACCAAAGTACACAAAAGTGGACCCATACAAACCTCACAAAGCGAGGTAGGAAAATACACCCCACTTCATTAAAATATTCACAAAAATAGTGCAAACAAAACAATCAAATTATTCTCAGTATTCCAGTGTCTAGAAAATAATTATAATGAATTTAAAGCTACTAAGTGGAATTTGAGAATACAGGTTGGGAATATTGAGCTTATTTATCTGACTACAGCATGTAAGACATTTTATGTGGTATATACACTTAAAATGACATGTTCACTGTTCCATTATGGAATCATAAGAATCACACCATAAACTTTTTTCAGTAAATAAGGAAATATTGCTTTCATCTTCTCTAAGCACATTAATGTCCAATCTCTCTTTACATTAGAAATCAATGGAATCAGATTTATTTAAGCTTTACTTTTACAATACTCCATTATGAAATACAATGAACTGGCCACCTGATTTGCTGAAAGCTGGCTGATTCAAAAATTACTTTAAAAATAGCTACAAACACTGAACAAAACCATTTTACTGAGCTTACTCTGCATTTAAATAAATCCCCACAAATATAAACAACATGGTAGCATATCATTATGTGGCAGAAAATGAGTAAGGCATAAAGAATAATGTACCTATCCTATATCTGAATAAGATAACTAAATTTCTAATACTTCCCCATCTAATATTTATCCTTCTATATTTTTTTCTGGATTTAATACTTTTCTTAATGTGCTGTATTCACCAATTACTAGACCAGAAATGTAAAGAAGCTGCAGACATGGAAAGTATTTATGTACCATATTTACCACAGTATGGGTAGAGTGGTAGTGGGGTGTTAATGTGCATTTGATGGGAGATGAGGTTTGATTCTGGCTCTGCTTCTTAGTTATGTGACCTTGTCATGTTACAACCTCTTTGAGTCTCAGTTTCCTGAGGATAAATGTGTGTGGGGAGACTAGATTATCTCTAGGGTCTCTTTTAGAACAAAATTCTGAATCTATAATAAACAGGCACAGAAGAGTGGATTTGGAAGTAAGGGTGGTGGTAGGGGATCAGGATTTTAAATTACAAATATTTTCCTTCTTAGCTTCTTAAAATATTTTCATATTTAAAAGTCTCACTTCTGTCAGGTAAGGTAACGCTTGCCTATAATCCCAGTGGCTCAGGAGGCTGAGGCAGAAGAATCACAAGTTCAAAGCTAGTATCAGCAAAAGTGAGGTGCTAAAAGCAACTCAGTGAGACCTGTCTCTAAATAAAATACAAAATAGGGCTGGGGATGTGACTCAGTGGTCGAGTGCCCCTGAGTTCAATCCCCAGTTAAAAAAAAAAAAAGTCTCACTTCTAAGTTAAATTTAATTTTTCACAATACATTTTAGTTTGCTTTCTACTAATATGATCTTATAATTAATGTCATACAGAAGAATTCCTAAACTCTTCTGAGATTTTTTTGTATTCCTTAATTCAACCTGGCACAGATGGCACCAAATTGTTTTATTATAGAAAACAAGTATTTTTCCCTAAGTATCTTTTTCATAGATGGGTGAGATTAAATGGAGGTGTAAGAAGTATAAAATTAAAGATTGTTAAAAGGACAAAGTATGAATTGATGGCATGTGTTTGTAACAACTACTGTATACAAAAGTATTTTAAATACCAATAAATAATGCAAAGGGATATTTAAAAACTTGAAAATTTGATAGTTAAACTAACTCATTTCATTGTAACTACATCTTATACAGGAAATCTGTTCGAATATCCTGAATGGGAAGTCTAAACTAAATGAAATGTTTCTTCATTGGGGCCAAATATTACCTTCAAGAATGGAAAACAAATGTTACAGGGTCATGAAATATTAATAGATGAGTGTACATACAAAATCTATACATATACATGTACAGATAAATAAAATCCTCTAAGATGAAATTTTTTTCCTGCAATACTGGGATTGAACCCGGGGCACTCTACTACTAAGCTACATCCTCAGCCCTTTTATTTTTTTGAGACAGGGTCTTGTTAAGCTGCTAATGCTGGCCTTCAACTTGCCGTCCTCCTGCCTCAGCACCCATAGTCTCTGTGATTACAGGCTATTGCACCTAGCAAGATGAAAAAAAATTAAACCAACTTTGCAGATAGAACAAATGATTTCTCACCAAAAAGAATTTTTATTATAGCTTTTACTATAATTTCATTTATTTGGTATTTCTTTTGTGCTTTCAACTGAAATGCTTGATTTAGATGCCAATATATGCACAACTTGTTAAATTAAAAACAGCCTATATAAACCAGGTATTTTTGCCATTAAGTGAGGAAACTCCAGCTGTAGCCAAGATCTCATTCCCTGGTAAGTACAATGTTCCTTCCCTTACATACCTATAAATCTGCTTTCTTTAGTATGTTATAAAGTTGTATGCCTCCTTTATTTTGGCTGTTTAAAAATTATTTTCACTATCTGGCATCTCTTGAATGAAAATAAGAGATATCTAAAATATGTCTGTGATATATTTACATACCATACACATATAAATCAATAAACCATCAACTTTTACCTGGACTTTGGCAATATTGTAAATACTAGTTCAGGTTCTAGTTTTTCATTTTCATATGAGCTGAAAAATGTTACAGACCACCAAATTCAAGTAAGTATCTCATTGTCCTTATGAATATTCTAATGATGGGTTTAAAAAAAAATTGCCCTTACAATGAAAAAAAAGAAGGGGGAATTTTAGGTGTGAAAAAAACAAAAGGCATTTTTCTCGTTATGCTTATGAAAAGTTATGTGTAGTTTCAATTGGTAAAGATAAAATTTTAAACCATTAATTAGAATACTTGCTTTCTATAAACTCATTTTTCTTTCACAATAATAAAAATGTCTAAATGTACAAAGCACTAATAACTGTATTTTGTGGAAGGATAATTTATAGCAGTTCAAGTCACAATACTGATTTTCAAAAACCCATATATTCCCTTCTTTTTCAAACATTAGAGCCTGAGACCCAGAAGAGGTTATAATAAAATCTTATCAACCAAATCAGAATTTTAAAAATGTTTTAAAATCAATAATGTACTTCTGCAGCCTTTTAGCAATTACCAAATTCTACTTACATACATTCAACATCTAGCTTACTGGCATGATTTCAAAATTTTATAAAAATGAGAAACTTTGCAGATATATGATTAGAAGATACACAAACTGCATTACACTAAACACAAAGGCAGTGTAGTCCTTTCAGGAGAAATCAAGTCAGTACCCCCTGGTAGAAATGTTCTATAAAAATGTGTCACATTGAAGCATCAGTGTTTTCAGCCAACTATATCTGTCCCTGATGTATTTCCTTGGAGTATATCTATCAGGACTTTAGGTTTATTAATCCAAAATGTCTGACTGAATTTAGGTACATCTAGAAAGCAGCTGAAAGGGTTTCTCCAAGAGTCTTAACATCACAGAAAGTGGACTGAGAAATCCCTCTCTTTACCTGAAGACGTACAGTTCTACTTCAGTCATCATCAGCTCACAGAGGAAAAGAAAACACCAATCAAAATTCCCTCACACACAAGTCCAACAAGCTAAACAAAAACCTCCCCTCCCCCAACAAAACCCCAGCACCAAAGTGTCAATCATTCCTGGGAAATAGAACATGCCCCTTGAATTCTCTGATTTGTTAACTGTTCAAAATTTAAGGACAGAAATGACCTTAAGTCCTTGTGGGAAGAGGGAAGACATGTTAATAATGACTAGAGAGCCATTGAGAAAGTGCATTATCAATTACACAATCAACTTAGAGCCCCACCCTCCCAATGGAGGTGGCCATAAATTGATTTAAATGCCTCAGTAACTGAACAACTAAGTCCTTGGGATAAAGAAAATGGGGGGAAAAAGGAGCTACCCTCATTTTAATGAAAAAGTGCAGCAGTCCACCACTTTTCCCCATGCTTCTCAAGAAAATGATTGCACAGACTCAGAGAAGTCCCAAGTCATAGCAGAATCTCTGAGGCACTCCTGGTTAAGAGAGAAAAAAATATGATCCAGTAATCTTCATAGTTCTACAGATTATGTGAACAAACCCGTTTTGTCTTGTTTTTGAACAAAAGCCATAGAATCATTTCATAGGGATCACATATACCACTTCCTCTAACGCATCCTCAGTCTCACAGTGTTGAAATGGGACCGATCAGCCTATGATGGATTGCACATCACCCAAGGAAAAAGGAAGGCATGGAAAAGGCAAACGTGTTATACTGCTTCACGAACACATTTACAAGGAACAGGTGAAGAGGAGGAGGGAAAAGAAAACCTTATTGCTGTTTTCATACAAAATACAGTATGAAGATACCTAAACTAAATCAAATCTGATTACAATGACCAATATTTTCACAATGTGGGATGAAGTGTCTTATACAATGAAATGTTCCATTTAAAAGGTAAGCAAAAAGAGGAAGAGAGGATGTCAAAAACTACACCTGGGATATTAGCTGCATATTGAAACTTGGGGATCGAGACTGCTTGGTTAAGGGGGCTCCTGGGCTGAGGAGCTCTTTACCTTCACCAGCTTGACCTAGCCGGTCTTCCTGCAGACTGATAGTTGAATATCGATTAGCATTATTAGTTGCTACATTAGTAACTCCCTCAGTGCCAACCCCAATGCTGGTACTTGCTTGACTGCCATTTACATAGTCAAATGATTTACTCGAGGAAGCACTGGCTGTCCGGATTAGACTTAAACTATTGGTTTTTGGCACCACCTGGCCAGCAGGCAGGCTCAGGTGTTTCTTCATCGGTGTCAATTCAATGGAATCTACACTAAGATCAGTTGGTTGCTGAATATACTGCTTTCGAACTACTGAATCTCGAGGGATCTCACTGGATTTGATGGCAGAAGCTGTTTCTTTATCTTTGGCTGAACGCCCAGTTGCTACTTTCCTTAAGCTTCCCCTCTGAGAAGAGGATGGTTTGGTCCCAACTGGCTGGCTGCTGAGGGAAGCCCCTGATGAAAATCCTTCATCTGCATCATTCAGGTTTACAGACTCCTCTCCTCCATTCACACCCTCAGCACCTAAAAAATAAATCAGAAAGACTCAGTAATAGCTAAATTAAGTAAGAAGCAGTTGTGAATAACAACACTGACCTTATCTCTTGATTAACATTTGCTATGGGTTCATAATGATCTTACTATCTGTCAACACTTCTAAATAATTTAGGAGAATAAACCTTAATCTATACATAATTCTTATATACTATTTATTACGTTCATTTAATTACTTTCAGGTTTTATAAAACATCCACAAACTTACTTAGTATACTATTAATATTTAGGCACATAAAACTAGGCACAATACATTAAATATATAAATGCATTTATATATTTATAACTTTATAGTATAGTCTTCCTTTTGACATGAACACATCTACCTATTATGAAACAACTGAAACCTTTTCCTCATATCTTCTTTAACCCACCATAGAGTGTACAAAAAGAGACTCTTGTAACTTCAGTTACCTACAATTATGCCAAAACCTACTTATGCCTACAGGCCAAAACTTTTTTAAAAACTACAATGAAATTTTATTTGATAACTGCTTCTCTATGACTTGAAGGCTTTTAATATGGAAGTAGCTTTTCTAATTCAGATATAAAAAACTACACTGCTTCCAGTAATTTCACAATCATATTTTGTCTTATGGACAGGACTACTCACTGGTTTCAATACTTTCTTGAACAGTTAATACAAAGAAAACATTATTAGGGAATAGTAGTAAAAAAAAAACTAGCAGGAATATTTAAGGATTTTCATTTTGTACATTATGTATTTTAACATTTTAGATTCTTAGCAGTATTACTTTCAAATCACAAAATACTATAATGCCCCATTACATTTAACATATAAACAGTTAACGTAAAAATCTGTATCTTGAGTTTTTGTGGGAAGAAAAGTATATATAATACATTGATCATGCTGTTCCAGAAAGCCCAATTCTTTATTGAAAGTATGATCATATGGTTTCTTAGAAAGTAAATACATTTTCTTCTTTCAAAAACTGGTATTGGTTTACTACATTAATTATTTTTCCCAGACTGCAAGTCAGTTTAATCTAAATCTACAAAACTGATACCCAACATTATAGTTAGGGTAAAATGTAAGAAAATAATCTATACAAATATTACTTTGAGATATAGGTTACCTAAGCAGAAAATAAATAAAATATTTAATCTTTCATTTAACATAGTACCTGGAAAAATAAAAATACATTCATGGCTATATTTTCTCATGGATTTGTTATTTCCTTCCTTCTGAAGAATGAAATAGACTATCCTTAAAGCAAAAGGCACCTTGTTATATATATACACATATATATATCCAGCAGTTTAATGTTTAATCACCATGCAAAGCTATATGAAAATGCATTTACTAAGAACAGTAGCAGCTGACACCATTTCTCTCAACCTCTTCAAGAGAACAGTATATAGTGTACCTTGAAAATTAAAACTTTAAATTACATTCATATTCTTTTAGTAATGTACTTAAAATTAGTATAAAGAACTCCAAAATGCCCAAGAAAAATAGTTGCTAATTCAGAAGTAATATTAGTAATATAAAACTAGGAATGAACATGATTATACCATTGGATTTACTTATTGATTAGGAAGGAGACTGAGAGACTTAGTGCTAGCTTTGAATCTTGCTACATGCAGATCTGATGCCAAAGCAATATGGCCATAAAAAAGATGATGGTAAACATGAAGGCCACCATGCAAGAAAATCTGGTATTTTATGTACTAGGAAATGTTTCATTATAATAGAACAATGAGTATTCTTTAATCACAGGAATTGTCTTCAGTTTATTAGGTAGGTGATAGGTTTATATTCTCCCTTCAATTTCAACATATAATATGC
Source organism: Glaucomys volans (assembly GCA_020662805.1). Lineage (NCBI taxonomy): Eukaryota > Metazoa > Chordata > Mammalia > Rodentia > Sciuridae > Glaucomys > Glaucomys volans. Next base: position 308,977 of record JAJEJO010002354.1, read on the forward strand.
ACAATTTTAACTACAGAACTATTTAAAAGCGTCATGATTTAAAATGTTTTTTTTCAAAAAAAATCAATTATCTACAGTAATCCAAAAGCTACAGCACACTACAGAATTACCAAAACTTCCCATAGGTTTTAGTTATTTCCTTCCTTCTGTTTAAAAAAACCTCAAGAAAAAAAAAAGGCAATCCTCAAAACATTTTTCCTTCTAATTTTCTCTCTAGGCAATAACAGTACCACTTCTGATCCAAAGAACAACCTTTAAAGGATTTTTAATGAACTTTTCTGACTCATAGCTGCCTTTCCTATAAATTTAGCTTCTGCTAATATTGATTTAAAACTATAATTAAACTAGACTAAGGGGTAAGATGATTTTTTTTTTTTTGGAATTTCAAACACATTCACACTTATTCACACTGGATATGGTGGCTCACAGCTGTAATTCCAACAACTGAAGAAGCTGAGGCAGAAGGATCTCAAGTTCGAGGCTAGCTTTAGCAACTTAGCAAGACCCTAAGCAACATAATGAGACCCTGTCTCAAAATAAATAAATAAAAAAGGCTGGGGATGTAGCTCATCGTAAAGTGCCCCTGCATTCAATCCCCAGTAAAAAGAAACAAATTTATTCCCCTTTTCTCGTGGTTTCATATCACCAATACCTCACTGAAGCTGATATTTCACCAGTAATAAGAAATATGAAAATAAGGTATTTAAATATTTAATAGATTTCAATAGGATATTAAAGAGAAATTACTATTTTGATTCCTTTCTCAAAATGCATGACTTCTGATGAATTGGAAGAAATATTTCAGACTAATCCCACACTTCCTAGAATTTTATCAACTGTTAACAGTGCTATGTTTAACACATCTTTCAACAAGGGTAGAAGGCACTTCTCAAGTAGCTCATTTAATCATCTGAATATAAAGAAATAAGATGTTCAATTTAGGTCAACTCTGGGTTCCACATCTATTCATACTCTCATTTTTATGCCTTTATGTAAGGTAAAAATTGATTGCTAGGGAGAGCTTCAAGGGAAGGGAATATAAAAAGGGAAGGCTGTATCTTCCATAGCCATATAAAGAAAGATCTCTGAAACAGTACCTACTTCTCTGGGTTCCTAGATCATGCACATGCAATATTGTAAAAATGAAGTAAGGTCAATCTGGGCAAATGGGCAAGGGCACAGAGGACTGATATAGATTCTTACTGAGCATGCTCAAATTTCTAATGCACCAAAGAGTGAAAGACTTCCTTAAGGTGGAAGTTAATTGCTTTGTATATGTTTAGTCCTTAAAATAAGCAAAAATATGTACCTCTTTTAAAACTACTTGGTTTATTTTGCAAATTAGTATAAAGGTTCCACAGTGGCAATACATTAGGTAATGAAAAAGCTATTTGGTTACAGTTCCCTCTATCACAAAGCTAACTCATGGTATTACATGCAAAGCAGCAAGTAAATATTTTCCTAGAGGAGAGAAATGTTCTTCTACAGACAGTGATGGGAGATGGTATGTAAAAAATTCTCATTTTTATGATAACCTACATTGTAGAAACAAGTACCTACTAGGATATCTGACCTACAAATAATACATTTCAATTTCATTTAGGAGCTACATAATACAATCAGGATTTACAATGAATTATAAAATGTAGTGTGCATCAGGATAGCACATTTGTAGAGGAAAATGTCAGTAATTCTCTAGACCTAGGCAACTTAACACAGAGACTATAAAAATCCAATCAATATAGCATACTCTGTCAAAAAGGTAAGAAATTCTTGTTAGATTGCTAATTCAACATCCTAGAATTACAGATAAATTGACCAGCTCCACTTCAGTTTCCCAAGTATATTCATGTTTTTGAAACTCTTTTCAAAGATCTTTAAAGAATAAGTTATTGTATAAATAACATTCATATTAGCTCATGTCCATTGGGTGCATTTTTTCTTTCCTATTATTAGAATAAACATGCTCAGTAATGAAAAAATTCCAAGCATTTGCAGATCTTTTGGATACAGGCCCCTGCCTTGTTAGTAGCCATGCCAAGCTGTTCTTTGATTACACAGGGATGCACACTCCAGGCCAGCACAAACGGTAACTAAAGATTGTACCTAACCTGGTGCTAGGCATATAGGGAAGAGAGGTGCTTTGCAAGGAGAAGCTAATACACCCTGGGGTAGTGGAAACACACACTAGAATGGAAAGATGTTCTGCTTGGGGATAAAGAGCCAGGATCCTTCTCCAGCAACTGCCTCACTGACTTCTGCCTCCTCATCTCTGTCCTACCCTCTGTTGTGGCTGCTGCTGAGTTGGGCTCCGGCGAGCCATGCTCAGGGGTCCTGCGCACCAGCACCTCCCCCTCTTGCACACGTTTGATCCCTAGGTCAGTGGAGCCGTGTTGGATCGGGGAGCCAGGAATACTCGAGTCAGCCTCGTTTGAGAAGTCAAAGCCATCTGGGATTCAACATATAAAATTTTAGTGCTTTTGTGCTGCTCTATTCTTTTCTGAGCATTCTGACCCAGGCAGATAAGAAAATGTATATATGGATATGATATTAACACAAACACTATTTATATAATTACATGTGTGTGCACAGCTTGCACACACATAAGGCAGATGAACAATGTGAGGTTTGCAAATGAACAGGACAGAAAAATAGGGATTAAATGGCAATTAATATCTCTTAGGCAAGACAGCTTGAGTATTCAAATACCATATCTTTACGATATACTGCTGGGTTCAGCACTTATGAAAAAGGAAAAGCAAAGATAAAAATCCAAAAATCACAATAAATTATTTTATGGATAGCTTGTATTATATTGTTAGTTTGGTCAGTCATAGTTTTCTCCCACAGTGCTCATACATGCACCTTTTATTTTTTCCCCAATAAGTTAACAGGCTTAAAGAAACTATTTTTCTGTTGTTACTACTAGTTCAAAAACAGACAAATATTATCTGATCTTATTTTTGTTTGAATATTCATACAGCAATATAACATCTTTCTACCTTATGTACATGTATATTTATATTAAAATAATATTAAGCATTTAATCACATTTCTAAGAGCTATCTTAAAAACTAAAAACTCTTACTTTAAGTTATATATAGAGTGCTATAATACCATGAGTTAATACAGTCTATACAAACTGATAAATTTACTTGAATCCATGAGCATACTATGGGGACTTTGTACTTACCTTCTCTTCTCCATCTATGCCGACGGATTGAAGCTGTTGTAATTGCAGTCCGAGAAATCCTCGGCACTGTTGGGGTGACTTCCACTTTAAGTACTTTCTGGCCCTCTTGTGAAGAATCAGGAGCATCAAATGGTAATGAGTTTTTCATGGCATTGGCCACCTAAAATGATAATAATGTAAGTCTATATAAAATATACAACTGACATGTAACTTTTGCTTATTCTCTATTTCATGTTTCCATAACTTTTTGAATATGTATTTAATACTTGTCCTAATATAACAAAAGTACAAATATCCCAGAAATATTTGTATCTCCAACTTTCTGTATTCTTTAAGACAGGTTTTTCAAAGGAGAATTTATTTTTAAAAATGTGAGTCACAGGTTGGGGGTGTAGCTCAAGGGTTGAGAACTTGCCTAGCACGCGCTAGGCCCTAGATTTGATCCCCAGCACCACAAAAACAGGAAAAGATAGAAAAACTGAGTCATACCCCAAATGATTCTTGAAGTTGTTGACTTTCAAGGAGAAACACCATTCCAAAGAAAAAGTGTTTTAACATTTTGCACTTAAGAATAAGTTTGAGGGCTAGTGTTGTGGCTCAGTGGTAGAGTGCTTGCCTGGCATGTGTGAGGCCCTGGGTTCAATTCTCAGCACCACATATAAATAAGTAAATAAAACCTTATCTTAAAAAAAAAAAAAAAGAAAAAGTTCGAATACGCTTCTAGTCTTCACATGATAAATAATAGGCAAAATTTAAATTTTTTGTTGTTGTTGTTCATTTGTTTTGTTTTGTTAATTAGGTTTTTCTCCACTTCTCTATTTACATAAAGAGAAATCTTCCTTAAATATTTCTGGCATTATGTCACACTACATTCTGCTACCCTAGAGGAGATGTGAGAAACCTGGTTGGTGAGTAATTGACAGTTGACTGATGAATGGTTTACTAACCTTCAAAGATCTTGACCCAAAGGATTATCTTTTTCCCTTCCTCTCTACCTAGCCAAGCACATATGGAATGTAGCAGCCTGGAGAGATGTGCCTGACCTGCCCACTCAGGCCTTCTCTCTAGAAGGCTGCTCCAATACTAGACAGATGGGTAAGGAGTTAAGTATCTGAATTTATTCTTTATCAGTAATACAGACGATGCTTACTTCTCCATATGCCAACTATTTGTTCATCATGTGGCTTGAGATTTGAGTAGGGAAAGGGTTATTATTTATCGGGTCCTTCATAGATGCCAACAATAAAGGAATAATCTGTTCACCTGTACTGCCTTGGAAATGTCACTTTTTACTTAAATTTTAAGATGGTTACAAGGATAAATCATGAATTTAAAGAGCCTTATAAATGCAAGGTATGATGATAATGATGTGATATTTTAAATCCTATTACCTGTTTTAATGTAACAGTATAAAATAAGGGATACTGAAATGAGAAAAATAAGAATTTACTATCAAAGAATTATTGCAAATGCTATCTTAATAGATTTATATTTAGCTTAAAATATTAAAAAAAAAGACATAGCCAGGCATGGTGGCATGTCTGTAATCCCAATGACTCAGGAGAATGAGGCAGGAGGGTGACAAGTTCAAGGCCAGCTTCATCAACTTTAGAGAGACCCTGTCTCAAAATAAAAATAAAGAAGGGCTGGCGCTATAGCTTGGTGGTAGAATGCCCACACCCCCCACCCAGAAAAAAAGAAAAGCTATAAACAAAATGACTTTTAAAAAAGTACTACAGGGCTGGGGGTTGCAGCGCAGTGGTAGAGCACTTGCCTAGCATGTGTGAGGCACTGGGTTTGATCCTCAGCACCACATTAAAATAAATTTAAATAAAGGCATTGTGTCCATCTACAACTAAAAATTAAAAAAAAAACTGCAAGTTGAAAATGAATAAATATTCCTCAAGTATCATAAAAATACTACAAAAAACTTAGAAAACTGAAATTAAAATGATCTACAGTCAAATCATCTAGATAACTATTGTTATTTTGATTCCTATGCCTAGATTTTTAAAAAGTTGTATAGTGCTTTTTCACTTGACACAAACTAGCATTTTTCTTCTTTTATCCCTTCCTTCCTTTCAGATTGAACCCAGGATCTCATGCATGCCAGGCAAGTGTTCTACCACTGAACCACATCTCTAGCCTCATCATTTTTCTTTCATATAAATCCTCAAGCTGTAATTTTATCATGTAATTACTATATAACAAATCATTTTCTGCTTGGAACATTTTTTTTCTTTTAGTACTAGGGATTGAACCCAGCACCACTTAATCACTGAGTCACATTCTCAGTTCATTTTATTTTATATTTTTAATTAGGGTCTTACTAAGTTGCTTGGAGCTCACTAAGTTGCTGAGGCTGGCCTTGGACTTGCAATCCTCCTGTCTCAGCCTCCTGAACTGCTGGGATTATAGAGGTGTGCCAGTTAGCCCAGCTTGCTGTGGAACACTTAATTTTTTTCCTTTGTGATTTAAAATACCACTGTAATGCTGTGCTTATAATACACATTTTTGGTATTTAAAATTAGTTTCCTGGGATACACTGCTAGACATGGGACAGAGAATGAAAGAATATATTCGGACATTTACCAGACTGCTTCCACAAAGAGATGATCAGAGTTGTGTCATACTACTACCACAACACAAAGAATGCCTTCTTCACTGGATGTTTTCATTTGTCTTTATGCTTATCATGTATGGTTTTCAACATTTATTTATTTTTTAGAGTATACAATTTCATACACAGAATAAAATAACTGGCTTTTTCTTGTCATGCCTACTGAGAATATTTTTCTCTTTGTTCACTGCATATTCACTTGGCTTTTTAAAAAAACCAAATGGTTTAGAATTCAGGTATTTGTGGAAGAAAAAACAAATTCATTTTAGCGATTCATCCTATTACTTCAGCTTAGAAAGTCTTCCTTTTTCTGGAGATTTGAATAACTATTTAACATTTCTTCTCAAAGGATTTCAAAACATTTAATTCTTCATTTTCCTGAATTGTACTTTTATTCTTTCTATTTTTTAAATCGAATAGTACGTCTTTACACACAGGCATGCTATAAAGAGTAAGTCAGTCAGGTGCTTGTAATTCCAGGTACTTGGGAAACTGAGGCAGGGGGATAACAAGTTCAAGGCCAACCTGGGCAACTTAGTGAAACCATGTCGGAAGGAAGGAAGGAAGGAAGGAAGGAAGGAAGGAAGGAAGGAAGGAGGGAGGGAGGGAGGGAGGGAGGGAGGGAAGGAAGGAGGGAAGGAAGGAAGGAAGGAAGGAAGGAGAGAGAGAGAGAAAGAGAGAGAGAGAAAGAGAGAAAGAGAGAGAGAGAGAGAAAGAGAGAGAGAAAGAGAGAGAGAGAGAGAGAGAGAAAGAGAGAGAAAGAGAAAGAGAAAGAAAGAAAGAAAGAAAGAAAGAAAGAAAGAAAGAAAGAAAGAAAGAAAGAAAGAAAGAAAGAAAGACCACCAGAGTGGGATGCTGGAGATGTAACAGTAGGAGAATGCCTCTGGGTTCAATCTCTAGAGCTGAGAATGAATGAATGAATGAATGAATGAATGAATGAATAAATAAATAAATAAAACTTACCAATAGTGGTTGAGAAAAGAGTTCTAGTTGAGCTCTATAAATGATGTCATCAAGAACTTCCTGGCCAAGGTCCCACTGACCATTATACCTGTGGATTAGCATATCATTTACTATCTTTAGCAAATATCTATCATCCTTACATTTTTAAAAATTGTTCTAAGTCCTACTATTTTGGTTGTAAATGAAGATTTTCCCATCAAATGTTTCCTTCCTGGTAATGGGGATCAAACCTAGGGGCACTTTACCACTGAGCTATATGTCCAATCTTTTTAATTAATTTATTTGAGATAGGGTTTCACCAAATCACCCAGGCTGGCTTCAAATTATGTGATCCTCCAGAGATGCTAGGACTATAGGCATGCATGACCATGCCTGCCTTCATATCAACTTTTATATTAAAAAGTTTCCACAATGTTTTAATTTTAGTTACAATAAGAAAGGACATTTCAAATACTATGTTTAAAGTAGTTTACAGATGCTTCTTCATATCAATTGATTTTATCGTGTGTGGACAATATTCAGTCATATACTTAATGCATTCATGAAAACTTAAGAGTTATGAACTTTGCAGGGATAATTTTCCATACAGAAAACCTGAAAATCTCTAAGGTGACTCCAATTTTAACAACTAGTTATATTATATATTTGCTATTTTAAAAGTAATGAAAGGAAACTATGTTAGAAAAAACAAGATGATAAGCTCATCTTGGGACAAAAGACTCTGTGTTATGTCTGAAATACATTAGGAACAATTCATAAAATTTCATATACCATCTACTTACATGGCATAATAAACACCTGTGAGCAGTTGCACCATAAATTCAGGATCCAATACTATTCGACCACAGAGTTCTTTCCAGTGTTTTTCATGTTGCCGTGGAAACCCACTCACACAAACCCTAGAAAAATAAGGCATTTACCACGTATGAATCCCTGAGTCACTAAATATAGTAATTTTGCCTTCAAAAATCAGTTTGTTAAATTATTCATTCCTTAAATATTAATTGGTGCCTGCTCTATCCCAGTCACTGTTCTTGGCCTAAGATACAATCATGAATAAGTAAGATTAAAAAATAAAACCTGTGTCCTCACAAAGCATACATTCTAGTGGTCTATGTCCATTAAAGCTTAACATCTTTTATCAAATAACTAGCAAACTCTTTCACAAATATTCATTTTTACTCCATTCATGCTTTCCTTCTCTCTCTCACTCATTCACTCACAAGCACACAAATGGGTGACTTTTATTCATCCAAACAAGGTAAACTACTCTGAAGTACAGAAAAATCTCAAAACACAGACATTTCAATTTCAAAATACTTTTGGCTGCAAGATCATTTTAATTTTTCAAAAAATTTTTTGTTTAATCAAAATAAAATGTGCACATGCACCATCTATTCACTTCCTTCACTGTGCAACCTAGCAATGGAATTGGTGGCTCTGACAACCAGCTGGGCTGCTCTTTCCATGAAGAAAACACTGGAAGCAACCTCAGACAGCAAGATTTGTTACACAACTGCAGCACTTGAAGCATCTTGATGCTGTGGAGCAGGGACTGTCAGAAGCCACTGGACAGCATATGCTTTGTTTCCCTGTTGATCCCAGAACCAAGATCTGTCATTTGAATCCTCTCTACACCCTGCTATATAACACCTCTGGGTTTCTGTCACTTATACTTAATTTTGACTCCTACCAGATAAACTTCTTGGTCTTCTTTCTGAGGATCTTGGGCTTCACAAGAGACTGAAGGCAGCCATGATGCCAAACATAAGAAACTGCTACCTTTGTGGGCAGGGACAAAGAAGAGAGAGCTGTCCCATAAACAACTTTCTACCTTCTGTATCATAGAGATGTTTCCAAAAGAGTTACCTTAATAATTATCAGAAGATAAAATATTCCATGAAATTTATGTTTTTTGTGAATAAAGACTGTTGTTTTCCTTAAGTGCAAAAGCTCATATTTCTCTCTCTCTCTGTCTCAAGACAACAGTCTGATTAACTTGCCAACACTGGTTTCAAACCTATGATTCTCCTGCTTCAGCCTCCTAAATACCTGGGATCACAGGTGTGCACCACCATATCCAGCTCAGATTATATTAATCAATAAAAATATTAGGATAATTGTTACACCTATGGACACACATGTGCATATACATGTACACACATACATACATATCTATAGCAAATACAATTAAGTGATGAATAAAAGACTTTTAAGTTGAAAACATCATTATAATAAGATAAAATTGTGTGGGGAAAGTGGAATGGAAATTCAATTTCCATGAGAAAAAGAAATTGTGTAAAGTCAGATCATTAAAGAACAGACTTGCTCATTTATTTCTTAATGGATGACGGCAAGTATTAAATCTCTCTGGCATTTAAACTACATACATTGAAATAACCAACTTTTTATGATATCAGTTATTTTCATAGTAGAAATATCATTTGCAAATATCAAAGATGGGATGAAACATTTTACATATCAACTTAAAAATGTACAAAAGATATAAAATTTTTCAAAATTCATTAGAGGACAAGTAAACAAAACCTTCAGGACCATTAAACTCTGCCATCACTTTCGTTTTCTTCCTTCCTTCCTTTCTTTTTTTTATTTTGCAGGATCAGGAATTGAACCCAGGGTCTCATGCTTGCTAGGCAAGTACTCTACCACTGAGCTATAACTCCAGCCCCCAGTCACTTTTGTTAAGAAACTCTAGCCATACTTGGTGGCACAAGCCTGTAATTCCAACAACTCAAGAGGCTCAGGCATGAGGATTTCAAGTTCAAGGCCAGCCGAATCAACTTAGTTGTGGTGGCGCACACCGGTAATCCCAGTAGCTTGAGAGGCTGAGGCAGGAGGATCCTGAGTTCAATGTCAGCCTCAGCAAAAAACAAGGTGCTAAAGCAACTCAGTGAGACTCTGTCTCTAAATAAAATACAAAATAGGGCTAGGGATGTGGTTCAGTGGGTGAATGGTCCTGAGTTCAATCCCCAGTATCAGCACCCCCACACTGAGGTGGAATGCTCCTGGAGTCAAGTCCTAATACCACAAAACAACAAACCTCTATTAAAGGCCATAAAAATGCTGCCAAATATGAGAACAAGCTTATTTCTTTTAATGAATCTGAAATAATCTTTTATAAATGAATGTTACATTAAGATAGGCAGCAAGTGCTTAATGTATTCTCTTGAAAACAGCATCTAGCTTAGATACTCTGTTGCCCATTGATGTTATTATAGATGAAATGAAAATTAATATGTAAAATCTGTTATAAATAATTTAGACTGACATTCAACCACTTACCAAAATTAAGAAGTTTTGTTATAGATAGGATTACACTCTCTTCCCAATAACACAACAGTAGGTGAATTTCAGCTAAGCATTTGTGGTAGGAGACAATCTCTTGGTATTTACCCTTCTCCCTTGAATAAAGGTGTGACCTATGAGGTGATGGGATTCCCCAGTTATGTGCATATTCCACAGTTAGTAACTATGTTACTTAAGGTAAAGGGTGTTGCTGGGATCCTTCTCACTCCTTATCTAAGCTTTTCAAGAAGTAAGCTGCCATATTGTAGTCTACCTCTGTTGGGAGGTCCATGGGTCATGGAACTGAGGATCAACTCTGGCAGACAGCCATAAGACACTAATGGTCAGCAGGGCTACCCTATATACAATAGAAAAAATGTAAGCAATCTCAGCAAGATTTGTTGCACATCAGCAGAACCTTCAGGTCCTGGGTGCTATGAACTGGGATTCTCAGTCCAACAACCACAGGAACAGAATTCTGCCAACAAGCGTTCAACTTGAGGTAAGACTGCAACTCCAGAAAAGCCTTGTAAGGTCCGAAGCAGAGGCCAGCTAACCCATCACTAGATAAATGTGTGATGTTCAAACCAGGAAGTTTGTGGTGATTTTTTTTTATGCACAACAGAAAACAAACATGCCATTATATCTTTTTTGTAGGAGGAGGCAGCTAGGTTTGCTCAAGCAACAATTAGTTGGATAAGACAAACTTAGAATTGAAATTCTGTGACACCAAATTAATTTATATGTTACTAGAATTTTTTTTCTATTCTACTAAGCCCTTAAAGAAGAACTAATGCCAATGCTCCTCAAATTATTTCATGAAATAGAAAGGGAAGGAACACTTCCAAATTCATTCTATGTAGCCAGTATCACAATCATACCAAAACCAGACAATGACACATCAAGGAAGGAAAACTAAGACCAATATCCTGGGTCAACTTAGATACAAAAATACTTAAATAAAATATTAGCAAACTGACTCCAACAACATATTAAGGAGACTACATACCACGAACAAGCTGGTTTTGTTCCAGAGATGGTTTGATGCAAGGATGGCTTAATATTACACACAAATCAAAAGATGCAATTCATCACATAATTAGAATCAAGGACGAAAGTCACTTTGTAATTTCAACAGATGCAGAGAAGGCCTTCAACAAAATTCAGCACCCATTCATGATAAAAACGTTGAAGAAACTAGGGCAGAAGGAACCTACCTTAACATCATAAAGGCTAATACAAAAAACCAAAGTCAACCTCATTGTAAAAGGGGAAAAAGTGAAAGCATGTCCTTTAAAATTTGGACCACGAGAAGAATTTCCACTCTTACCACTCCTATTTAACAGAGTACTAGAAACTCTAGTCAGAGCAGTTAGGCAAGAGAAGGAAATAAAAGGGCTAAAAGTAGGAAAGGAAGAAGTCAAATTATCACTATTTGCAGATGATATGAGAAGATCAAAAAAGCTCTACCAAAAAAACTGCTAGAACTAATCAATAAATTCACCAGAGTAGCAGGTTATAAAATCAAAATATAAAAATCAATAGTTTTCCTATATACCAATAATGAATCTGTTGAGAAAGAAATCAGAAAATCAATTCCATTCACTAGCCTCAAAAAATAAAATAAATAAAATAAAATAAAATACCTAGGAACAAATCTAATCAAGGAGGTAAAAGACCTGTACAATGAAAACTACAGAACACTGAAGAAAGATATTAAAGATGATACAAGATGGAAAGGCCTCCCATGTTCAGGGATAGGCAGAAAATTTTGTTAAGATGGCCATATTATTGAAAGCAATACACACATTCAATGCAATCCCCTTTACTAACAAAAAAAATGCATGCTATTGGCATAAAAACTGACACATACACCAATGGTACAGAATAGAAAAAAAGACAGGGACAAACCCACACAGACAAGTCATCTGATTCTTGACAAAGGTGCCAATTACATCCACTGGAGAAAAGACAGCCTATTTAACAAACAGCGCTGGGACAACCGGTTATCCATATGTAGAAGAATGGAACTAGACCCCTATCTCTCACCCTGCATGAAAATCAACCCAAAATGGACCAGACCTTGGAATTAGACTGGAAACGATGCAGCTGCTGAAAGAAAACGTAGGGTCAACACTCCAGCTTTTAGGCACAGTCAATGACTTTCTCAAATAGGAACCCTAAAGCTTAGGAAATAATGCCAAGAGTTAATAAATGGGGCAGCATCAAATTAAAAAGCTTCTGTGTAACAAAGGAAATAAATAGGAACGTGAAGAGAGAATCCACAGAATGGGAGAAAACATCTTTGCTAGCTACTCTTCTGACAGAGGATTAATATCTAGAATATATAAAGAACTCAAAAATTCAGCACCAAGGAAAAAAAAACTCCAATTAATAAATGGGCAAATGAATTAAATAGACACTTCTCAAAAGGAGAAATACAAATGGCCAACAGATAAATGAAAAAATGTTCAACATCATTAGCAATTATGGAAATGTAGACCAAAACTACACTGAGATTTCATCTCATGCCAGTCAGAGTGGCAGTCATCATGAATACAAACCATACTAAATGCTGGAGAGGGTGTGGAGAAAAAGGAACATTTTTACACTGTTGGGTGGGACTATAAATTAGTACAATACACGATGGAGATCAGTATGGAGGCTCCTCAAAAGACTAGGCATCGTCGGGTGCAGTGGCACACACCTGTAACTCCAGCAGCTCAGGAATCTGAGGCAGGAGGATCACGAGTTCAAAGACAGCCTCAGCTAAAGTGAGGCACAAAGCAATGCCGTGAGCCCCTGTCTCTATATAAAAATCAAAATCGGACTGGGGATGTGGCTCAGTGGTTGAGTGCCCCTGAGTTCAAACCTGGTACCCACCAACAAAACAAAACAAGACTAGGCATATGACCCAGCTATATCACTTCTTGGTATTTATCCTAAAGACTTAAAGTCATCATACTATAGTGATACATGCATACTCATGTTTACAGCATCACAATTCACAATAGTCAAGTTATGGAACCAGACCAGTTATCTGTTAAAGGAAGAATAAAGAAAATGTGGTATATATACACAATGGAGTTTTATTCAGCCATAAAACAAAAATGAAATTAAGTCATTTGCAGGAAAATGGATGGAACTAGAGACCAACATGTTAAGTGAAATAAGTCTAACTCAGAAGGTCATGAATCATATGTTTTCTTTCTTATGTGGAAGCTAGAGAGATAAAGGAAAGAGAGGGGGAGGAAAAGGAATCTCATGAACATGAAAGGAAGATCAGTAGAAGAGAGGAAAGGGACTAAGGCTAAGGAGGAGTAGAGGGAATGGGGAAAAACTGGGGAATGATATTGTTCAAATTATATTGTTATATTGTGTGCATGTACAATATTTGTGTGCATATACAAATCATTATATTCAACTATAAGGCACCATTAAAAATGTGAGGGGGAAAAAAGGAAATAAATATAAAAGTAAAATATAAAAGAAATTTTTTTGTACAGTGCAAATTTAAATTTCAGTCAGGTCTGTTAAATTATTAGAAATTCTGATATAATGAAAGTTATTGTGAGACATTAAACACCACCCGCTTACTCCCAACCAGCACATACACAAAGATAACTGTTGCAATTATTAATCTTCTCCAACACAAAGACTGTTGTTTGTGAAATACATAAAGGAAAAATTTACATTCCTTATCTGTCAACATGATTTCTAAAAAGTGGCACCCAGGTAATGATTATGTATATCACCCAACAATGCAAACGTGTCCTAACTCCTTGTTCCACTAGGAAATATTCCTTTAATGCCAAAATAATTTTCAAGAAGTCATAAGGGATGATAAGGACTTCTACAGAAATATAAGCTCTGTGAAACTTTTATTACTTTATCATAAGTTAGAACAATGCCTGGAATAAAGAATATCCTCAATAAATATTTGTCAAATAAATGAATATGAAAGTTAATTAAATTACACTTCTCACCTGGAGCCCATACGACAAAGAGATTGGTAAGATGAACCAGGCATATACACAATAGCAGAATTATAACATAACATGAGAAAACTCAGGACTTCAAACCTGGAAGAAATAAACAATGGAAAAACATTACATACAATTACTTCTACGGGAGATTAAAGTAAATGCTTTTTTCAATGAATGGTTTTAATACCTTAATACCGACCTTCTTGTTTTCTCAATTAGATTACTATGGCATCCTTCATTTCTGTTTCCACTCTCATTACTACAAGCCATATCTCCCTGGCTCCAATAAATATTTTCTTCTTTAAAAAACAAATCATCATGCTTGAACAGATGAATCCCCTATCAATAAAAGTCTATCTTGCTATTCACTACATGATAAAATCCAAACTTACCAGAAGGTCCTTTAAAGTCATAGAATCCTTATTACAAGGTCCTTTAAAATTCACCTTGAATGTACCTCTCCAGCTTTATTTCCCTCCACTGCCCACCACACATACATGCTACATTAATCCTCTCACTGGTGCATGATTATGTCATAAGCTTTCATAACTCCTGGTTTTTATGCATGTTGTTTCTATTTACTAGAATACACTTTTTCATTTGGAAAATTTCTATTAGGATTTGAAGTTCTGGATCAAGTGGTGTTATAGACTAAACCTAGAAACTCATGCATGCTAGGCAAGTGCTCTATCACTGAGTTCCCCCAGCCCCCAGTTCAAATTTTTACCTTAATTATCCCAGCTGAAGAAAACTACAGGTCTAAAACAGCATTTATCCTACAGAATTATAACTTTCTCCCTCTACCTTGGTTTCACACACTTAGTAATAGGCAACTTTAGGACAAAGAACCTGACTTTTTCATCTCTATTGTTAATTTCAAGCACAGTGTCTAATATATTATAATTGCTTAATACATATTGATTGAATGACTTTTTAAAAACATACATTCCTATGTCCCAATCTGGAGTGACACAATTAAGAACCTCTGCGGACAGAACTCAGAGGAGTTGCAAGTCTAAAAGCCTTTCCACAGCTGGATGGTACAGTAAATGGAAAGTCCTTACATTATTTTTACAACATTTTTTGTAAGTCTGAAATTATTTTGAAATAAAAAGTTAAAAGGTGAAAGTCTGATTTGAAAGCAGTCATACCTTCAGATCCTGTCTCCTTCTCCATACATCTAGGTAATAGTGAAGATTTATTTTCTGAAAGGATAAAAGAGAATTCCTGCCTAGGAGCCACCAGGCACAACTGTAATTTGATGTATGTGTAGGGGTAGGGGATACTAAAAAGAGGAAGATTAAAGTAAAATATGACTTGCTGAACATTGAGACCTCAAGCTCTCCTTCCCCATTTAGCCATCAGAATGCTAGCAGCCGGGCATGGTGGTGCACGCCTGTAATCCCAGTGACTCGGGAGGCTGAGGCAGGAGGATCGCAAGTTCAAAGCCAGCCTCAGCAACTTAGCAAGGCCCTAAGCAACTTGGTGAGACCCTGTCTCTAAATAAAATACAAAATAGGGCCAGGGATGTGGCTCAGTGGCCAAGTGCCCCTGAGTTCAATCCCTGGTTCCAAAAGAAAAAAGAATGCTAGCAGCCAGCCCATTATTTAGGTAACTAGAAGAGTTATCTCTAGAGAATTTGATGACTCTTAAGAGGAAAGACTTAAAGATTCAGACTCATGATATTTCCTGAGTGAGTGGCATAGTGAGATCACTCTACAGGGAAGCTCACAGTCAGTTAGCCCACTAACATGTTCAGAGCTCTTTATTTTTTATTCCCTACTCTTAAATAAGGGGAAAAAAACCTACTAGATATAAGAGGAAATCTACTAACATGAAAAAGAGACTAAAATAAAATAAAGGATGAAGGCAATTTGATGAAAATAGCATATAAAGAAAAAGTAACTGTTCATAGCTAATTACTATTAATATTCTCAAAAATGAGAAGATAAAATTTCAAAAATACATTCACTTAAAAAGCATTCAGAGAATTAAAAAAGTTTCTGAGATTAAAAACTGCAAAAATTTAAAAAAACAAGCAAGCTAGGTGCAGAGTCACATGCTTTCAACCCTAGTGTCTGAGGAGGCAAAGGCAGGAGAATTCCAAGTTCAAGGTCAGATTGGGCAACTTGGCAAAACCTCATTTCAAAATAAGAAATAAAGGAGTGGGGTGTGTCTGTAGAGCATCCCTGGGCTCAATCCCCAGTACCACCCAAAACAAAAATGTCTAGAAAGATTGGTGAATGAAGTTGAGGAAAAGTCTTAGAAAGTAAAGCAAAAAGAAAAAAAAAACATGGAAAATGAAAAAGGAAAGGCTACCACTTTAGGAGATCCAACATCCCAATTAAAAAAGCTCCAGATGACAGATTATATGAAGTGGAAAGTCCAAACTAATTAGCAATAATAATTCATGAAAACTTCCCAGAGTGAAGGGCATGAGTTTCCAAATCTAAAAGGTCCACCTAATGCTCAGCAGACTGGATGGAATAAGCCCACACCAAGCAATATTACAGTGACATTTCAGAATTTATGGTATGTAAATTATGTTTATATTGAAAACTAAATTTGAAGCCAATAATTAACTAAAAATGTGCAACAAGTAAAACAGTCCACTTTCTCAATATTCAAAATATTGCATATCAGTAGGGGAAAAAGTACACAGTTTAATCTGACAAAAAGATACAGGATATAGGTCAAGAAAAACAATGAATTAACACATAAAAGTACTCAAGCCCAGGCTAAAATGAATGAATACAAAGTGATATGAAGTTTTAGCTATCAAATTGGTCAGAAGGAGGAAATAGGTACTCTCAAGTCACTGGTGGAACATTGAATTGCTACACTTGTTTTGTGGAGGGTAATTTGGTAATATCTACTCAAAATGAATAAACACACATTACTTAGCATTAACAACTTCACTGTCAGGGATTTATCATATAGATACTTTTGTGCTCTCATGCAAAATATACACAGAAAAATGTGTTGTTTCTTGCAGTATTCTTTATAGCAGCAAAAAACTGACAACCATCTAAATTTACTCAATATGAGACTACCAAAAAACTGATGGTACAGTTGGACCTGGTGGCATGTGTCTATAGTCCTGTTTTTGAGGAGGATGAGGTGGGAGAAATACTTCAGCCCAGGAATACATGACTCAAAAAAAGCAAAACTAATTATACATATATAAAATGGAATAACAAGTACTGATTAAAGAAGAATGAGGTTGCCTAACCCATGTAAGGCCCTGAGTTCAATCCTTGACAGTGCAAAAATAATAAAGAAAGAAAAAAAGAATGAAGAAATCTCTATGCACTGCTAGACAAATAAGTTTAAGACCTATTCTTAGGTGAAAAAAGCAAATTATCAAATAATATACACAACTGAATCCCATGTATATGGGCCTGCATGTGTTTCAGATTCAATATATGCTTATGTACACATAACTCATTTTGATAGGACACATAAAAAACGCTAACAGTTTAATTACTGGAAGTAGAAATGGGTGGTTGGAGGGAAGAAGACACATTTATGTTTCTCTTCATATTTTCATTTTATTCCAAGTTCTATTTTAAATTTACAAGTATGTAATTTTATACTTTAAATTACAAATCACAAAGGGAATCAGGTACCTAGATGATTTTATAGGAAGTAGTTTCAGACTATTTATGAATCAATGTTCTTAATATAAAGTTTATACTGTGCAAGGATTTGAGTAAATCAACATGATTATATAGAAAAAAACCCCATTACCCAAAGTTGGGTTAAAGTCTTCTCCAAAGAGTTACAAAGCACCTTGCTGGCTAAGAATAATCATGAAAATTGTTTTCCAAAACATCTCAGAACATAAGAAAAACCACATAATTTTATACCATATCTGTAAAATTTAGAAAACCAAAAGAAGAAACAATTTCAGACTTAAGCACTTCATTGATGGTCAATGACTACAGAAATTTGTCTGTGTCTGGAAAATGCTTTCTCCTGCCTAGAAGTTATTCGTCAGTATCTGAGGACAGTAGTTCCAGAATCCCTGTAATATCAAAATCCACAAATGCTAAAGTCCTTATATAAAACGATATAGTATTTGCACATAACTTATGCATATCTACGTACATACTCTGAAATGATCTCTAGATTATCTATAAAACCTAATACAATGTAAACATTATATAAATGGTTGTTAAAATATATTTAGGGAACAGTGACAAGAAAAAAGTTTGTATATTTTCAGTACAAATGCAATTTTTTTTAAAAAATGTTCCTCCTATGGTTGACTGAATACATGGATACAGAATCCAAAGACACAGAGGGCCAACCATATCAAAAAGAGGAGGCATATAAATCCCCTCCTCTGACAGGTTATTTCTACTGCCATCTTATGATATGGCATAAGACTGGCATTATTGGTAAAGTTATAATACAGATATCTTAATGATGAAATGCACTGCTAAATTGAGTTAGTCTCTTCAGAATGAATACTAATAGAAACTGACTAGGTTTAGTTAATCATCAGCTAATCTACAACAAACAGTTCTGCCTAAGTATATCATAAAGTAGATCAAATTGCAACAAAAATACAAAAATGCTTATAGTAGCTTTAAAGGGCAAGTAAGTTATTTCTTTAAATCCCTAACTTAAACTACCCCCTCCAAATGTTAGTTAGGCATATTCATGATGGAGTATTGCTATGTGTCATACAAATGATATACTAAATGTGTATGTCCAGATAAACATGTTTGTTGCTGCTTAAGAGAACCTTGGCCAAAGACCAGGGGATGGCCTGTATAATAAGTAATTGTCCTTGCTGGGAGAGAAAACTGGTCCTTGCTTCCAGGAAGTAACCTGTGTTGTATCTAATTAGAAATACCTTTGTTCTGGGCAGGAACTGGTGACAGCAGAACTTAGGGTAGTGTTGTCCACATCTGACATTTTAGGTGGGAGCTGGCTATGCCAGAAAGAACCACCGTGTGATTTAAGGTGATGGCTTCAGGTCATACTATATCAGTCAACTCAGAGACTGGGATCAACGATATGAGCAGCCTAACTATTCATGCTTACATAATGAGGTCTCAATAAAACTCTGAAAATTAAAGCTTGATAGAATTTCCTGAGACAGCAATCCTCTGTGTATATGGTCACACATTGATGCTGGGAGGTATTCTGACTCCACGGTAAAGGAAAATAGAAGCTTTGAGTTTTTGGAGTCTTCCCATATTCTACCTGACACATCTCTTCTTTGGGCTGATTTTAATTTGTATTCTTTCCCTACTATAAATCATAATTGAGTACGATGGTTTTTATTGGGTTTGAAAGTTCTTCTAAAAAATTCTTAAAGAAGAGGGTGGTTTGGGGGTCCCCACCCCCTATAGCAAACTTTCGTTACTATCAGAATCGAGAACAGTCTTGGAACTGTGCCTTCAAACTTTGCAGTTTGTCTGACATTAGGTACTAATTCCACTCTACAATCAAAAAAGCAAGGTGTAGAAAGTTGATAGCACAACCAAAGGGCAAGTTTCTAAATTGCAGTATTAGAACATGAACAATGGTTTGGCTAACACCACCCCCATACTTTACAAAGTTTTATACAAGATGACCATAACATAATACCGAGCATTAGACAGATGGGTATTTAACTACAAGTTGAATCACCATTATTCAAAATGGTGACCAGAAGAGTTTTGAATTTGGAAATATTTATGAAATATCTTGGGTTCAGACAAAAGTATAAATGAGAAATTAATTTACATTTCATATATAACTTATATACATAATGTGAAGGTAAATTTTTTTTTTTTTTTTGTACTGGGGATTGAACCCAGGGGCACTCCACCACTGAGCCACATGCCCAGCACTGTTTTGTATTTTATTTAGAGACAGGGCCTCACTGAGTTGCTTAGGGCCTCGCTAAGTTGCTGAGGCTGGCTTTGAACTCGAGATCCTCCTGCCTCAGCCTCCCAAGTGCTGGGATTACAGACGTGTGCTACCTGAAGGTAATTTTATATGATATTTTTAGTGCACCTGCATTTTGATTGTGTCCCAATGACATGAAGTCATGTGTGGAATTTTTCCACTTGCAGTGTTATGCTGGCACTTAAAAAGTTTTAGATTTTGGAGCATTTCAGATTTCTGATTTTCAGATTAAAGATGCTCCATCTGTACTATCATGCATTTCACCAGTACAATATATTTTACTTTTGAACTGTTCTCATACCAAACCTGAACTGAAGTAATTATGGTTAACTATGAAGCATAAACTTACAATTGTTACTATCTACAATTTTGTCCCTTACCTGTTTTGTGCAGTGAATGTTTCTCTCTGAGGATGAAGATCACTATAAACAACTCTGATGAGATCATGTTGACATAAAGCCCCTTCTGTCAAAGCCATAGATCCAATTGTTGAGGGCTACAAAAATTAGGTACTGTATGAGATAGTGTCTCTAAAATAAAATTTGTATCATGTAACATATTTAATTTTGTTTAAACAAAGGCAATTTCAGATAATTTATTCTGCTCCTTCAAAATCTTTTCCATTTTGCAATTATATAAATTCTACAGCTTATTTAGGAAATTATGTATGTAAAATAGATAAAATTAAAAGGATACTCCTTCATTTTTTTCAAAGTTATGGAATGACTAGGAAAGAGTAAGAAAAGTTACTGATAAAACCCTTAGTAAAAAAAAAATTAATTTGTTTGTATTATATGATTATAAGCAGAATATAACTGCTTATAATATAACTGCTTATAATCATATAATAAAACAATACTGAAGACTACAATCCAAAGTCTTTTGGGGGGCAGATAACTGGGGATTAAACCCAGGGGTGCTGAGCCACATCCCCAATTCTTTCTTTATAGATGTAGGGTCTCAATAAGTTGCTTTGGGCCTCACTAAGGTAATGAGTCTGGATTTGAATTTGCAATCCTCCTGCCTCAGCCTCCAAAGCTGCTGGGATTACACAGGTGTGTGCCAGCATACCTGGCAAGTCTTTTTTTTCAATACTGACATAACTGATTTAATGTTTCTCAAGTTTAAAAAAACCATTCACTCATTAGTATTTCACCACCTTCCATTTTATTTCATAACATGATACCAAGAATTTACTTAAAATCTGTTATTTAGAAATAGTCTGGCTAAACAAGAGACTCTCTATTTCAACACAAAACAAAGTCCAGGGGAATTAAGAAAGTTAATATCTGTATAGAGCTATTAGAAAAGCAGGATACTGTGTTGATAGGAAAATGGAGTATAATTTTCTAAATGTTTCTGTAAATACTTTCCTCACAATTTTAGGCAGTAAAGAACACTACAGATCACAAGTACACTTCTTTGTGAGTAGGAAAGAGAGCAGGAAGAAAGAGGCATTATCTACCCATATAATTATCAGTGTTCTCATATTCTTCAACCAAATATATGTAAGCAAAAAAAGCATAATGTTATTGAACAGCTAGATTGTATGAATTAAGATTCCTTTACCCTGAAATACAATAGTGTTGACATTCTAAGTAGTCATTTTCCTAAAGAATAATAAAAATGCATCAATCTAACATCATTTCTAAGGGATATGGACGTCTTTAAAAATTTTTTAAATCGTCTTTATAAATTCATAAAAACCTATTTTAAAAATTAAAATGATACTGGTAGTAGAAGAAATAAGAACTGAAGGAAACTTCCATTAATAATTTTCCACCTCTCTTCACACAGTTCAGTCTTAACATCACCAATAACAAACATCTACATTTTTTGGTAGTAGGAATGCACCTAGATCCTTGCATATTTTTGGCAAGTCCTCTGCCACTGAGCTATTTCCCTACTCCTTTTTTTAAGTTTAATTTTTCCAGGCAGGCTGGTCTTGAACTTGCATTCTCCTGCTTCAGCCTCCTGAGTCAACTGGGTTATCAGTGTGTACCACACTGCCAAGCTAACAAACATCTAATATAATATATATTATATATATTTTTTTTAATTTATTTTTATTTTTTAAATTTATTTATTTATTTTTTAAATTTATTTTGGTGCTACTGGGGATTTAACCCAGGGGTGCTTTACCACTGAGTTACATCCCCAGCCCTTTTTATTTTTTTTGTTCTGAGACAGGGTCTCACTAAGTTGCCAAGACTGGCCTTGAACCTTCCATTCTCCCGCCTCAACCTCCCGAGTTGCTGGAATTACAGGCATGTACCACTGTGCCTGGCACAAACATCTACTTTTAAGAAACAAGTCAATAATAATGCATTAAGAATCTTTATCTCTGGTTTAAAAAAAATTGACTTTTTATCTCAATATAATTTTAAACAATTACATCTTTCCAAGGTTACTTACTTCATGGTATATTGAAGGCTTTGATAAGGAAGGGATAGTAAAAGACAGAACTTTATTATTTCCATCTTTATCAGCAATTTCCTATAATCACACACACACACACAAAAAAAAAAACACAAAGATAATGAAATATTCACAGGTTTATATTGTAACAAAAATAATTATTTCCTTAATTTTTAGAATATAATTGGTAACTGAAGAATTTTAAAAATAATTTATTAAACAGATTACTACCCTATCATACTTCTCTAACTTAATTATTAACAAATCTGTATACTATGGTAGTAGTTAAAACCCACAGAGATCCACAATACTACACTTAATCAAATACAATATAACACCAAAGACAAAAAGCAGGCACATAAATCCATTGTATGTGAAATTCACATATAGAGTAGGGAGATTAAAACATTGTTCTAATGCAAAATGGATTTTTTTTCCAGCCTTACTGAGGTAGAATTGACAATAACAATTACATATATTTATTGTGCACGACATGTTTTGATATAGTTTACACTGTGAAATGATTATGACAATCAAGCTAATTAACATACTCAACACCTGTCATCTTTTTCTTTTATGGTGAGAACATTTAAGAATGAATCGTGAATTTTAAAAAATCTCTTAAAATCATTTAGCAATAAAATACTGACCTGAAATAAACTACATGGTGATTAGTCCAAGTGAGTAAAAATAAATTTACATTTAGGTAATTTCTACTGGACTGCAAGAAAATTTTTGTGATTTTTTACTAAAAAAGTACATTATTTCTTCATAAAAAACAACAACAACAACAACAAAAAAAAAAAAACCAAAAAAACAACAGTGTCCTTCATTTCTCCAGGCTCCAGTACCTCCAATCTTCCTCAGGTTATCAGTAAACATCTACCTACTGATGACAGCAATCAGGAGCAAAAAGATGCAGCATCTTTCTTTTTGCCTACTGCCTTACTTTTATACTTTTCTTTGTAACACATGTTAGTACACATCACTAGCATAAAACTCATACTGTCCTTAGTAGATGTGGATGGCAGGTAGTCAGAGAATGAATAATAGCAGAGCATGAAGGGAAAAGAACAACAAAACAGAATAACAAAAAAAAACAGGGCTGGGGCTGTAGCTCAGTGGCAGAGCGCTTGCCTAGCAGGTGGGAGGCACTGGGTTCAATCCTTAGCACCACATAAAAATAAATAAAATAAAGGCATTCTATCTATTTACAACTACAAAAAAATTTTTTAAAAACCAATACAACTATCATCACTAAAACACAAACAGTTCAATAAACCTCCCAGTGGACCCATTTCTGAGTTTACTATGTTACCGGAGAGTACCAATTACTTAGGAACAAGACCATACCTCTAATTTTGGCAAGCAAATTCCCCAGAGACCCCATATAATTTCTTTGTAGTCAAACTAGTTATTACTACATCTGGGCCACTGTACTGCAAAGAACGTTTATGATAAGATAAAGGGTCCTGATTTAAGTCAGAGACACACACTCACATACACACACACACACCAATTTTTATTATTAAATATCACATTAAGTCAAATATGTTGAAGTTATCTTTGTGTATATTTATGAAGAAAGGTATGCTGAAATTTGTTAAAAGGCAATATAAAACTTCTTCTAGGGTTATTTGAGGGGAAAAAATGTTGGAGAAAAAGAGAAAATAGTATTTAGAGAAAAAAAAGGATAAGAAAGAACTGAGAAAAGAGAACACAGATATTATGGGAATTAAAAGTTAGAAACCTGAGGTTAAATTTCAGATTTATAATTGGGCATTTTTTTATAGTATGCTATTTTTGAAGTGTCAAAAAAATAATTAAAACCGAAGCACCAAAAGTGCTGCCAATAACTTGCAAATGAACTGCTTGCAAAATATTTTCCTTTCATTTATCTAATTACTTAATTTTATTACATTAAACAAATTAATAAAAATGATAGCTTTATGTTAAATAATTTAAAATACTAAATTACTAAATCAGGAAACATTACTAAATATGTAGTCAACACAAGAGAAAACACAGGATACATAAAACAAATGTCCTGCTTTAAAAGAAAAAATAATCAAGTAAGTTAGCAAAGTAGAAAATTTTACTCCTAAATCAGTTGTCATTCAAATAAAAAACCTACTTTCAAGTATAATAAAAATGATAAACATTTATTAAATATCTTCAAACTGCTTTTAATCCTACTAACAATGTTTTTTTTTGCAGATCAGGCAACAGTAGTCAAGATATTAAGTAACTTGCTAAAAAATTAAAATAGACAATAAGTAGTACCTCATGGTTTTGAATTGAATACAAATGAGTCCTTCCTTTAGACTTCTAGTAATAGAAAATACTTTCCAATGATTTAAGTGATGACTTAAAGGAGCACTGGTACAGAATATTTATTGTGAAACTTAATTTCCTAGTACTTTACTACCTAACCATAAAATGTTACTATGTGGAGTATTTGTTTACGAAGTATATTGAATACAAAAAGCAAAGACTTCAAAAGACAGAAATTTTAACAAGAATGTCCTAAATTGAGAATCATGAAAAAAGCAAAAGCAAAAGAATGCTAATTTTTAAGGTACTTAAGAATTCCTTAGAAGAGTTTCATAAAGAATGTAGTATCAAATAATTAACATTTATAAATTGCTACATCAAATTTTAGTGATCAAACTACACTTTGGAGGAAAAACTACACTTTGATTTGGAAACTTATATAAGCAAGATCTATATTCTGAAGCTAAATAGAAGCATTTAAGTTTTAAGCCAGTGATTTCTCAATCATTCACCCCTTAACAATTCCAATATACAATCATAAGATTCACAATTCTTTATTGAAGACTAAGGTAATTTGCCGATTCTGTAAAGAGGCACATAAGGATAGAAATATATTATTTTGTTTCCCTGCATTGCGCAGGAAAAGGAGTCTTACTGCCCAAATCTTCTAAAGGGTCATATGTGTTTCCATGTTCCCAAACTCTCTCCCACCTTTTCACCTTACTTTGTACAGTCCTTGTAACCTGGTGAGTACTTCCTTCCCTTTCTAATATTAACATGCCCTTCTCATGTCAGTCTTTAAGTTCTTTGTAGGGTCACTAGCAAGTGCTAGTCATTTCTTTCCTCACTCTAGTTTCCACTGTGTTCTTACTCAGATTTATAAAATCATAATATGCTTTAACAGTATATTTGACTTTCCCCTTAATTAATGTCCTCTCCTTAGAGAACAGAACTCCCATGTCTACTTCTCCTCCTCTTGTCAATTAAACATGTGGTCTTCAAAATATAAGGAGTGATGACTAAATTCAATTTATAGTTCCAAGGTCTCTATATTACAACTACCAGATTCATCTTTCTTTCTAATACATTGCACAATTTTTCTGCTCAAAGCTGCTTTCCCAAAGCATACTAAAAAAAACACCTAAGCTCTTCACTTTAAAGACTGTCTGAAACTGGTATAAAATCATTTTTTCCTAGCTTGCATATATATTCAGAGCTTCAATTACTTTCCCTTTTCCAGGGTATGACCTGACTTTCCTGCCTCTTTGCTTATGCTCGTTCCATTATTTCTTCCTGAAATTTCACCTATTTCTAATCTCAACCTGTCAAAACTATTCCTCTTCATAAGGCCCAGTTTAGGGTCCACTTGCTCAGTGAAATCTGCCATGACTTCAGCTAATATTTCAGTTTCTCTCCGAAGTTCCTTTTTCATACAACTTTGCATTCTTAGTCATCTGTAAACATCTTCTCTAATATGGCACAAGTTGCCCTAAAAGCAGGAACAACATCTAATAGCATCTAGTCTTTGTATTTTCAATGTCCAACTCAATTCCTTACACAAAAAGCATTCATAAAGTGATCAAATAAAATAATATGAATAAGTCCTAAAACGATATCAATTATAGTATCATCTACTTTATAAAATGCCTATTTACACTTAATTAGTTCATCCCATAGACATTTCAATTTAATTTTCCCTAAAAATGCCTTAAACATGATTTCAGAGAACTTTTTAAAGTATTTTAATATATCACAAAGTACCATTTTCAACTTACCAAATTGTAAATTCCTAACAGAAGTGCTTCAATGCAACCATTACTCTGTCTGTCTCGGCTAACTGTAAGCCGTAAATAAACCCACATCAATTCTGGTAAGAACTGTAGTGTGAACCTCTTCAGTCGAACTTCAGAGCTACGATAGAGCTCAAACAGTTGGTGGCAAACAGGTTCCAGGAGCTAAAAGGATAAAAGTGTAGTAATTATTTCCATTATTTTGGCTATAACTGTATTTCTTAAAAGGCATGTACATACATTCAATATTTTAAATATAAATTATCTATATTAATTTCTCTGTATTTTGAGTTAACTCAACCAAAGCCTTTAATAGCTTTTTCAGTTAGTATTAAATTAAAATTTAATTTCAGTTAGTATTAAATTAAAATTTAATTAAAATTTAATACTAACCCTTTAGAAATTGAGTAAAGAGACCACATATTAAATTGACCAATGCACTAAGTACACCAAGTACTTTGTGTATATAATATCAACCACACGTTTTGGGTTTTTTATTTTTATTTTTTGGCATTACTAGGGATTGACTCCAGGACCTCAGGCATGTTAGGTAAGCACCCTGATACTGAGCTACATCTCTTAACATTTTTATTTGTATTTTGAAACAGGGTTTCACTAAGTTGTCCATGCTAGCCCTGGACTTGGGATCCTCCTGTTTCAGCTTTCTGAGGGATCTGGGATTACAGGTGTATACTATTTCACCTGTCTCACCACACCTTACTATGCTCCTTAATTTATTAGATCATTAGTCCTTTAGCCAATGTACTACATTTATACTCAATGAATTTCTTTCTCTGTTCTCACCAACTCATTATCCTCCATTTTAAAATTTCCATTGGAATTAAATAATTTCAAATGGTCTTGCTGAAAATAAACTTTAAATCTCAAGAGAAATTGATTAAGTAAACTGAAAGTACATACTTTCCAGACATACAAAATTCTAACTAATATTTTAAGTACATACAAATGAAGCAAACTGATTACCTACAAATCATAAAACAATGAAAATTTCACTAATTTATTTCATAGATTTTGAAAAGAAGCAAAGTATGCAGAAATAACTTTTTCAATGTTAAATAGGCTAACTATTCATATGTTATCATACACAACAACTTGAGGGACTTAATGACCTTGAAAACAAAAAAATGAGCAGTTACACATATTGTCAAATTAAAAAAGGTTTGCTAGAGTAACTGCAGACTGAATGAAATTGGCTATGACTTTTAAATGCATAGAATAGGATGACAAGAAACTACAAAATAATTCTTAAATTAAAATTTAATACTAACCCTTTAGAAATTGAGTAATAGTGATTTTAAATGTTTACTTCTAAATGACTAAAGTAGCACATTTAAAAATGTTTGGTTATACAATTGTAATAATATAACACTCTAGAAAAAAGTCACTACTCTCACAAATTAAAAGTCAATAAATCTATACCAAGTGTACAGTTAATATTTAGCTAAGTTAAACTTAGCTTTTAAAGAACAACTCTAAAGCCTAAAAGATTCTCTCTCTC